>VYXH01004951.1:57255-91766 GCA_013397275.1 Burhinus bistriatus
TTTTTTTAACTTACTGCAATTGAACAGCTTCAGGAGTTGAAGTCTCACTGTCTAGTGTCTAGTCCTAGCAGATATGAATGAAATAGCTGTGAATATGAAATATCCCAAGACTTGCCATAGGAAAATGTGAGCTGACAGCTGGATGGTTGACGTATAGGTAGTGTAAAAAGAAGGCTGGAGTCCAAAGCCTTACTCTCAGGGCTGTGCCTGTGAGGTTGATGTGGGGTTTGACAGTTGGACTTCTCCAGCCATCTCCAGGCAAGGCGCAGGGTACCAAGCTCCCAAAGACACAGAGTTGATTGCTCCATTAGTGGCCATGACCCCAGCACACTGCCTAGCCGTTCTCCTACAAGCTTCTCCTAAAAGTTCATATTTAACTCCAGAAAATAGTGCCTACAATAGTAAGCAAGGATGAGGATCCTAAATTTCTCGGTTTTTTCAACCTATGCGGTCAGGAGAAACCCATGGTTTATATTTCACTGCGGATGGGCACTTGCAGAGAGATTAACTGAGTTTAAGCACAAACTTATGGGAGAGATGCATCTGGAGAGGGTTTCACCCCACCCTGACAAAGGTGGTTTGGATTCTTACAATGAGTTGTCTGATGGAGAGTCCTCTCTCTCCTCCTTTGCGTCTTTGGAAGGACCACTGACACCTTGCTTGGCCACGACTTCTCGGGCTGTGGTGCCACGGACAGTTGACTGGACCTGGAGAGGGGAGGAACTGCTTTCTCCTCTAAATTCTCCTCCTTTTCCAGGAACCCAGAGTAAAGTTGGTCCTGTTCTTCTCTAGTTTTTGGGATTCAAAGATGAACATATTGTGCTATCACTGGGAGATTGTGCCTTTTGGAATTGGCTTGAGAAAAAGCTCCCATTTCTGTTGAATTGCTCCTATTAGTTTCCAGAAAGCCAGTAATGTAAAGGCTTTTCTAGAAAGCTGGCAGTGTGCTCCTAGAAATCAATCTGACATTGATTTACTTTGCCAAACAACATTTACTCTTTATTCTTTTTTGCATGGTGGGCATTATCTTTGGGTTATTTCAAGACAGTTATGAAAATCCCATTATATGATCCTGCCAGACCCCACAAATCAGCCAACAATCACGTCCCAGAGCATTGAAGTGACCTCTAAGTCTGATCACAGTGCTATAAAGCGGGAGCACGCTTATAAGCTATCCCACTCAGATTGTTAATTTGGTTCAGCAATGCAACTTTCAAAGTGACTACAGAAAGGGCTGTGGTAAAATGGGTTGTTTAATTGTTGTGTTCACAATCACACGCCTAGGGCGCGTCTGCGTTTTCTCTAGGATGCCTGCCTAGTAGATGTGATTTTGGTAGGAGTTTCTATTCTAGACATAAATAGAGGTAAATTTCTGGTTTTTATATGTGCAGGAGGTTAAGAATGTGTAGTTTTGAGGAACTGCTTTATTTTGAGGATGCACTGTACCTTACTAAATAAATCGTACTACCAAAGACAGGCCTAGAAAAAGGTTCGGTACAAATACTCAGCAGAAGTCTGCCGAAGAGGCTAGTTTGCTGATGCCAGTTAGCAATTCTGATGTTGACGTCATTTCACTGGTGATGTTTTGAATGTGAAAGCACCACCCTGGCAATACTGGGATTTTGATTCCTTTTGGTTCGGTGATCAAATTGCTTGTGCCCCCAGGTGCGCCACTGAACAAGGACTACACATTTTTGTCTAGGTCAGTTGTAAAGAGAGCAACAACATGCCGCACTTCGTGGGAAGAGCGTGCCTGTGATTTGGCTGTACAAAAAGACTTCACACTGGCCATGCAGCAGTGCCCTGTTATGAGACCAACTTATTCAGATTTCTGCCTTTATTTGTCTTATGCCTATCACTTAAATACACCCACTTCCAGAAGGAACGCATCAACAGATTGAAAGCTCACAGCATCCTACGTAACAGTCTCTGTCAGAAAGTACCGAATATCATATTAAGTCAAAACTGCTGCGAGAATGTCATTAATGTTACATACAGAAAAATACCGGCTAACATGTTTACCCTCCATTTTAGGAGCAGCGTCATGAGATCTATATTGATGACAACTGTCAGACTTCAGCTAGGAGTGATTGAGACTTTGTATCTTCAGCATCTGTTCCCCTTTCTTCCTGTGCAGTATTTTCCTTTAAAATAAGACATGATGATCTGAAATATTTTATTAAGTAGCTTGCTTTGTGCATTATGTAGAATAACTTGAGGAATATAGAAAGAAAATGTTAAGAAGTTGAACCGCTTATGGAAAAGAAAATTTCTCAAAGCACAAGCCCAGAATAAATCTGGATCAATGTTTTGCCAAATTTTTTTATCAGGGGCTCTGTCACAAGGTACAGAAGAAATAATACATGTGACTTTTTGATAAGAACCTCCGGTTCACTGTACCATGCAGCCTGCTGAAAAGCATCACCCTACAACAGGCCTTTTTTCACCCAACTTTAGCACAGGCCTGCTCATAAGAATGTATCTAAGCCATCTTTTATCTTGGCCTGGTCATGGATTTCCTGAAACTTACTCTGCTTGAGTGTTCACTCCAGTGAGTTTGAGGTAATCATCTCATCTGAAATGTGTGAACATTCATGCATTTAGACATTACAAACATTTTTTTTTTTTTTTTTTCTCCACATAGGACTTTCTGAGCAGGCTGCCTCATGAGGCAGGGGAATTTGTGTCCCTGGGGAGGTTTGGGACCAGGCTGAGTGGGCGCCCTGAAAGCAGCATAGGCGCCACTGGTGCAGTGTGGCTGTAGCTGCGAGAAAGGGGCATGAACATCTTCAGCTTACCCATTGAGATCCTTTGCAAACTGGTTTTCTGTGAGGCACCCTGACGGCATCACTTTGATGAGCTAAGAGATAGCAGCTTTCAGCTGAACCTGTCCCGAGCTCCTGGCAGCAATCTCCATGTTTGTAAGTGGGAGCTGAGGGTAAAGGCACCTGTGCTGGCTGGGAGTCTAATTACTTTCCATCCTAGACTGATTTGCAGGAGAGTTCCAACTACAAAACTCATAATTCTTTGCGACAACACCATCTGCCATGGATGAGCCATATAGTAAGGAAGAGTTTACCTAGGATGCGGTCATTTCTGTAGCTAGAATTAAAATCTGCTATTTTATTCATATAGCAGTACTTTTATTTACTGCAGGCCAATACATATGACCTCTTAAATAACTAATGTATAGTGAGATTGTATTTTTTGAGCTGACACTGAAGAACCTCGTAAATTACATTCAGATTGATTAGCTGACTCTCATTTAAGAGGAGATAAAACAGATATTAACTTAAATGTAAGTGTAGGTTTGATGAAATTGTCACTGTCAAAATTATGAGGATTTTTACATTCCTCTGGTCTTAGGATGTACATTACTGTGAATATAGTCAACAGAAAGATCTGGTAAGTCTTGAAGGGACTGAAAATTTATGTAGCTGTTACAGAGTGATTCTTTGCAATTTTTGCTTTCATGGCACAACTTGCTAATATTACTATTATTGCTAGCAGTGTGAGCTGAGTTACATGCTTCTTTCATCCTGAATATATATGACATGGTTTATGCATACCTCATTTTAAATTATGCTGATATGTTGGAAACATATAACACAGAGACACCAGAAAAAAGCCTGTACTTTAAAAACTTCTGTAGTCATTGGCAGGACTACTCAAATCTATTCAGGTATATTTAAAAATCCAGAATGTAGAATATATAATTCGGTTTTAGAATAATAAGCTTGGCCCTTTTTTGCATGATAAACTTAGTCCAAGTACTTACAGTATCCTTATGGGCTCGAAAGCTTTTATTGTTAATTTGCAAGTAGGCCTTTTCAGATCTCTTCGTATTCTCTTTCCAGAGCTAGATGGAGACTTGCTATGGAGAGACCGTGTCCAATCAAATCAACCGGATCAGCTGATGATCCAGTTTCTCATCTTAGTAATGGGCGTGCAACTTCTCTGAAGTCCTTAATAGCCTTGAGATGAAAAATTGGCTTAACAGAGCTGCGTTTGATTTGTTTGTTTTCCCTAATGGTGCTACACTACACTAGACCCTCAGGATGGCTTGAAGTTAACAAGCAGTATCAATAAAGTAATGATAATTGTAATAGTGATTTAAATACACTAATTATTCCCAGTACTAGTTACCTATTTTTCTGACTAAGTGTGAACCAGAATGTAATCAGACAGCACCAGTTATTTTTTTCTTTCCTACCATAGCTGTGCTGAAGCTAAAGTAACTCCGAGCAACGATGACTCTGAACACGCAGAAACAAATGTCAGCACTTACAAGTAGTGAACATACAACTCTGGTACGGATAAACCGTCATCCTGTAGAGCCTCGGTAGAAGATACTTTTCATGTTCCCACCATGCCTGCACAAGAATTGAATTCAGTTCAACCAGGTCCTCAAACGGGACCAGAGTCTGTTTCTGAGCTGGATGCTCATTGCCCAGCACCCTCACAGGCGCACCAAGGAATCTGCGGACAGGGGAGCTGCCAGGGACATGTGTCTTATCCCAGGTGGGAGCTCCTACATGGTGTTTTGGTTATGCTAAGTACATTTGTCTGTGAAGATAAATCTTATGGCAAAAATCTCCTACCGACTCCATTATTTCTAAGATGGGAAGCTGAGCTTCCAGAGCCCTCAGCGCGACCCTTGAGTGAAGAGATTTCAGGACACCAAAGAGCTCAGATGCTAATTGCAATCTGTAATCTTTCCGGTAGAAGAGTTCCTTGGGTTTGGAAACAATGGTGCCCGTTTGCTCAGCTCACCAGCTTTATGCTCTCCCCTCTCACTGTCTCATGGCTCCATCTGTTTCCCCAGTTTCCTGCTTGTGTGCTCTTCTGGGCTGATCATTAGACCTGCCCCAACCATCCCCACTGGGGAGAGCCCCTTCAGATGTGTTTTCTCTAGCTTGGCCTCGCTTTGCAGTAGAGCAGATTTTGGAGCCGTTTCCTGACAGCTTCCCATCCTTCTTGCTCTAGCGGCGTTTCTAAAAGTAGAGTGGACTGACAGAAACTGCTAAACAAAACCACGAATCCTTTGTTCCTCAACTGAAAAGGAATTACACTGGGGGAAAAAAAAAAAGTTGCATCTTCAAAAAGACTCCACATGACAGTAACAAAGAAGTAAATATTATTCACTTGTAAGCTCTACAAGTGAAGTATATGCTGTACAAAATAAAAGTATTAAGTACGTGTATGAAGTATTAAGTAGAAGTCAGTCCCATCCGATCCCATCCCAGAGAACTTGCCTCTGCTACGGCTCTGCGTGTCTGGCTGCTTAGCAGGGCCTCCAATCATAATAAATTTGTCGGCGTGGTCTCCCTATTGTCACATATGTAAAAAAACCCCAGCACTCTGCACCTGAAAATCGTGCTGTGCGTGCACTTTGCCAGCTTAGCAAGCAGCTGGGTGTTGTTGCTAGTTTTTAATTGTTTGTTTTTTTTTTTATTTGTAGTGCTAGCTGTGAGCGTGTAGCCTGTCATATTTCACAGAGAACTATACCCTTTTGTATCACCAGTTACGCATTTTCTGTGCAATCATTCATTCACGTATGTATTAACCCTGTGCAAATAAAATGTGAGTGACTACACTCCACAAACATCAAAGGGAGATGAAGTACAAAAAAATGTGAATTTCTAGCTATCAGTATTCATCCTTCTCTTTTAAAAATTTATTTTAGGGCACGAGGGAAAAAAATTTACTGTTCTTTCGCTGATTATTAACAGCTGGTGACACTTTATTTTAGTTGTCCGATCATTATTAATACAGCATATAGTCACCTTAATAACATTCATCAAAATAAATTCATGAAATGTTCCCATCTTACATGCTTTAACTGGAATTTCATTCTAATTTAGCACAACTGACATGTTCATTTGAGCCAAAGTACTGTTAATACCCGAGTTAAACAAAATAATTCTCTTTACGTCTGAGCTCTGGGATATTATTTGCACTGGTTGCTTTAAAGTTGCACAGTCCTGAACTAAATATCCAAAAATGTTGAAGAACTTCAAAGGATCATAATGCTCAAGTAATCCAACAAGTATTAACAGTGTCTCCTCCCTAAAAAGAGAATCATTTACGTAACTAATTAATTTGGCGTAGTAAATAATCCGCTGACATTTACAATAAGCATCCCTATTGGAGGTTGAAATAAATATTAAGTTGCACGTAAAACTATAAATAGCAAGAATTTTGATGCCAGGCAGTTTCAAAATACTATGGAAAATAGATGACTGCTGGCTACGTGAAATAAATGTGTAGGTCTTAGAAACACAAGCACGCGAAGAGTGCAGCTATCCCTGAAAGTAACCACGGAGCAGACCTGCCCAGCACCCTCCTCTCATGCCGGTGGGGGGCATTGGTCAGTATATCCTACGTCTGACTAAAGTGAAGTGTCTGAAGTTTGTTTTTAAAAGCTTTAGCTTGTCTCTCAGCTGGAGGGAGTCTCAGCATAAAGTCTCCATTTAAAGGCTGAAGCACAGCGTGTGTGGGCTGGAGTCTCCCTGCCACTGCCATGGATGATATGGACAACCTCTTGTAGGACAGAGACAGAGATGAGTAGCTGGGGGAGCGTGGGGCCTTCTAGGCAGGGACGTTGTGCAATTTTGGTTGCTCTTACACCTGCTGATCTCAGCTGGTGTGTGAGGTTGCTGGCCAAAGCTGCCCATGGTGCCCCCTTCCTCAGTGGAGGTTATGAACCCCCTTGACTGGTTTCGTTGCATAGATGGGCTTGTTCTGTTGATGTGCTCTGGGTGCTGGAAGCAGCAGCCTCTTCGCTCAGCTGCAGGTGAGGTGGCAGGACTTGCAAAGTGATTTTAAGTGCCAAGTATCAAAGCTGCAACCGGAGTGTGCTCCAGAGCACGGGGAGATGCCGTGCAAACTCCAGTGCTTTGTGGTGGTGTAGTAGTATCGTGTCTTGGCCGCAAATTACTGCAGGCCCTGCGTAGGTCTGACCAGCCTGTGCTGGTGTGCCTCCTGACTTTTGTGGCTCACACTTCCAAAACACAGACACGCTTCTCCCAACTTTCTGGAGCCCCGAGGATGAGCACCATGTCCTGCGTCTCACAAGAAAGCCCCTGGTTGCTCTTTCACCTCATCCTAATGTGCAATGACACTACATGCTGCCTCGGTCTCCAGCTGCCACCATTAAACCTATTTTTGTTTCTGGCAGAAGACGGGGACAAGGCAGGCCCAAGGCTTGACTTCCACAAACCAGTTCCTGAGCAGCACATGGACCTGGCTGAAGGTCTGCAACAGGGGATCCACCTTGGCCAAATCTCAACTTGTCATCCTTTCCCTCACAAAAAAATGAGCATTTTTGTAAGCCTTGTTGCATATTATTTTCTTATGTTTTGTAATTATTCATATATGTTAGTGCTGCATATATACAGATGTAAAGAAAAGTGAGAGAATGCATTTTTGTACTTATTTTTTCACAGACTTCAGATGAACTTTCCCTGTGGTCCCTACTCTTGGAAGACCAGCCAAAGACCAAGATCAGGACATGTAACTGGAGTCTGGTCCAGCTGAGGTTTGAAGATGGAGCCCTGCAGTCCTGCAGCTCAGAATGGTTTAATTGACCCAGAATGATTTAATTGACCCAGAACACCGTCAATTCACAGCTAAAAAGGGGAAAGCCTGGAGTCAGAGGATGCAGTTAACTCAGCGTAATGTAACCGGAGGAGGTTACAGAGGCACAGGGAGCTAAGCAGGCTGTGTGGTGAGCAGCACGTGTGAAAGGCATGCTTCTGCTGAGAAATGAGAGCTAGTGCGGAGGGTGACATTAGAATAAGTCAGATCCCTGGGAGGTGTAACCCGTGTCGCAAAGGAGAATGCTGTATTACAACAGGAAAGGGATAAAGAATAGTTTTGAACATACTGGTGTTTAATACAACCAGGTCAGCAGTGATAATACTAAGTGAAAAAGCATACTGTAGGAGCAAGGGAGCTGAAGATGGATGAAAAGACTTGGAGGTATGGAACATCATATGAATATCAAACTTAAGCAATAAGACAATTTGGCACAACAAACCAAAGAGTAAGACAGAAATGTACACAGCTATTTAAGACGCTAAAGAAAGTGAATTACTCTTCTAATTTACTCTTTCACTTAATGTAAGAGCAAGCAGACGCATCTGATGTCTAAGATGCTGAGAGTTTTAAACAAAATGAGCAGTTAGAGAGTATCTGAATTTATACAATGGCTTATAAATTAGACCCAGATCCACCGATGCATTTAAGCCTGATAGGCATACCTGTAGGTATATTCTGTTTTGATACTTGGGTTTGTTATCCTAGTCTCTTTGATTAGTTGCTACTCTTGAGAATTTTTGTCTGTTGGTAGTGGTTGTGCAGGTGAAGGGGATGTAGCCATTGCAAGACAGTGATTTGAGGACTGAGATCTATTGACTTTATATTCTTTCGACGAATCAATGAAATCTCTGGCACATAAAATAAATTATCTGAGAAGTCAGGCAACACCACTCCTTCGGGTAGGGGTGTTGAAGCCTGTCATTAGATTTGGACAGGCAAATGCCTGGAGTGCTCACCACATCATGGGCTGCGGGGAGAGAGGACTGACTCTCGCTGGCAGCATTAGCCTGAGCTCTCTGGCACGCAGAAAGATAGGTAGGGGAGACGTGGGGCCTGGGGTCACCTGAACTCCTACTACAGCAAGGCTGTGATGCATAAGAATATTCACAAGGTTACTCAGCAGAAAACAGGGATCAGAACCCTCTTGCCATTGAACAGGCATAATTGATGACAAGAATTAGGAAGCCGTTTTTACTTTCGTGCTTCAGGGTTTTCTTTGATATCGGGTCCCCACAAGAACCTTTCCTGCTTGCTTTTGTAGCTATTTCACTTAAGGTTTAAACAGTGAACATGCCCATTTTATTGTATTGCTCTTTCTGTAAATGGCGTGTTGCAAGGGGCTAAGCTTTGAATGGAAGTGGTACATGGAGTCCTGCTGAGTAGGACTGTGTCCATAGGTACTTTGTTAAAATGCAGGATGATGAAGGATCCCAGGCAGAAGCAGCAGCCGGCATGGTGTTAGAATATCAGGATACTGCTTTGAAGTTTCATGTTTGACTGCACAGACATTGGCACAGATCCTGTTACCATGAAAAGGTGTAAAATCTTCAAAAGTGCCTACTCCAGAATTGAAATCTCATCAGTATCACATATTTTTAAACAACACAAGCATGTAAAAGCTCACGTCCCTCTCCTTTCAGTGAAATATAGGTCCCTTTGCTAATGCTATCCCAAATTTGTTAGCAGAAAGGCTTCAGTTTCTGCTTCAAGGATGAGCATCCCAACATTTGCCCCGGCATCTGTGCAGAGTCACAAAGCCCTGCTTGAATTCTGCTGCATATTTAGGAGCAGATTTATTAAGGATTTATTTTCCAAATGTAGTGAAATACCAGAATTTGAGACACTTCATTTGATTTCATTGTTTAATCTTGATTGTGATCTAATCTTTAAGCAAACAAGCTGAAAATGTCCTGTATATGTCTCTTCCTCCCCAAAAGAGAGTGTTCCTGCATTTGGATGAATGTTTGTTTATTCATTCATTGCGGTAACACGATGATTAAGCAGATGTTAATTACAACCTCAATGGAATTGAATTAAT
The DNA here is from genome assembly GCA_013397275.1 of Burhinus bistriatus. Taxonomy (NCBI): domain Eukaryota; kingdom Metazoa; phylum Chordata; class Aves; order Charadriiformes; family Burhinidae; genus Burhinus; species Burhinus bistriatus. The sequence goes on from VYXH01004951.1 coordinate 66,896, forward strand.
ATAATAAATAATCATCTTTTTATTAGATTCCAAGTAATTATTTACACCCTCATCATACTCTGATTTTGTTTGCATGGTTTAAAAGCTTAAATTTCCTGTTCTATCTGGTGAAACCTGTAAATTTGTCAGTGGGAGAACGTAAGACACCTAATGTCTTGGTCTACGTGAACTTTTCAAGTGGATGAGTATTCATTTTGAAGTCACACGATCCTGACAAGAATAGACTCTGTGAAGTCAAGGAGAAACAACGTCTAGCATCTCCGTGTCCTTAAACAAGCTGTACATTTCAGTGAATATCAGAGATTTATTGGTGAGCCAGAGGGAGATGAAGGAAAGGCTAAGGTTAAGTCTACCATTTGTAACTTTCGAATCACTAATGAGCAGGATGAAAATTTAGCTCTTTGAAGTCTCCCAGGCTGAATGGTGTGAATGTTTACTATTGACCCCTTCTGCTGCTTCTCTTTGGAGCTGGGCCAGTGCAGAACGTTTTTGCATCCATGTGTCTCAGTAGTTAAAAGGAAAGCCAGCGTAGACTGGAACCTCTTGCATATTCAGCAATAAAATGTTACATTTCTGATGCACCTTTATTTTAAAGACCAAAAGGCCAAATTCTGCGAAGAATATGGAAAAACTCAGGAAACCCAGGTGAGACAAGTAGATCTTAACCTGTCAGGAGGAAATAGGTAGCTCATGTCTCTGGTTTGGCTTTTCTGCTTGTGTCATTCATTCAAAGTCGCTAGTCAACATTCTTTCAAAAGCAAGTAATTTTTCCTTGCAGAAAGCACCTCAGATTGTAAGAGCTCCTATCCCGCTATCGGGTAGTTCTGTTTCACTGCAATTGCATTTTCTACAATTTATAAATAGCATTGGTTAATCACCTTTGCCACTGAATTAGAATATCAGCATTCTATCTTATGTGACTTGAGTAATACAACAAAGGTGGGTAAAAACGGGCTGTCTGATGTGGATGTGCCATGAGGAGCACCTGTGGCTTCCAGGAACAAAGCCTCTTCTTCAGGAAAGACCCAGTGTCTTCTTTAAAAGACCTGGATTGCTAAGGATTTAAAGGTCGTTCTGGAGCAATGTCTGCCAGACTGCTGTATTAGATCTGATCTTATGCCTGATTTCAATTACTTCTGCCCTGGTAAGTATTAAGGTTAGAAATAGTGGTGTGGCATTTTAAAAAACAAAAGGGAACTGTTAAGGGTGGGGAAGGTGAGAGGGGCTTATCCCATTCCTAGTTAAAGCAGGTCTCCAAACAACAGTGATAGCTCAGGTCTGCAAAATTCATTCATCTGTTTCATAAATTCTGGAAACAACAGAGTTACATCAAACAGGTTCAAGGATTCCTGTTATGACAAGTGACTAATGCATTTTGTTAGGCTCTGGGCAGTAAGAGAAATGCGAGAGGGTGCAATCATACAGCCACTATGGACAACAGAATGTCACTTTTCACAATTTCTTACCTTAGCTTTTCTCAGCTTTTCCCAGCGTCTCCACAGCATGTACTCCAGACGCATTTCAGGCCTCCACTGCTGTTATTATTTGGGATAATGCCCCATATGTAATTCTACTCTAGTTAAATACATTAATAGAATTAATATACTGTAAATACATCTGTAACTATCCCCCTTGGAATATTTGATGTGCTCTGAAACAGGCTTGTGTTTAGTCCCCTGATACAATGAGGTGGTCTAGAAGAATAGGAAATAATAGCACAGCCCGCAAGCTCATGTCATGCCAGCTACTTCGTGCCAAATGTTGTTCTCAAGCACCTGGCAAGCACAATTCATTCATTTTCCAAATGTCAGCGGCCAGCCAGCTCCTCAGGACATTCCCTCCCAACACAGGGACACTCGATAGGCGCAATCGGGCAGCTTTTGGCCTCCAGCCTTGTTCCTGAGTCACGTGCACAAACTGTAAGGACGGAAGCGCCTCTTGTTTCTGTTTTTGTCTTGCGAGCGGCAACTTTTTCTGTTATCCTTCCTGTTTATTTTACTCCGCCATCAGTATTTCGCGGTATTTCAACGGGGCTTTGATAGATGCATATTTGGAATACTGAAAATGCTCCATAGGTGCCTAGATGCAACAACTGGTTTCTGCCGTAATATGCAAAATATTAACGGCATGCTGTAAGCACCTAGCTTTCGGGGGGCTGGCACAGCTGCCTGAGTCCGGCACGTGCGCAGATCTGCCGGACGGGCCATTATTCATCACTGCCCTCTCCAGGATGCAGTGCTCCAGACCCGGGGCTGGTGGGGCAAGGGTAGGTGTCAGGAGGCCTCTGCCCGCCAGCGGCTGAGCCCAGGGCGCTGCTCCACCACCTCCTGCTTTTCCAGCTGCAGGTCACGTGTCAAGTCCTCTGCCCTAAAGCTCGTACCTGCGGTCGGCTGGCAGCTGTAATGTTGTCCGAATAGTGAACGGAAAGAAGCCTGGTCACGACACAGAGGGTGTCCTCAGTAGGGTATTTGTGTACAGCCTGTCGAGCCAGCCTTTGAGACGCAGGCTTGGCTTCAGTGGACATAATACGGCTGTGTACAAATGGTCTTTGAGGCTCTCTGACTCACAAACGTAACCTAAAAGCTCTTGTCATTTCCATCCAAAATAAATTCAAATAATCCTTCTTCCTCTGCCTGAAAATACATTTTCTTCAGTGTTTTCAATATCTCTCATTTTAGCGTGAAGAACGCGAGAAGGGTGAACACAGGGTTTTGAAATGTCAGACAATTAGCTAGTAGTCATAAGGTGAATTGAAAATGTTTTTCCTTCTTTTTTTTTCTTCATAAGATGGCATCTCACATATCTGAACACTTAGCAGTCCCTATCTCTGGCAGCTGAAGCCATCCTTTTATTTTTTTTGTGTCAATCACTACAGATTTGCAATTTAAACAACTAATAAAAACACTTCAATGTTTAAAATAAAAAAACCCCAAACTTTGTAAAAGTGGCCAGAAGCATTAATGATAGACTTTACATCTGGCTATATGTTCTATGCATCTGGTATTTTTACCTCTCTGGGAGCAATGGACTATAGAAGTGCTCAGTCTCCTGAGTAAAAGATGAAGCTCACATGTCCACGCTGAGTCTCTGAAAAGTCTTTGCTGCCTTCAGGCTGCTTGATTGAGAGAAATGGTCACAGCTACTGGCAGGAAATAGTAAAACTACTGTTTCTTTATGTCTGAGAAGAAAGGACACTGGACAACAGCATGTGTGTGTGTGGGGGGGCTTGAATGAAGCCTCAAAGGCTTGTGGGTGTCCACATAGCCTTTTGGGGACCTGGCATAAACTAATTAGCACTCAGGTAAATCAGAGGAGATTGAGTGAAGTCTAGTTTGCTGGAAGAAGTCCTTGGCTAAAAGTTGTCCTCGATCCTGCATTTGTTCACCTTTAGGGAAAAGCTCACCTTTCCACTCGGCGTGATCAGGCAGGAGTCAGGCTGAAGGGTGCGTGGTCAGAGAGGGAACGCTGATGCTTTGGAGAAGTGGCATTTGTTTGGAAGGAGGGCTGTATTTATGACCATGCCTTTTACTGGTCATGTTCTGTAGTCATTCACTCTGTTCATGTTAACATTTGCAGTAGTATTTGGTACGGAGTAGCACTCTGGATGCAATTAAACCCCCATGCAACAGATAGCTTTGTCAAGGATGAGGGGACGGCAGTACCTGATTACCAGCACATATGGCCATTGGTGCCAACGGAGCATTGCTGTTTACTCTCGGGCTGAGTCATCTCTCCCTGAGGAAGTTGCGTGAAAATAACACTTAACAAGGATGATAAAGACTAGAGATAAAAGAGAGTGAAGAATCTGTTAGCAATATTTCTGTGGCAAGCAGATGACTGAATCTATCTCCAAATGTTATGCAATTTCTCGTGTGACTCACACCACCAGAGTCTATAGAGCATATGCAACATTTGGTGCAGCAGCGAATCAGTGTAAATACCAACAACATTTTTGTAGTCTTAGGAGATGCTCGCAGAGGAGTAATCCTGCAAATTTGCATTAATGTTCTTTCAAATGGGCACCTTGTATAATTACATGGATGTTCAATTTTTTTCTTGTTTTATCACATCTTTATTAATGGCAGGAAAAATCCCATTGTATAAAGTATTCTTCTTAAAGCAGTTTTAGACAAAGAGTCAGTAAAATGTACTGCTACCATGTCTGCATTATTGACTTCTTTCAGTGGAACTCCAGCCAGCCTGCTGTAACAGCAAGCTGTTGTTTTCTGCAGGTTTTGGACACGTGTTTTCCTGAACATTTAATAAAAGGAGGCCTCTTGATAACGTCAATTATTCCCACAATTTAAAAATTGTATGAAAGTCCATTGAATATCTTCAGCTGAGAAAACGGAGGAGATGGAAAGCTGTGCTGTTGCTGAAGACCTTACGCTTCCTTGGTGTTGCTTCTCAGGTCTTCTTTGGGCTCCTAAGCCATCTTTGCTGTGCTTCAGCGTGGTGCTCTTGCAGGACTGCCTGCAGCTTCACAGCCCACTTCTTGCTTGTACTCCTTCCTGCACTACACACCCTCTCCCATTTAGCATTTGTGGGTTTTGGCCAATTATCCCTTCTGCTCATGTGTGCCTTCAGACAAAATCCTCACATCCTTCTTGACTCTCTATCCTTCACGTTCTCTTCTTCCTACCATCTGCCTCGTCCTAACGTCCTCTTACCTTATTTTTGCAGTACTTCCTCCCTTAAGTTTCTCTTCCCCCTGTGTAATTTATGTGTTCCTGTAAAGAAGGGCTCATTCCCTGGTCCCCCATCTCTTTCCCCTCACACCTCTGCCTAATGCCCACATTCCATAATAATTAGCACAGAATCACAGAAAACAGGCCGTAACGGACACTCCGCAATCCTTCAATCTGTACTCTTGTCCAGACTAAAAATACGAAATTCTACTGCTTCCGTAGTAATCTAATTCAAAGACATTATTCTTACAATTAGAAAATTTTTCTTCATGCCTAACTTGAATCTCAGTTTTCTTGCAATGTAAGTCCATCTGTCTTTGCCTTAATCCCCGTGGGCACAGAAAGCAGCTTTCTAGAGCAGCTGTTTGTGTACTGAGGATGGTTACTTCTCAGTCTTCTACCCTCTTCATACTCCTGTCCAGCAAACTTCAGTATCTTCTATGTCCAATATTGCCCATTTTCTTCATTTTTTTTCTCTCCATAAACAGTCTTTTTCCCTCTCTTTAACACATATAGGTCCCCCACGGTTTCTGCTTTCCCCTCGCTTTCTTCCTTTTCCACGTATTTTCTACTCTCTTCTGGTTTTGCTTTCAACATGCCTGTACCTCCTTGTTCCTTAAAGATTCGTTCCCTGTCCTTCTGACAATGCCGGTTCTGCCGTATATCATGGGATGCATGTGGAGGCTTGTTGCAATCTATGCCAGGAATGCGTTGCCTTGGTATGGCAGGAATGCATGGAAGCCATTCGCTGTGATGTAAATGTCTTTCAATTACCTTCTCTTTGCAGAATGTCTTTTTTAGTCCTAGCCCCTGTGAAATGCTGCTGGTGCTCTTCTGTCTTCACCGTTTCCATGGTAGCCGATCCCATCCTTTCGTGACTTTCTCATCAGTGGCCTAAACAAAACCTAGAACTGTCATAATTAAAATGGAAGGCAGTTTACAATATTTTTGAAGACTGGGTGGTATTGCATGACAAAAGTACTTTGCAGCTAAAAGTGGGTAAGTAATTAAGCACCATTATCTTAAATTATGATACTTTCAGAGGTTTTCTATGGAACATGTCCTGAATATAGTAAAATTGCAATGTTAAATACAGTTAATGACACTGTTCCAGAAGTACAGAACGTAATGGTTTAATTAACCCAGAGATTCTGCAGCCTGATTTTAACTAAATTTCGCCCCCCTTCCTTAAAAGCACTCCCAGTTCAAGCATTTCAGCTATGTGCCTTTGGAATCAGACCCGGATTTGGATTCTGACCGAAATCCCACACTTAGAGCCTGCAGCTCCAATAGCTTATCCAAAATCCAGACCTAAATGCTTTCAACCTTTGGCATATTTGTAGGCCAGATTCAACATTTTCATAAGCTGCAGTTTTCAGCATAATACCCGATTTCCTCCCGCATCCCCCCTTTCCCTCCCCACAAATGTCTTTCAATAGTTGTGAGGTGTGCAGGAGCTGGAAAATTTTTAAACTTAGGTCATTAAGTGTACACTAAGAACCTTAAGTACAGGCAACCATTCTCAAAAATCTTGGTCCAGATCTGTCTTTTGTGGTGTAATACAGTGACTCTGCCAAGCCGCCGTTCAGTGAATCACAATTTGGAAATAGGAGAAAGGCGTGTCTCCTCTCTCAAATTCATGTACTGATCTCAAAGGAATTCAGGTACTGTCATGGATTACCATACAAATTATTATTGTGAAAGATAACACCTGGAATTCTACTCTTTGACTATATTCTGTATTGCCTTCCAATTTGGATAAATCAGCATAAAAAAAAGCAGAGTTCAAAACCTAGCACTTAAAGCCTATAATTCACCTCTCTGTCATTTACTGTTCTTTCCTTAATTAACATTGAAGCCACTTATGAAAGTAAAACCTAGTCCTTGTCTAAATGTATGTGCCTCGATTTCCATAGAGCTGTTTGATTAATCAGTATAAGACATGGAGGATGACGTATGAAAGCTCAGGCAAGCGAGCAAACCCACATTTCCAACACAGGGTGTATTTTATTCCATCTAACAATCCCCATGTTTGTATATCAAGTCCAGAAATCATCATACCACGCCGTCCCAATAAATCACAACCCTCAGCAGGAGTCCTTGGTCTTCTGAGTTAAGAATCGGCTTCAGCCGTATGGCCAGTCTTTTTCACAATCTTACTGTGGACATTTGTATCAGAGTTCATAACCCAGTTGATATCAGCTTTTTTCCTCAATGATGACAGCATTACGTTGGTTTCCATGAATTATGAAGAACCATTAGAAATCTCTGCGTACCGAGTTTTCAGTCATTTTCTTTCCTCTTCAATTCCCACATACTGTGTTTAAACCACTGTCCTGATATTGGAAATGGTGAGTATAGATTTGAAATTAGAACACTGTTGCATAAACCAGCATCAATAGTATGCAGAAAACTGGACAGAATGAAAATTGTGACATGACACATGCAATTCGGTGTAGGACAAACTGTAAGAGCGATGGCTTCCATAGCCACAGTGAGCTAAACTCGCTGCTTGACCAAGTGTGCCCAACAGAAAAAGCATGAGTTACTGGAGTAAGTGGCTGAAGCATGGGGGCAAATGGCTTTTTGGAGGGGAAAGGAGAGGAAGTTGAATTTGCTAGAGTTGTGGGGTGGGTGGGCAGTGGAGGATAAAAGACAATTATAAAAATAGTAGAAGCACAGAAAAAAGACAACCAAAACCATGTCAAGGGTGAGAAGGAAAACCTGTTCTTTTCCATCACTGAAAAAAATTTAAAACCTTCCTCTTGGAGAAATGGCACTCAATATACTGCCAGTTTGCACCTAAAATCTCCTAGATAACTAGTCCCAAGTGATTGTGGAAAATATCAGCTGAAACAAACAAATATTGATATGATGAACTTTAGATTATCGGATCAAAAAAAAGCTGTCTGTTCCTTTTTTTTTTTTTTTCCTCTTTCTAGCAAAGAACAGGAAGAAACTTGCGAGATTTTAACAAATTCTATTACCAGCTTCATTTTTGCTATTGGTTTTACGAGGGTGAGGGATTTGTTCAGCTGTTACAGTGATGGTCACAACATAAACTGTTTAGACAGATGAAGTTTTTGCTTTTTCCTCCTAGTCATTGATGTTATAGACAGTTTTTCTTAAAGATGTTGTGTATGGAAATTATATTTACATTCTACAATGGTAGGAAGTGTAATGTTTCTTATTTTGCAGCTTCTGCATCCAGCAGAAAAAAAAATGAGATGGCTACTGTAGATGGCTCAGCTACATCGTGTTGCCATATACAGCTTCTTGCTCAGACTTAACATAATTTCTATTTTTTCCTGTTTCTGTGAATATTAAATGAGAGCATGAGAAGACTACTTCATTTGAAAGGCGTATTTAATTTCCCTTCTCTTCATTTGCTTTGTTTACTGAATTACATTTCCATAGGAGAACGATATGTAGAACTGTCTCCCCTGCCTAAACGGTTCAAATGAGCCACGAGTAAAACCATTTAGATACAAATCACAACCATGTTTTATTAATAACAACTAAGAATGTTACTGTAGCTCAATATGTAGAGAATTTCTGCAGGCTTTTATCGTTGCATCCACATTATTGTCAGAATCTTTTAATATTGTGTAACTGTATCTCAATAGAGCTTTTAATAGATATGTATGTGTCATTAAAAGTTAAGTAAATAATTATTTCAAGACTTTTAATCAAATGCTCGTAAAGAGATGTTTCTTCCTTTTAAAGTCAGCACTCAGTTGTATTAATGATTTTTTAAATGTACGTCTATATCTGAAAGGCAAGTTGTAGTTATATGAAATTTCTGCTTTCAAACCAAATCCCTCCTTTTCTGAACGTAAATGGAAAAGATTTCACACGCTGCCTATCTCACTGCTTTTCTGATGGGAAACTAAAGTAAGGACTATAGATATATTAAGTAAAGAAATGACTAGATACACTAAAATCAACGATAACGGATAATTTTTTCCTTCAACCTTTGGCACCTCGACATCATTAATTTCCTGTTTTTCTGTGCACACTATATACACTGTTTAATCAGATAAATGGAGTTGTCCAAGAAGCCAGACCTCAAATTCAAAGGTGAGAGCTCACTGCCTACTGCCATCTGTGGGCAAACACACAACTGTGCCAGGAGAAACCACTTTGCCTGGGAAAAAATTTCCTTGCACTTAAGTGGGGTAAAATTTTCCACGCTAGAGCAAATCTTGGAGCATTAAATTGCACTGTGTGTCCATGTGGGTTTTTTCCCCTTAGGTATGGCAGATGCATTCCCATGTAAAGCCGTTTGTGATATAAACCACTGGTAAAAACATCTTGGAGCAGAAATGTCCACCTGCTTTCAGACACCATAGAAAAAATGTTGTATTTCTACGTACACGTTGAATTTTGGGAGTTATGAACACTGACGGGCAGGGAAAGTTGACATATTTCTCAGCTGATTATGGAAACTTTTTTTTCTTCTATTTCTGGGCAAATCCTTTGCTTGTTGCTATTAAGATTTATATATGTCCGAGAATATTATCACATTCCTAGAACTTAAGAAATACTTCGTGTCAAATTTACTTTCATTATTGAACATGTTATACAACGTGGATCACAAAATGTCAGAGAAGAGCTGTCTCAGTGAACTTGACTTGAAAATTTTCTGGCATTATAGTTACTTCTGTTTATTTTACTTGAGAATAAGTTTTTCTCTACTTGAAGAGCCAAAAATCGTCTTTACGGAGTGGGTTATTGCGTAGGAAATACAAATTCTTAAAATTAAGCTTCATGCTGTACAACTATTTTAAAGAATCAGACAGTAACAATTACTTCCTAAAAATATGTTTCCATTAAATAGGAACTGCTAAGAACGCTCGCTCTCCTTTTCAACTAAACATTAGGATTTCAGTACAGTTGGCTAGTAATCCGAACTGGAATCACAGCAAATAAAATTCTCAGCCGATTTACTTGTTCAGCAAATGTGGAGGCTTTAAGACAGTTGTAATGGTGAATTTTCTCTGTGCAGAATACTGGCTTACAAACTTCATGCTAATTTTGAACTTACGAAGACCTTGAGAAGGAGGGAAGTCTAAAAAAATTGTTGATTCACTTACAGGAACAGCTGTTAATGGACCAGTCACTCACCGATTAAAACAAGATTGATTAAACTGTCCCTGTAGTAGGAGTATTGATTTAAGATACTAAATTTATAAAGATAAAAAAATCCTATATCAGAAGATAAGAGAAGACATATAAGGAGACTTAACTTTTTTTTTTTTAAACTTTAAATTGTTTCCCAGAATCGTTTTGTTGAAAACAGTAACTCACAATGATTTCAAAGGGGCCAGGACTTCACCCATTTTACTGCTTCACTCTGCGTTTATTGAATTTGTGAGCAAAATTGTTTCCAAAGAGTGAACAAGGTAATTCATAAACAGGAAAAAATAGTCTGAAACTCTATTAATAACCAACTTATTTTTATTAGAGCAAATACAGTTGTGAAAACTGTACATTGTACATTTTGGGTCAAGAATTATAAATAGAGAAACTCATAGAGAAAGAGTTCATTCTTTGACAGCAAGAAACTTTAAATAGACAAAATGACATTATTAAGTACATTGGCAGGCTTCATTGTGCTGTCCAAAATGTAGTGTACAGTATAACAACCAATTATAAATAGCCTTTCATGTAAAATACAGCTGTGCACATTTTAGAAAAATACCAACAATTTGTTTGAGCTTTGTTTTAAAAAAGCTTATAAATCATACATATTTATAAATGGTACTAACATGCTTACTTAAATTTATAAACATTTTCATAAGCTTTGTTATCCATTATTTCCAGAGCATAAAGTTTTTTAAATAAACATTTAATAGGAATTAAATACGTCAGTTACAAAATTACCTCTCCATGTAAGGAGACAGGGGGTGATTTCACTGTTGGATGGAACGTTTCGTCCATTATGTCAAGGCTTACACAGTAACTTTTAAAATTTTGTTCTTATTTAAAAATTACTTTCCTAAATTTAAAACACAATTTAATTTTTTTTTAAAAATAAATATACAAGTTTTATTTTCATTTGCTCTCTCTCTGCTTTCTTCTTTATCCACACAGGTCAAAACACAGGATTCTCAACATACTTCTGTAAAAAACACCATGGTGTTACTGCCCTGCTCGGAGCTGCTTTGCTGCACAATATTCAGTCCACACCTACATTACTTTAATACGCTGCATCAAAAGATAGCTAATGTACTTTGTAAGAATGTCGCCCATTAAACCATGCAAACACTTAGAAAGTTTACAAACAGGTTCAAAAACTATGTTGTATGAAAGATTTTCTAATAGAGATAAAATAAACCCTAATACAAGCCCTTTGCTTTTGTAGCTTTAAATTAAAATATTTACTTGCCAAATGATCACACCACATATTTTCAGTAAAAAAGCATGCTTTTGATTAATATAGGTACAATAATTACAGTATAATGGCACATAAAAAGAAACATGATCATATCATCTGAACAAAGGGCTATGAAACTACTTAAGACAAACTTTGCAAATGAAAAATTTTGAGGCGTTTTAAATGCTGAGGTAAAATTATAAATGGACTTTAAAGACACTGAAGGCATCAAATCGATAAACAATCACTTAACATTTCTAAATGCTCTACCTGAATGTATTCAACACAAATCTAGTATTTTAAAATTATGATAATTTATTATGAGCATTAGCTAGTTTAACTGTCATTGGCATTAATGTGCACTCGGACAAGACTTTATTTTAACTGCTGGCAAAATACCTCAGTGTTGAAACATAATAATTCAAATCACCAATTACCACAGCACCAGAATTTAAAAAAAAAAAAAAAAGTCAACATGCAAACCCTGTATCTCATCTTTCTTGGCTTATTCTGATATTCCACCTTCTGTTTAGAATGTGCTGATATCAACTTAAGATTCTTTTCCTTTTATTATGAAAAGTTTTGCTTGCTATTGGTATAAGAATTTGAGCACTTTTAGGAAGATATCAACATCTTAAAATTTTGCAGTCATGGTATATTACTTACTAAACCTTAAAGCAAAATGGCTCTTCAGGTTTAGGAAAATGAATTGAAGAATTTAATCTTTGGATTAGAAAAAGAGATTTCGTTTTCTGCTTCTGCTGCTAGGCAGAACTGGTAGCTTTCTCCAGGCTGGACTAGACACTATGTTATGGCTATACATCAAATTTCATAAACAACGAATGAACAGAATCATGCACAGGCAAATGAAATTCGATCTCCCAGAACACTGCAGGAGATGTTAAAAGCAGCAGGTAATGGAATAAGACTGGTGACTGATGCTGCTAACTATTTCTTCTAACGAGATAGGAGTGAACGCTGGAATCACTTCCACAGCAACAGAATCCTCTGACCACATTCCTCTGGCAGTCGTTTTCCCATCTCCCCACTAAAAACATCAGACGGTAAAATAGTAAGGCAGCTGTTAGCTTCCATCAACAAAAAGTGCAGCTCCGTACATTTCCAGTTTAGTCACACTGCTGGAACAGATGGAGAAGCCAACGTACTTCACTGGTGGGGCTGCTTCAGCAGATTATTTTGTTTGTTTTCCAACATGGCTGCTTGCTTCAGCTTTCAGAGGACCCCAAAGCCACGAGCCATCAGCAGAGAAACTGATCTGGGCCCCTGGCTGAATTTTCCAAGTTTCATCTCTCTCGCGTCCCATCCTAATTCCAAGCCTCCTTCCCTGTGTCTGAGTATGACAGGTGCCATTTAAAAGGCTGATGACACAACTGCAGAGAACTGTGGGCTAACACCACTAGTTGTCATGACTTCACTGAAGGGTCAAAACAGTTACATTATTAAATAACTATGTTGAATCACATTCAGGCATAGCTAAAATTAAAGTAGGGAACATTAAAAGTAGGCAAAGAAATTAATTCTTTACTGTTTGAGGTGGGGTGGATGTGGTGATTTTTATATGAAAACAAGACCTTTCTTACCTTTTCCTAATTCCAATCAAGTTAGAAAATGGACAAAAAGAATGGCTAAACCAATATTCAACAGCATTACCAGGGCGATCATGACTGAGTTAGGGCCCTGAAAATAAAATAAAGATATCAGAATTAATGCAACCTTCGCCACAGTGCACAGCAATGAACATGACCCGACTATCATTTCTACCTGTTTTGACTTTGCTCTGAAAGATTACCCAAATATTAAAGATACAGACTCTGCTCCCGAAACACAGCCATTACCTGCTGTATTCAGGTGAGCTAAATATCATCTGTGTGAAAAAGAGTTGGATAAATACGGGTGAGAGTATATTATTACACTTGTCTTAATCACACTGAGATTAAACCATCTGACAAATTTGACTGCATAAACAAATGAAAACAAACCCATCAACACAAAACCAGGATCAATTTAAAATAAAGCAAATCAAAGAACTTGAACTACTTTAGAAAAGCTGGAGCACTGCTCCTCATTCTTACAGCAGGTTCCTACCCTGATTCCAACCCATTTCAAAACAGAAAAAGGGTTTTGCATGACAATGTGTTGTATGAAAAGAATTCCCTTGTTTTGATAACCAAAGGGAAAAAAAATGTTACTTACCACTGCACGAACATACCTAGCGATGTTTCTGCTACAGATTAAAAACAATTTTACACCTCCAAAATTACAAACTTGCTTTGATTTACTCTGACATTTAGTGGTCGTAAATTGTTATTTTATAGACCTATTTAGCGAAGAAATGAAAAGTCAAAATACTCCTTCCCTTCTTCGCTCGAGTTAAACTTTGTTACAAAACTTGATTATTATATAATTTTAGTCTTTTTGTGAAGCCAGAGAACAAAGTTTTTAATTCTATTCAGCAGTTTTGGGAAAAAAAAAAATTAAACATGGATGCTTTCTGATGAGCAACTTGAGATCATGTCCTGAACAGAAGGAAATTCTCAATTCTTCTGTTCTCCTCTTAACATATTTGGTTTACTACAATATAGTTTCACAGAGATTTGTATATGCTTATATATTGAGGTTGCACATTTATTGTAAGTAGAAACAGAAAACTCTTCACTCAGACAATTCTGCTCAAAATCACAAAAAGCCCACCAAAACATCTCTGCAGAAAACTGAGCTACATAAGGATCACTGGCTTGCATAAGAAGGTATATATTTCATTACAAATGACATAATTTTTTTCACTTTCCATATGAGGCATGCCTTGCAGAAGTTCATTATGCTTTATGACAATGCTAACATTAGCTATATAATTTCTGGAATGCCAAAGTGTAAGAACTTGCTATTATTATTTTGCTGCAGCAGCGTCACTGGGAAACTACTGAATAGTACTTGTGCCATTATTGTATCACATGCTCTCATCCTGAAACAGTCTCATTAAACACTTTTTATACCAGAACACACCTTTACATGGTAGTTAAGATAGCAGGCCAGATGTGCACTGCTAAGTTCTCGAATAAGTCACAAAATATGTTATGTCAAGTACTCCTTAAATCTTTGGGGAGTCTAAACCCAATGAGCACCTCTATCCAAACAGGCCCTGAAGTTCCCTTTGCACCTATGCAGAGGCATCTGTTCACACGCTGAGGAACTAGCTGTTCCAAGTTCAAACAATGACTGAGACTATAAGGATGCTAGTTAAATGTTGCCATAGGGGTACTGGTATTGGCAGCAACATTCACATTTTGCTTAATGGCACAACGTCTACAATATTCATGAGGAAATTGAAGACTACGTTTAAGGTCACCTTAGTCAAAGGGAGTTGAATACCAAGTTCCTGCTTACCAGGGGTATGTTTTAACCATCGGGTCACAGAACAGAAGTGGAACCATGTTCCTTCCTTCTTACTGGAAGACAGCCACTATGTGCCAAAGAACATGAGACACTTGGTGACAGAGAACAGGCATAAAAGGAAAGCATGACTCCAGGTATGGTGACATTTCTGACCACAGCACTGTAAGCAGCCTCCCTCCTTGTAGTAGTGTGTAACTTAAGGTTAATTTCCTCTTTCTCCTTGGCACGGTCAAAACTGTGCTAGCTTGGGTACTTCTGTGCTTTTCGACTGTGAAGGAAATCCAAGTTCCCACCAGGATTCCTACTAAATACATTTGACAATTGTGAGATTTATGCATGAAAGCCACATTGGAAGACTGAGCAATAAAACATATTTTACTTAAAACAGCAGCAAGTTTGAGAATCTCTCAGTTTTGCTGTCTTGGAATGTCAGTGTCAACACCCTTAAGAGTGAATCTTCCATTTAATGACTACTTCTTTTGCAAAAAAAATCCCAGAATCTCATGACAAACAAGAATAGTACCTACATGCTAATGCTACATCTCTCTCAACAGGAAGTGTGATTACA
Source organism: Burhinus bistriatus (assembly GCA_013397275.1). Lineage (NCBI taxonomy): Eukaryota > Metazoa > Chordata > Aves > Charadriiformes > Burhinidae > Burhinus > Burhinus bistriatus. The sequence continues at coordinate 81,945 of VYXH01004951.1, forward strand.
CTATTAATTGCCATTAAGATTTGGATTCAGCATCTTTCTCTCCTGTGGTGAAACACTGGAACAGGTTGCCCTGAGAAGGAGCAGATGCCCCATCATTTGAAGTCTTGAAAGTCAGGTTGGATGGGGCTTTGAGCAACGTGATCCCCCATGGCAGGGGTGGTGGACTAGATGACCTTTAAAGGTCCCTTCCAACCCAAACTATTCTATGATTCTATGATTCTAATAGGGACTTCTTGTGTGACCAAAATCAGGCCAACAGTTCCTTTCTAGTTTGGGATCCCACCTAAAGATTTTAAAGTTACAATGCACCAGGAATTGCAAGGAACTATTTAGGAGATCATTGCCTAATATCATTAAAATTCCCTGGGATTTGTCCATCTAATGCTTTACATATTTGAAAATAACATCCATGGAAATCGAGTTGATTTATGACTACTGAAGAAAAATTGGGACCTATGGGAACTTTACAGGAGCCAGGAACTCATTCACTACCTGAAATATATCCTGAAACAGCTTCCTGATAGCTGCAAGACAGCTTTTGGCTGAATGGCGAGTTGGGACTGCAGCTCAAACAGCAACTCGGTATCATTAGTGCACAGTCTTACAGAATTAAGCGTGGTGGAGGGGAGGGGATTCTCTATTGATGCACCTGTCAGTCAGGTTAGGTATAACAATATCACGACAATAACATTAGATAAATTAGGCTAAAAAACCTTGGGGCTACGGTCTGAATCAAGAGATCTCATCTACAAAGGGAAGACAGTGACATCTTAAGAACTGGGTTGCTGATTTTATCAAAGAAAAATGTTTTACCTGTTTATGATAATGAGTCTATGCTTTATACAAAGAAGTAAATCCCATCTCCTTTGGCCTGCTATGTGCATTTTGTTTCCTATTCTGATAACTACAACTCTGAGCCCAAAGCAGAATTTCCTGATACACTAAAAAATGATCAAACGCTATTTGTGGAGCACATGGTTATTATGCAATAAACTACTACCTGTTTTGTAGACACCTATGAAATGAGCATTTAATGCTTTAAGACAAATACCATAAATAAGACTTTAGTGTCCTGCAAGGGCTTAAAATAGCAAAAGCCAAAATTAGTCTCAACGGTCCAAGAGTGACTAGAACAGGTGCACCACAGAAGCTGTAGTAGAAAAACTCCAGTCCTGCTTAAAAACTGCCCTTTCAGCTTCTAGTAAGTCAGACACTTCTGTAGTTAAAAATATAACCATACGATTAGTTTTCATCTGGGGAGGGAAGAAAGTTATTTTCCTAAAATGTAGTGCCAGGAAGTATTAAGACTAGTCTTGTAATCCCATTGCATTAGGAATGTCCATTAAATTTAGCATAAAGTTCTTGCTCAGAGTTTTTTTTAGGATCAGGCAAATACTGATCTACTTTTCCTAACACCACGGTAGTTATATCCCTTACTAACTAGATGTTAAATGAACAAAGAGATGAGAGTAGAAGCACACTGGGTAACATTCAGCAAAATGTAATGTAGGTATACATAATGTAATACAGGTAAAAACCAGACTAAACTGTCTGTGGGGCTTAAAAATCCTTACCAAGAAAACCAAAAAATGACGATATAGTAGACTTGTGCCTGGGCTTGTACATGACCTAGGGTAACAAATGTCAGGCAAATCAAATGTGTATTCATGAACTACGCTACAATGCTATTTTTTGCAATTCAATTCTACTTTTTACCCAAGTCCAAGACAATCTCAAATTAGCTCACGTGCAGGGTGGGATAGGAGCATGCAAGCTGATACTGGGGCTAGAGGCTGCTAATGAGCAATTAGAAAAAACAGTACTGGTTTGGTCAAGTGTCTCCGTGCGCACTTCACACTGTGGTAAACGCAAGATAATTTGAAGGTGCCTAAAGCTCAGTGAAAAAAGCATGATTTCCCTCTCACTAGAGTAAATGCCTGCAAACAGGCAGCTATTTTGGAGCAGCTGACGAACAGTGACTTTGTCATAGTGTTTTATGCCTGTTTTCACCCAGAGAGAGAGAGTGCTATGGTTCTTTCTTATGAGCTCTGAAATGATTCTAAACTTTGATTTTTGAACATCAGAAAATAAGCATACAGAGAAACATATTTATATACTTCATGTGCAGTGTGCTGATATTTTTCAAGTATAATGTCAGAAATAGGGATACCTAGAGAATCAATACTGCTTCTGTTCGTAACTTATGGCACAGGTGATATTCAGTGACATTCTTACGGATGTAACAGATTTACAGAAAATATGACACATGAATTTTATTACTAAAACAGTTACTGCAGACTTGTCTGTAAATGAAGTTGTTTAAAGTTATTAATCCAAATTAAAGTTTATGTTTCATTCAGATGTAAGAAATGCCTTTGATTTACATAAATGAAAGGAAGAACTGAAAATCAGATGTCCTGTATCTATGTTCTTAAGGCTTGCTCACTAAAACCTGGAAAAAGAATGGCACAATTTTATATGGCCCTTTCGGATAAACTCATGAAAGTGCTCAATAAATGTTATACTCAGTTTGTATCCCGAAACCATGTTTTCTCCTTCTCTTTTCATTAAGAGTGAGAGTTTATTTTCTCTTTATATTTCTTCACAAATACATTTTTAAACTTTTATGGAGGACCTAAGGCAGACTTACTTTCAAACTCCAATAAAATAATTTGTCAGGATGACTATAAAGCAATTGCAATTACTGATCAAAAAAAAAATAATTCCCCAATGGAGCCCTAGAATCCTGAAATCTCTCAACATTCAGAAGTGTTCGGGATAGAGAGAAGTACACCAAGCTGGCTTCTCCTCAGTAGCTGTGCACTCCTACGTTAGCCACTGTGGAACTCCAGCACACTATTCAGCTCAGTCCAGGAGCACTGCAGAATAGGCTACTGTTTTTCTGAAGTTGAAAGGTAATACTGAAAATTAAAAAGAAAAGGTTCCAAGCAGTGTTAACAGTCATTCTGTATTAAGTCTCTCCCTCAGTCTGCTAGGCCAGTAGGCTACTCCTTTCTGCTTTAATTGTTTTCGGATTTTTACTCATTTCAGCATTTTAAAGAAATAAGCATGTAGGAAATTTATTCTATAAGGGCAAATTTATAGACACATATGGAAGACATCTTTGGAAGAAATACATACATTTACATATATCTTAAAATGCCGTTATATTAAAAATTAGTTCCTAAACTCTACCTGCCTTCCTTATTGAAATGCTGATAATAAGAATAATGCTATTTCTGTGTCCCAAATGAAGCAGACGGACAGTTCCCAGATGACCTGTAATGTCAGTAAACAAACAGTAGCTAATGCACACTATCTCATCACTCCTGATAACAGGCTATAGGTTCATGGGTCTTATCCTGATTATTCTAGAAGGTCAATAAACTGCTGTTTAGGTGCCCTACTTGGTTTCTTAAGGTGAAGACCTCCACAGTTCCAAACCATAAATTGGTTTGGATGGAATGTAGGAACAACAAGGACTATTTCTAGCCACTTATTTTCACCACGGCTGAACAAAAAATTCCAATTCAGGCTAAAATTCTGTGTGTGCTCACTCACCATTTAGAAGCCTGACAGCTTTCTGTTACCCTACATAGGAGTCATATCTGTGAGATTTGAAAGGTTAAAGGGCTGATATCAGCTGTAATACAGATTTGCAGATTACAAAACCATTGTGAACACCTACTTTGATCCGCACAAAACAGAATATAAGCTTTCTGCTGAACTAGAGGATATCATCTTGGCAAAATGCTCATTATTGAACTATTCAGTGACGGCTCCAAAAACTCAGCATCTGAAAACTGATGTTACATTTAATTAATCTAATTAAAAGCAACTTAAAACAAGACTTTTATCTAAGTCTGTCTAGCTGCTGGATCTTCTTATGCATTTGCCTGTTAGCTTGGGAAACTATTTTATGAAGTGTACTTAGAGAAAAGGATTTAATGTGTCATATTTTTTTGCCTTGTATCTTTCATTGTAAGGTATGTTTTAATGATTCTTGCAGTTCTTCATGGCACTTTCCCTTCAGGTTTTTTTCATTTTAAATCCCTGATTTATGGACACTGTATTTTATTCCAGAAGTGGTTGCACCAGTGCCAAAACCAGATAAAACAGACTCACATGTACTCTTGCTTAATCTTTCCTGTTGATAAATCTAAGGATTATATTGACGTCTCTGAACAACAGCAGCAAACAGGGAGCTCATGCTTAGTTGCCCCTCTTGCTCCTGATCCACAAACCTTTTCCAGTTCTGATCCTGCATGGCCGGGCTCTATTAAACATCTTTCAATATAGATGATCTTACATTTTGCCATGCTGCATGTGGATAATTATGCTTGCATCTTTCTTATCAGGTGATCTCATTATTTTTCAGTTTCCTGGTCTCTGTGTCTTCTGTAAACGTTATGGGTAACACTTTTATGTCCTCTTCCACATTATTAATAGGAATGTTAATAAAATAAAGCAGTAGAATTAATCCAAGAATAACCTCACCATACCAATTCGTGATGTTTTTCCAATTATTTTTTGAGAACCATCAGTCAGTTTTTAAAAAGTTATTTTAATATGACATTTAGCCTTTGCATTACTCTGGCTTCCTTGTCAGAATAAGTAACCGTGTAAAAGCAAATCAATTGACCTTGACTGAGGATATGATTCCTCTGTTACACCTGAAGATGTCAAGCTTGTTTGACAAGATCTTTTACAATGCATGTTGGTTGGAAATTCTCACACCTCTTTATTTTTAAATCCTTTATTAATGAAGCCTAGTGTCAATTATTCAACTGTTTTGCCCAAGATCAGTGCTAGGCTATCTGTATCTCACTAAATGGGTCATTCTGTTTATCCCACCTAAATAATGACACTTTTTTTTTTCTCTTGGAGTACCAAAAACGATTCATAGAAACAATGTTTATTAAAAAAGATCACAATGATCTAGACCTCCTCATTCACTAAAGGTTAACTTTAGGATATACAACTAACATTTTCCTGAGTTTCTCTTGGCCCAGAAATAACTTTATCATCATCAGAGGTTCTCAATTCGATAATCTGGCTTTTCCTTCTAACATGGAATAGAAATACTATTAGTCATCTCTCCTTTTCTGCATAACTATTCGTACTTCTATTATTTCTACATAATAATGAGATTCAGATTCACAGTGATCTGAATGTAGAGTTTTAAATTTCCTTCTCTGTTTCCTGATGAAAAAGAAAGTAAAATTTTTCACATCACTGTAAAACATTGTTAGAAGTATGCATTTTAAAACAGTTTGTATTTTGATGCAAAATTGCCTGTTTTCAGAGCCTACAATCAACACAGAGAAGAAAATGGGAGATTGTACGGGCTGGGTCAAACTACAGGCCAGCACCCTGTCTCCAACAGTAGCTAAAAGTAGACCTTTAGGGAAGAGAAGGAGTGTAACTCCCAGTACTGCCCAATTATCCACTTAAGTACAATGAACATTGTTTTGAGGGGGGATAGAAAAAGATATATATACATGTATATCTGCAAATATGTATCCACATGCACACAAAATGCACATACATATACACATACACACACTAATACACATACTAACACACAGGTATTTATGAATGCAATAGGGATTCACGTTTCAAAATTCTGTCAGTATCTGGCTATCAACTATCCCTTCTCAGTTTTCAAAAAGGATAATATAAAGGACTGGAATGCTTGTTCCTCACTCCACTCTGGTGGAGTGGGTTCTAGCTAGCAGACTGTACCCAGATGAAGATTTGACAGAAGTGAGCTTTGCCTGTCTTTAGGTAGCAAAGCTCAGCACTAGGAGGCAAAAGGGCAGTGACAGTGAAAAGGTTTCTTGCAGTACTCACCGAGCTGTTTTCTACTTCTTTTTCCACTGCTGAATGTGATTCATTATTAGCTGGGTTCTTTGGTGCAGCAAATTCTGGTTTCTTAATTTTTGTGTCAGGTTTGTTTTCTTTGGCATCTGGCTTACCCCCAGATCTAGCAGGACTTGGTTTCTGTGAGGGTGGTATCCGTGCAAGTGTCGATGGTGATGGGTTGACATATTCATCTTCTTCCCTGAGCTCCTGTGGAAGCACTGTTGGATTCATTTTTACATAATAGCCATGGTAGTGATCATGCAGCTCCCCATTCTCTGTGCTGATGGGATTGTGATGGGCTGAAAATTTTGACTGGTGTTTCACAGCTACTTCCTCCTTCATTGGTGCTTTTGAATATAAAGGTTTGTTAATTGTGGGTGTTATACTCTCAGTGGCCAAAAGCTTTTTTTCTTGACTGAGTCTTGCCCCAGAAGTGGAGCTTTGCCTTTTCAGTTGTTTTGAAGGAGAAGGCTCAGAAGAAAGAGGAGGACTATGCCTTGGACTTGCTTCTGGGGTTCGAGGGGGAGTGGTACCTTTTCGATAAAAGTGAGGTGACTCTTTTGGGGTAGGTGGTTTTTCCTGAACCTTTTCTTCAGATTTTTCTTTCACCTCCATTCCTTCTTGAAATTTTTGTTTGATATAATCAGGGCCTGAAAAATAGTGTAATAGAAATTTTATGACTAAAACAAAAATAAGACTTCACAGTATAACTATTGCATTGAGATGTCAGACTGGACTGCCTTGCTAAAATGCTGGCAGGGGCAGGTGTGATCAAAAATTCACTGACGTCTGTAGTGATTTACTCTAAATTGCTCAGTAATTGAACTTACTGTACTTTTTGGTAATTGCTGGGACGACTTACTAATTTGGTTCAGTCATTTTATGTCTTCAGCTTTGCAAAGGGTCATAGGACATAAATTGTCTCTGAGTGAAGTGTGAGGGACTCAAGACTGACTTACCTCACATATCTATCATTCTTGTTTTGAGATGCATGTTTTTGAGTTATGTTTTGCTTAATTATCCTAATCTATTTAACTTCTACCCTCATGATCATAGTATCTGTTAGACATGGAAGTAATTAACCATCAGAATGAAATGTCTCTTCTGCCCTTATAACCTACAAGAAATAGGGCTTGAATCACATTTTTTCCCTTTGTGTGCATGTTAGCTTTTCTTATATACCTATATATGTGCCTTGAACTCTCACACACTGGCTTTGTCTTCCTAATTCAATCACTTACCATATGAAGACCCAGGTTAACCACTCTAGTAGGTAACACAATTCTGCTTAGAAGCTAGGAAGACAAATTCTCTCACATTCAGTAGGGAAATATTTATAGAGCAATCAAATGAAGAATATCCTCCCCCCAAATCCCAGCTAAACACCCATGAGAACATTCACCACTAGGACTCACTTATCAAGGTACATTTCTATGCAGGTGTTTACATAAAGACAAGCTGGCTGAGATGCTCTGCTCCAGGTTTTGGTTGTCTGATTTAACAGTTCAATGCTAAGACTTGAGCAAAAACTCCGTTGAAGAAACAAAATCGCTGTAAATCTGCCTGTATTGTGGGCAGTGTTTTCTATTTTTCTTCCTAGAGGCCACATCCCAGATTTCAGGATTAGGTTCCATAACAAGTCAGAAGCTGAGGAGCTCTGTGAACAAAGAACTGCAACAATCTTTTTTATGTTTAATAATGGCTTCTGCCAAATACATCACAACTGTTTCTCCACTTCTCTCTTTGCTAGCACCACTACTTTCCTTTGATTTTTTAATCTTCTATAAGTGAGGCTTATCTGTATTTTAGGTCATAGAGAAATTCTGTGCCCAGAGAAGAATGTCTGCACACATTTTTCTGCTTTTGAGTTTAAAGGAGGCTCTAGCTGTGTCAGGCAGATACAGTGTTTTTACAGATGCCAGAAGCATATGCATCACTACACAGTGCTAAGATGAGAGGAAGGAAGAACAGCATGAAGTTTTTGGAAGTTACTGAGTCATCTGGTAAGTAAGCATTGCTGAGAAGAAAAATTACTCGGCATGGAATGTCTTTGAGCAGGAAAATCACAACTCTTTTGGCATCTCTGAAAACCAGAGGCAGAAATAGGGAGCTGTTGAGAAAGAAGGCTGGACGCAGACAAGCCAGGATTTGTTCTCAAATGATATTTGAGGAGGAAGATTTGAGGAGTTAAGCCTGCACAGAGGGAGAAGACTAGAGGCTTGGTTCTTATGGCTTTTTATAATCTTCCTGGTAAAAGGGAAAGGCAGCACAAAACAAATTAAAAGTTGCCATATGTAAAGTTACAGTTATGATCACCATTCACAAGATTCTCCATCATGTAGGCAATTTCCTTCCATCTTTGCTGAGATGTGTAAGGTAATGCTGAGGGTTTTAACATGCATAAATTTTGTTTTTCTTCTCTTTTCACATGGGATATAATTAGGGGTGTAAAGAGAAAAGCATAGCTCAAAGAGCTCTGCCTAACCTTTAAGCTCAAGCCATGGAGCTGTCAAATTGCAATGATTATTTATTATGGACACGTCCACATTCACATTAGGTTGCTCCTTATGACTGCTGTGGTGAAAGCATCCCAACTGGAACACCATCTCTTCAGCCTTAAAATGCTGCTCAAATGGCACCTGATCTGTTCCTCATCTATCTAGAAAATTCACATCCTGTGACAGGCTCTCCACTGGCCAATATATGTAAAGATATGACTTTAACTAATGTCTGATGGCACTTGACTGACTGAAGGCACTTTCATAAGGAACACATCTGGGCCTCAGAAATGTCACCCCTCTCCACTGTTTCCTACGATCAACTAAAACCCTCCGAAGGTTGGCCAGAGGGTCTCTCTCTCCTCCCAAGACCTCCAAACTGTGTTGAAATTTCTGAAACAAGAAAGGAGCCACATCTTGGCTACTCATGTCTCCATGAGAGACTGTTAGAGGGAAAAACAAAAAACTTAAATCAAAACAAAAATATCATCTTTAACTGGAGCTTCCCAAATAAGCTAAGTGTCAAGAGGCTAACAATGCCATATTTTTACTGGGTATCTGGCAATATTTGATGCTAAGTGACACTGAGCCCCACCAGAGAAAGCTGTAGACATCTACATCCAAGTAATGTCTGAGGGTGTCTGACCAGACATTCAGCAATTGCCTTAACATAATATAGCAGCCCACCCTCCCACCCCCCAGTACATCACATATGCCTATTAGACATATATCCCTTGCCTCCAGTCTTGCCAGGCAGGTCTTTCCAACACTCAAATTCTTGGCTCTGTGCTGAAGTTAGCTTTGGAGATTGTCCAAGGACTTTTTTTACGTCTGTTTGTTCACTGTATTCAGTATAATCACGTTATGCACCTGTCTCAACCACTGACTCCAAGCAGCAAGAACACAGTTCCCGCTCCCTTCTGAGAACTAAGAATATTTATCAGGACTTACCTTGTTCCTTCGTTAACTAACACTACAGACATGGGCAACAGATTCCTTTTTCTTCAGCACAGGAACACTCCAGAGCATGAGTTTAAGGAACCAGGGCCATGGGAGTCACTAACATCTGATCCTACAAGATTTCTCAGCTGCCTGATCTTAATGAGGAAGAGAATAGGATTTGAGGGTGGGAAGAAGGTAAGGTGGGATTATCTGTCTAGGAAATAAACATGGAGTTCTGTTTTTCAGTTTGCGGCTCAAGAAACGAGTAGATATATTCCTAGACATGATATTACAGAATCACAGAATCACAGGGGTTGGAAGGGACCTTGGGAGATCATCTAGTCCAACCCCCCTGCCAGAGCAGGGTCACCTAGGGCAGGTTGCACAGGATGGCATCCAGGCAGGTTTGGAATGTCTCCAGAATCGGAGACTCCACCACCTCTCTGGGCAGCCTCTTCCAGTGCTCTGCCACCCATGAAGGAAAGAAGTTCCTGCTGATGTTTAGATGGAACTTCCT
>VYXH01004952.1:32654-65062 GCA_013397275.1 Burhinus bistriatus
AAAAAGTAGGTCTGCATCCTTTGGAAAGTATTAAAGGGGGAGCACACAGTGGCGAGGAAAAGATTGTGAAGGGAATAGATGGAGTAGGAGCTACTGAGTTATTTAAGCTTGTGCTAAGTGCAGGAACCAGAGGTTATGAACTGGAGGCAGAGGAAATATCAGGGCGTGCGGGCGCTGAGCAGGAGGACGAGGCAAGCAGCAGCTTTGGTAGGAGCCAGCAAATTGTGTAATTAACACAAAAAGGTCATTTACGGGAGGGTGTAAGAACAACACCGCGATGCGGAGAATAACCCGGTATGGAGAGACGGTGCTTGGCATCGACCTGCTGGTGTCCCCTGTGAGACAAGGCTGGGGAAGAGCTGCTCGGGTGGTCTCCAAAATACCGGTAATTCTGCGGAGCACCGTCATTAACTTGCTGAGATTTAAACCCAGCGATCCTCCGCATCAGCCCCTGCTCCTCCAGAGCGCGGCTCCGTGTCACTAATGTGTTGGGAAGGGAAGGGGGTTTGGGTTGAGACAGAAAATACATCTTCCTACGAGCTGTTCCCAGAGCCAGAAGTGCCCATTGTCCCCCCAGAGCTCCCCCGGGACAGGGACCTGGGAGACTGCTCACCTGCAGGGAAGCTGGAATCAGCCTTGTTCCAGTTGCCCCTCATTGACCAGGAACGCTTGGGAGGTGCCTCCCTATCCCGCATCTGCTCTTTCCTGCTTATCAAAGGAATGCGAGGACCTCGGAGGCATCTGGCCACCCCGTCAAGGAGCGGAGAAAGGAGAAGCCGTTGGTAAAACAGAGGCTTCGCAGCCGCCGCGCGCGTGACACTCTGCGAGTACAACGGGAGAAAATTTTCCAGCCCACAGGAAGGCTTGTGCTCCCAAAAGTTTGTGTATTTTTTTCCAGCTATGTCAGCTGCTCAGATGGAAGGTCTCACCCCTCCCTCCAACCCTGCCTTCAAAAGGTCAGGATTAATTGCATCAGCTGAGGAAGACGCCTCGGGATGAAAGCGCCGTCGGGCTCCGTGCTTCATTCCCAGCCCCAGCTTCAAAAGCAACAAAGACGCTTGTGCCAGCTACTGAGAATATCTTGTTAAAATTAAGACCGTTTGCAAAAAAGGGATCCCGGTTTGAGTTTTAGCACTTAAAGATAAGGCCAGGCAAGGGAGAACTTTGCCCTGCAGCCTCCACATGGGATGGTGAATGTCTGTCATCCTCCTGACCTTCCGGCTCCAGGCTGGGTGGGATGCAGGTGGGATGCAGGTCGGATCCAGACAAGCTGTCCCATCACCCTGCGTGAGTTCCGCTCACTTTTACCAAAAAGAGGGTTTGTTTAAAAAGCCCCCGTGCCCCCTCCAGGCTTTCACATCTGCGTTCAGGGCAGAGCTGTGATTTCAGCGCGACTGATTTGCACTGATGGAAGCGGGTCCGGAGCCCGCTCCCGCGTTTCTGGGCCTTGGGGTCAGTAAGAAAACCAGCCGAATGTGACAACCGCATCGTTTTCTTTTGCAGCCTGAGCAGCCCCAAGCAGGGGCTGGGGGAGAGGCACGATCCGCCCCAACCCCTTCCCTTCGGGCGCGTTGCTTCAGAAGCCTGTTGATGCTGAAACCTAATGACAACCGTCTGCGGCTCGGGGGTTTTCACTGCTGCGCTCGCGCTAGGTGAAACCTCCTGCCACGCTAAGCGCAGGGGACTGTGACAGGAGGCAGGCTGCGAGGCTTTTTTTTGTTTTCTAAGTAGAGGGATTTTGCTCCGTTTGTATGCGACTGGTAAGCTCGCCCTTGCAGCAGCAGCAGCCCCAAAGCCCGTCCAGCGCAGAAGGCGAGGATTAAGCAGCCTTGAGCGCAGCAAATGGGTGTCCTGGCAGGAGCAGCCTGCAGCTCTCAGCTGGATGCGCTGGGCTGCTCCAGCATCGTGGCATCCTCGTGGTTCTTAGAAATGAGAAACAATAGTTTTCCATTAGCCAAATGCTCATCTGGCACTCCGTCCGTGTGATATAATTAAGAAATAGCCCCTGCAGCCCAGCCCTCTGCTCAAGGACTCCCGTCATCTCTTTCTCGCCCTTGGTCCAGTTGGATGGAAACACAAATTGCCCAGGCAAAAGGCACGAGCGCTGGGGTTCCCAGTGCTGCGATAACCTTTCCCTCTTGAAACGCAGCCCAGCTTTGCAGAGGCGCGAGTCTAATATATTATTTAGTGTAAGAACAGACACAGGACTTAAAGCGATCACGACAATGCTAATAACTAAACCAGTTATAACGATTAACAACAATTACAACCGCCGGGCAGATGCTAATGAGTATGAGCAGGGTGTTTAAATGGCTGGCAGGGCTGTGAAGAGCGAGAGCCAAAATCCTCGGGGTGGCCTTGGGGCTCAGGTTCGTCATCACCTCTGGCACCAGCCTGCCATGGAGCCCCACTCTGCTCCCCGCCGACCCCCACCTCGAGCTGGAAAACCCACGGGGAAGCTGGTTTTCTGCCGCCGGGTCTTTTGGATGGTTAAACGCTGGGGCAGTTGTGAAAGGCAAAGAAAAACGCGTGTGTGTGCATGCATGTCCCGTCACCTTCTGCTTTCCTTACCCTGCGCCGAGGCGTCTCCATGGATAAATGTGCAGCCCCGCTTTAGGACCACACTACAGTTTATAAAGATCGGGATGTCGTTTTTCCCCGGTTCTGGGTGCTGGTACCAGCTGCAGCTGCCACATGCTCCAGTGGCCAAATAAGTCATCGGGCCGGGGGGTGGGAAACAAGCTCCGCAAAAACCATGAGGAGTAGAGAAACGCTGACTTGCTCCGGTCTCTGCGCAGAGCTGGGACTCGGCCCTGTCTGCGCTACCGAGATTTCAGTAGCAACGGGCCTGAGCGGCCTCCTGGGCTGGGGACGACTGCCCAGGGAACATCCGAGGGGAGCTGATGTTGGCTAAAGGGAACCGTTGGATCAGGCTTTCCAGAAATGCTGGGAATCACCGAATCATAGAATCATTTAGGTTGGAAAAGACCTTTAAAATCATCAAGTCCAACCGTAAACCTAACACTGCCAAGTCCACCACTAAACCATGCCCTTAAGCGCCACGTCTACATGTCTTTTAAATACCTCCAGGGATGGCAACTCCACCAGTTCCCTGGGCAGCCTAATCTAATGCTTGATAACCCTTTTGGTGAAGAATTTTTTCCTAACATCCAATCTAAACCTCTCCTGGTGCAACTTGAGGCTGTCTCCTCTTGTCCTGTTGTTTGTTACTTGGGCAAGTTGGGCACAGGGGCTCCTGGACCCTGGGCGGGGTAAACCAGCTGAGCAATGCTTGGGGTGCTCGTACGTTCAGGAGAGCACAGGAATGTGTGAAGCCGGTTTAACCACCCACCACCCTCAGGATCCAACACCGAACCCCTCCGGTCTCCATCACCCAACAAGCGGGATGCCTGCTGTGGGTCCCCAGCTCCATCACTGGGGCGAGATGGTCTCCTCTGAGCTCAGGAGTGGGAGGATGGTGCAGGAAGCTCTCCAGAGCCAGGCTTTGCCAGGAGGACATGTTTTCCCATGTGGTGAGGATGAGTGGGGTGGCAGGAAGCCCCCGGCTAGTCCAGCCCCGACTGCTCGGATATAAGTGCTGCTTTCCTGTGCCAGGGCGGAAGCGGCGATGGAAAGTGAAGCAGGTGGGACAGGGGAGGAAACAGATCTTCCGCTCCTGTCCCATGGTGCAGGTCCTTAAGGAAAAAGCAGGGGTGGGGGCCCTGGCCACCGCAGCAGGCTCTCGGGCAGCCAACTCTGGGCGGGTGGCGCTGGTTCCTGGGGTGGTGGTGTGCGTCCTTCCGGCTTCCCGCACCGAGATCCCTCCCTGCGGTGGCTTCCTCTGGGCCATGACTCGCTTCCTGCCCTCTCTCCAGGTTGTTTCTGCTCCAGCTCCTCTCCCTGGCCCCTTGGGATGCACCGGGAGCGCTGGCTCCCTCTCCGCAGTCCAGGATGGGATTAGGCACAGGAGTGCCTCCATGGGAGATCCTTCAACACACAGAGCCCATCAGGCAGGAGAGGGGATGGATGCTGGGGCTCCTCCATGGAGAGCTCACTAAAGCCAACCCCCGCGCGGTGCCTGTCCAAAAAGGAGAGGCATCCCCCATGCCCATAGCGTGGAGAAGATGGGGAGAGGTCCCCAAGCCCAAGTTATCTGAACTTCACCAGCTGCAGAGTCTCCTTGGTCACCCATCGCTCTGCTCTTGGGATCTCTTCTGTCCTCTACACGCTCTCCATCACTGCCTGCACCCCAGAATGCTCAAAGGTGGCCAGACCCAGACCCCTCAACCGCCATGACCTCGAGGTCCTTTGGGATGGCCAGAGTGGGCTCTTACCGCTGCTCTGTCTGCTCCCGGCACCCTCGCTGTCCTCTGGGAACGGAGGCTCCAGCTCCTCATCTGGGGTGGGAAAACAGAGCAGAGAAGTCAGGGGAAGAGCGTTACTGCTGCACCAAACCCCCAGGCAGGCAGAGGGCTGCGAGAGCATCCGACTGTCAGAATAATAAATTCCCGGCTTAATTGTGAAGAGTGGAAGGGAGGAAGTCACAGATAATATTTTAAAACGTGTTGCATAAAAATATGAATTGTTGTTAACACTGGTAAAAACAAATCACTTATTATAGCCTCATAAATTTAGGCAGCACTTTGCTGAGTGCCCTATAGGAAGAGATGCTTCCTGTGCAGGACTCGCAGCCCAGAGAAAACGAGATGCCGAGGAGAAATGCCAGAACCGAAACACAAGGAAGGATGGGGGAAAAGAAGCAGAAATTAAGGAGGAGAAAGAGGACCCCAGGCAGCGGAGGGCAGGCAGGCTGGCACGGCTACCGAGGCTGGGGAAAGAGGATGCAAGAAAATAGTAAGAAATGATACAGCGGAAAAGGTTAAGGACTGGAAGTCATGGGGAAGCCCTGCAAAAATGGCCAGAGACCGAGGGCAGCAAGAATCTACACGCAAGTAAGTTTAAATAAGATTATTTAACACGAAGCCAGGTACAACCCATCCAGCCTGAGCTGCTGTGGGTGCTGGGGCGAGTTGGGTGCACAGCACCCACATTAGCTGCCATCACAGCCCAGGCTTCCTCCTGCGACCGTAAAGACTCGAAGCAACCTAATAAAATAATATAAATAAAAACCAACTCTGAAACCTTTCAGAAAGCAAACTGCTCATCTGCACCTCTCGCACCGCGACTGGCAAAGGGGTGATGGGGAGCGCGGGGCAGCCCTGGCACGACTGAGCCCGGTGCAGAAGAGGTGTCCCCGTTGGATCTCTTGGATCTCAGGGGATGGGGCTTTGCTGTCACCAGAAACCAAGCCTGGGTCTCCTGCTGATCCCACAGCACCCGATCGCAAGGCAGTGAAACGCTGCTGCTGCTCGGCGCTTTCCGAGGACACGGCCCCAGCCCCAGCCGTCTCTCCCACCCGGCGCTGATCAATGCAAACCAGGTCAGACCTCCGCTGCCAATTACAAATTGCATCCCAAGTTGGAGGGTCACTGCAACTGCTCCCCCATTAGACGGGAAGCGGCACCAAAGATCTTTTCTAAATAAATCAGACTTTATTGTAAAACTCGGCCACTGACGAGACAGAACCTCATTAGCATTGATTTTAAAATAAATTATTGAAAGTGGCTTTTGCCTGCTCTTTGCATTTGTAAAAAAGAACGTAAATGTATCTGTAACAGTGCTCTCCCCCCGCCGTTCCCACGCACGCACCCCAAAACCTCACATCTGGATTCCTGTATACTTTAAGCAATGGGACCAAATCCCCTGATCCCACTTTGGCAGGAGATGGAAGTCACTCAAACCAGCTCCTGCGCACCATGGAAGCCCCAGAGCCATCCTCCAAAGCGGGGCAGCATCGTTCCCCCACCACTGTGGGTGACACCTACACGCAGGGGCTCTCCACGGCTGCCCCCTCCTCCTATCCGTGCTGTGCACACCCCTCCGGCTCGCATCCGTGCCTGCATCCTGCAGGCACCGCTTCCATCCCAGAGCCGAGCTGTCCTTAGGAAACCTCTTCCCAGAGTCCTTCTCGCACCTCCCGGCACACACACACGTGCCTTGGGAAGCGTCAGCCGGCGCTGGCGCAGGAAAACATGTGCCATGGAGGAAACGTTGGTTTTCCAAGATGAGCAAAGCTGCAGGAATCCTGCCCACGGAGGGGGCTAGCACTGCCAGCTCCCTGCCTGGACGTGGTGCTGGGCAGCTGTGGGTGCCCTGATGATCCTGGGGAGATGTGTCCTGCTTTCCCCCCCACTTTCCTGGGAGCTCCCCCTAGATTGCAGAGCTGGTCCTCCTTGCCAGGACAGCTAATGGGGAATCACATTTATAGCCTCTAACGAGCTCAAGCAGCTCTGTGGGTCCCAGCCCCTCGCCCCATAGAGAGCTGCTGCTCCCCCCAGTCCTCGCTCCCCAGGAGCCACACAAGGCTGCTGGGCAGGGGCTGGGGTGGTTTTCCAAAGCAGCCCCCTCTCCCAGCTTGGGCCATTTTACTCTATATTTGATGGAACTGGGCATGTTCTAACCAGAAATCAAAGCCACATCTCCCCTCCCTGTTTGTATCGCCCACCTGAGACATCAGCTGGGCAGCTGGCAGCTCCACGGCTCGGGCAAGGTGCTCGCCCGTGTCTCACTCCTCTGTGCCTCAGTTTCCCTTTCTTTAGAAAGCCCCGGCCGTGCTGACCACTCCTTCTGTGCCTGTTGCAAACGGTGCGCAGAGGAAGACCCCATGCCATGCCCGGTCCCTGCAACGAGCTCTTCCAGCCTGATGGGCTACGATGGCTGCAGCCTTTGCGGAAGGAAGGGAGGAAACTCGCATGGGATTTTTCTCAGGAAAACGTGGTGGGGAGGCAGCTGGCTGGCGTGGCTTCCCCTCGGCTGCCAGCTCCGCTCCCCCTCCTGCACCCCATCTTCTCCCGCAACGCCGCAGCTGGGCCAGCCACCGCCTCCCTGCAGATGCCCAGGGTTGGCCGTGGTGAAGGCACTAACGCTGGGGTGGTGCTGAGCCCTGCCTGCACCGTGGCTTGTGCTGCGGCACGCCGGTCCCTGGCACAGTCCTTGCAGATTTTGAGCTGTACAATTCACAAAGGGGGGCCCGTGGGGATGCGGGAAGCTCCCCTCAGCACCACAGCCTGTTGCATCCAGGTGCTTTTCGGAGTCAAGCCTGGAAGCGATGCTCTGCCTACCCAGGGCCTGGACGCGTCATCTCAGCCAATATCTGGATTTTACAGTGATGCATCTCCTGGGGTCTGTGCTGCTTCCCCCTGTGCCGCCTCCCCTTGCGGAGCATCATGACCCCATCCGCACCACCCGTGAGGAAATGCCTTTACATCCCCGTCGGCAGCCCCGGGCACCCACACTCGGGATCCAGAGCCCCACAGCAGCCCCCAGCCCCGGGGAGCCGGCGGGCCGTGCACCCCATCGTGGTGCCGGAGCAGCCTGGGCGTTGGGCAGATTCTCAGAGGAGCTGTGTTTTAATGTAGCAATTTGATTCAATTTTCCACTCTATAAAATTACCCATCACTGCTCGTTGCTTCCTAACAGACACCTTCACTCTTAATTTAACAATCCTATCGAATTCTGCCAGGGAAATTGGAAAAATTTATCACCTGTGAAATTTTATTTTTCCTTGGTTGTATCTGTTTTTGTAAAACTTCATTAACGACGATGACTTGCTGAGGAAATTATCTCTTCATCTCTCCCCCCCCTTTCTTT
This sequence comes from Burhinus bistriatus, assembly GCA_013397275.1. Taxonomy (NCBI): domain Eukaryota; kingdom Metazoa; phylum Chordata; class Aves; order Charadriiformes; family Burhinidae; genus Burhinus; species Burhinus bistriatus. Next base: position 40,365 of record VYXH01004952.1, read on the forward strand.
TTTCCTCCCCTCTCCCTCTTTTTCTATTTTCACTCGGGACACGAGGGAGGCAGCCGGGCCCAGAGGAGACCCCAGCTTGGACAGGGACTTTCCCTGTTCTTGCTGAGGGGTCCCAGGGGTGCGAAGGGCTGTGGGGGGGGATGAGCTCGGGGCAGAGCAGACCTCTCCTACCTGCCCCTGAGCCCTGCGCCTGGTTTCTCACCACTGGCACGCTGGGCATCTGCCTCTACAGCAACGTGCCCCCACCGCCTACCTTCAACCTGGCAGGGAACTGGGGTCCGCGAGGGGTGAGAAACTTGCTCAGACGGGAGAGCTGTGGCTTTGCTTCCCGCTGGCAGCGCCCTGCGTGCTGTCCGAGCCATGTCCCCGTGTGTCGGTGCGATTCTAGCCACGGGCAGGATGCTCGGTGGCCGGTGAGCAGAGACAATGCGGGCAGAGGCGGCTGCCCCGCAGGTTTTGCCTGCGCCTGGGCTCAGCACGGCCGTCATGCTGGGTGCAGGAGGCTTGGCCGTACCCCAGGGACAGCAGCCCCTGCACGGCAGCAAAGCCCCTGGGATGCCCACGCACCAGGACCAAAGGATACTGCAAAAGCCCTGCTAAAGCAAGGGGCTTCAACCCCGCCGCTCGCAGGGTTTGGGCTGGCGAGCGGCTCGAGACACAACCCTTCGGGCTGCCTTAGGAACCTTGGCCCCCTGGCTCCAAGCTCCGGCTGGTGGAGGCTGGATACACCAGGCACAGCTGGGCAGGACCTTTTCAGCACCATGCAGATGCTGCAGCCCGGCAAAGCAGCCACCAACAGGCATGGAGTGATGCCATCACCAAACGGAGCAGGAAGAGAAAGGCCACCGTGGGAAGTGAGCCACCGTCCATCAGCATGGTCCCCCTGGTCCCTGCCTCCTCATCCTCCTGCTCCAGGTCCCAGCTCACCTCCTTGGTGGCTCCCAGACCCTCCATGCCCCTTGGACATGCTTCCCTCCGTGCCTTGGGAATGTCGCCGAACCTTTCAGTGCCTTGGAAACAGCTAGGGATCATTTATAACGACGGGAATGAAATGAGCAACTATTTCAAAGAAAATGGGGAACTAAACAATTGCAAGCTTTTAAGAAGCCAGGATGAGCAGGACAGAGAGCCCAGTAAAAGCCCATAATTAAAGGAAAGGTTTGGCTGGTATGTTCCCTCCTCCACCACGATGCTCCGCGGCTCCAGCATCAAGGCACCGATCCATGCGTGGGAGCAGGAGAGCAACGTCCATGGGAACCAAGGGTGAACCTGGCTGGCAGGGTCAGCTCCAGCTCTTTCGAGACACTCTGCATCCCAGAGCGGGGGCAATGGAGGGGGTCTGTCCTTAAATCAACACTGGCCAAGCTGCCAGCAGGATCACCATTAAACCTCACATCTAATATCTGCTCTGTAGTCGATGTCGGCAGCCTCAAGGCAGCGAGGAGTCGGACCCAGCTGCCGAAACAGCCAGGGATGCTGAAAGCCCTCGACAGACCGTCAGCACTTCACACACACCAGCCTGGGGACCACCACGCGGAGGCTCCTGCAGAGCTCAGGGATCACTGTAGGTACGCCCGGGGGAAGAGAGAGCTGCTGCCCAAAGAGCTGAGGGTGTAAACAGAGGAAGGGAAGACGAGAGACGGAGAGAGGCTGAGGGTTCGCTCAGGCAGCCCCGAAGCCCCAGCTCCGCTCCTGGCAGCTGTCTGGATGCCACTTGCAAACCGCTGAGCTGAGATTTCCTTTGGCAGCAATAACAAGACAAAGATCTCGGGCATCATAAAACTTTCTGGTGCATTTAATTTTTTTTTTTTTTTTTTTAAATTCACTATGAATATAAAGTTCTGAAATAAATAAGAAGAAACAAGGACCTATTTCACATCTCCGAACATAGAGGCCGAGGGACCCTGATCTCGGGGAGGGGGTGCAGAGCCGGGTGATCCCAACCTCAGCGCAGAGGCAGAACAGCACACAGGTTTGAATAAGGCTCAGGTGACCTGTTGACCAAGCCCTGGAGCATGTCACACCGTGATTTCTGCTGTAACGGTAAGAAATGTTGCAGACCGTGTCACCCTCGCAGGCTGTTTGGTTCTGTGCCAGGAAGATTGCTTCTGGCTCCTTTAACCGGCAGCCGCTGCCCTGCTACCTCCAGACCTCATCCACTGTTAGTGAATAACCGCTAGTCTTTAATGCAGTTATTTTATCATCTCTTGGAAGGCCAGTAATTGTGTTACAGCCATGACTGCATGCCCAGAAGGGAGCATTTTCATCGTCTAAAGTCTGATTTTCCAGGTAACACAGCCCAGAGATTCCACTCTCACCAAACTTAATATTACCCGAGCCGAACGGAGCACAACCTCTAAAAGCTGCCTCACCTGAACTTACAAACCCTCCACCTCACCAGAACAGAAAGGGTTTGCTCTTGTGGTCCATCAACCAGTCTGAACAAAGAAACGGTGTCAAACCTTTGAGTTATGGGTCCATTAAACTCTGCAGAATCCTAGATGTTCATTCCCATCAACAAGTTGGGTGGCCAAGGTCTCCTGCCATGTTTGCAGGGCTACGGCTAGGGGATGGCTCGGGTTTTGGTTGCTTACCTGGCAAAACCTCGTAGATGTCATCCTCTTCCATCTCAACGTTTGGCTCATCCTGGTTCAGGGTAGTATTGTGGGATGTTGTGTTCATAGAATCAGAACTGTCCACGTCATTGTAGGGCTCTTCTTCGTCCTCTTCATCAAATGGGATAGTGAAGGAGCTCAGGTCTGGCAGAAGAGACCAAAAGCATGGTGAGAAAGAGCAAACCAGAGTACCAGCTGGATGCTGGTACTTTCAGTGAGTCGAAGTCAAGTAACCAAGCCTGTGCTGCTGTACATTGTGCTCACTATGGATACTGCAGGGAGTGAACTGTCCCCTTGCTTGGCCCGTGAGCACCTGGTGTAAAGAAAATGGGATGGAAGCTGAGAATAGGTTAAAACAAAGGAAAAGCCCAAGAAAGGATGGCAAATGCCAGAGAACAAAGCCAAATTCAACAACTGCCTCAAGGAACTGAGCCTGACCCCATTCCTGGGTTCCCAGAGGGTGTCCACACGCAGGGCTGGAGTCTTGTCTCAGTATGGCTGGCCTCAAACTGGAGCGACTCCAGTGGAGCCAATCCCCATCCTTCGCCAGCCAAAGACAGAAGAGCAGATCTAGAACCCCAGCAGTGAGGAGCAATTCCCACCCTTTTCTTGTTCCACTTGGTGACACTTGCAGCCTTTGAGAGATCACGCAACTCTATCCCCTAGAAGCAGCCAAAAGCACTGGAGTTGAAACCAAAATGCCTGTTGGCTCCAAACAACTACTTCTTTTTAACCACCTGCTCAAAAAAAGCAAAGCCCCAGAACTTCTCTTTTTGCTAAAAGGGGACGCGGGGACCCCAGGAAGGTTCTGGCAATGAGCACAAGCCTACACGTTGCTGGAGGGAGCAGCCCAAACCGGGTGGGAAGATGCTGCCAGGATCTGCCCAAACAAACAGGGCACGCCGACTTGGGCCAAGCTGTCAAACTCACCCTTCAGGAGGAACTGGATCTGATCCACCCAGTCTTCAGCCTCTGCTGGGCTCGGGGCTGTGAACTGGAGAGAGGTTCACCTGTTATTGTGCTGGTTCTTGTACGTAGCAAGAGGAAAACAATTTGCAGCTAGAATAGGGGATGGAGATCTTGGATCTGCCATTCTCTGCCCTGTGACTTTGGGAAAGCCATTTTACTTCTTCATCTCCCTATTCCAACAGGGAAACAGAAGCGGAACAAAGCTAGACTATCCCAGAGGAAAGCTGTCAAGCCTAATTCATTAAAATAATTCAGATGAAAACCACAATCCCCACTGAACATACTACACTGACTCTCAACCAAGACTCTACATCCAAAATCTCCCTGAAGCTCAGGAAGGGTCTCATGCACACTTTGTGGATTGGGCCAGTTTTTTCATAACACCAGTTTTTTGGCTTCCCCCTGGATGCTCAACAAACTGAAGGTTTAAATTTAACCTGGTTCTGAACTGCTTATTTAAAAATGGGCTTTCCAAACCCAATCATCTACTGTTTCTACCCCATGTTCTCACTTAACCCTTGAGCCCCACAAGCGCAAAGGGAGGCCAGGATCACCCTCGTGCCCCAGGAAGGTCCATGTTGAGATGACCTCCCAAGAAGGAGAAGCATTGATACCTTCTGCAGTGCTGCTTGGTTTGTTTTACCAGAGGGGTTGGAGATTGACGGAATCCCTGACCCTGCAGGTCCAGCCTGCGCCCCAGACCTGGGAGCGTGTGCTTTTGTGCCTGGTGCTCAAAAGCAGCACAGAAGGTCCATTTCTTCCCCCAGTTCCTACCTCATAGGTGCGTTTGCCAGGGCAGATTAACTCGAAACAGCATCTTTTTCGAGAGTCTTTGCGCAGATGGGAAGCCAGCCGGGCATTATAGTGCTCAATGGAGAAGTTCCCTTTAGGTTGCTTGCCTGGACGAAGAGAAACATGCTAAATCTGGAGTTTGCATCTTTTTTCTCAAGCTCACAGTGCTGCTGGGTGCTGCAGATGTCTATTGCCCACATAGGGAAACCGAGGTACACCACGCGTCAATGGGAAATGGCCAGAAAAACCCCTTCAGTCTAAGCATGCCCACCCTCAGGAAATCCAAAGGGAATATTACGAAATCTTCACAAAGACACAGTAAAAAGGATGCCCTTTTAAGCCTCAAGAGATTGCGAGCAGCCAGCGAAATGTTGCCAGGGTCAGGAGGTTGCACGAGATGAGCTGGTTATAATGAAGCAGGGACCACCGTGTACTTGGGGAAATATGATACCGATGATTATTCTGCTGGTAAGGCATTAACGGGCTGGCGTGCAGGAAGAAATACTTAGTGGGGCCTTTGAGAATTGGCCTATGGATCTTGCCGATGCACACGCACGGTCGGTGTCAGCCAGGGTGGAGAGAGGGAACTTCACTGCAGTCATCTGAGGTGTCCTTATTTACCCCCGCTCATTATTTCCTTATGAATCTTCTCGAGGAAGCGTGGGAGTATGGCTCAGGCAGTTGCTCTGAAGCTTTTTTTGATTTGCAGATCCTTAAGAAACTTCCAGGAGTGAGATCAAACCCGACATAAGGATTTCAGCCCATCGATAACAGGCTTTCTTTACTCTGTTGTCTTCTGAAGCCCGTTTGGAAGATGACAACTGCTCTACCCTCACAAAAACCAACCCAATATCAACCTTGGGCTTCAACACCTCCCTCTGCTAGCAGCTCACACCTCTTCATGTACCCTGCCAGGGTGAGAGGAGCCGGGAAGCTCGAGATCCTCAGACAAAGGATGTGGAAGAAGGACGAAGACCCAGCTTCACCTCCATGACCCACTGGATTTTAACCCTGTCCATGCTGCAGACTGGTCACGGCAAACCAAGGATGCACACGTGTGTATTTTGTAAGCCGTTTTCACACCATGTTTCTGGATGGGTGAAGCAGAGTAAGGCTGTATATCTAATCACACCAAACTCTGTTGGAGATATTAGCAGTCTGTTTATATGTACCTGATGGAGCATGACTGCAAAATATTTATATACACTGACACATGGATTATGTACAGTCACTTAGGGGGTTGAAGCCCAGCTGATGGCTAATGGAAAACTCGGTACATCATTTTATTTACACACAGCTCTGTTCTTGTGTCTCTCTTCTCTTGTTCCATACCTATAAAGTGTATAAAGGTGTTTGGGGGGTGAGGGGGGAAGAAAAACAAGCTGAGATCTACCTTTCTAGATCCTGCATGTTATGCTTTGATAGGGAATTACAGCCTTCCCATGGTATAGGTTTTTATCCTATACCGGTGGTGTATCCTGGTGGAGTCCACAACTCTGGAGACATTCCAAACCCGCCTGGACGCCATCCTGTGCAACCTGCTCTGGGTGACACTGCTCTGGCAGGGGGGTTGGACTAGATGATCTCCAGAGGTCCCTTCCGACTCCTGTGATTCTGTGATCCTCTCAGCTATTAGCCTGTCCTTCAGCAAGGGCTCTCCCCTTCCCTTTTCCAGCCCTGTCCATGCCCTCAGCCACCACCCATGGCTTGGGGACTGGAGGCAGATACCTCACCACTTACTTTTCTCGTTGGCGTAGTAGTAAAAGGTCTTCCTGTTGAGGACACACCACCGCTTCTGCCATTCTGACCCAAAAAAGCTGTGCTCTAGAAAGAAAAGGACAGCAAAAGAGTAAAAAAAATACCCATTTCTGTTCTTTCGCTGTATGCTTCAGATGAGTATTTAGGGGAAAGAAGATTTCCCCACCCCACCCCCCCAAAAAAAAAAAACCCAACCAAACCCAAAACCCCAAAAAACTGCAGATTTCTGTCACAAAATTTAGGCAAGCAAATTTAGATGCAACACCTCAACCAAGTAAGGGAGATCCAGCCAGTTCTACCAGGCTGGAGTCCCTGCAAGCCTTCTCCAGGTTGGGCTGAGCTGCTGTGACCCTTAATCCTGCTAACTGGGAGGGAACACAGCCTTGGGTTAAACCTCCCTAATTGAGGTTTAAGCAAATGTCTTTTTCTCTGTAATTGGAGCAAGCTAAAACATGCACAGGGCCAGTTATACAGCTCAGCTGATGGCCATGAAGAAAAAAGGGCTGTTCTTGCCTCATACCACCTGTCATACAGTAAATAAATCAAGATAAAATCTGAGTGATGAGGAAATAATTTGTAGCTTTCACAAGAGTCAGTAAAATCAAGATAAACCTGAGGCTGACTCACAGTCCTTATCTCAACTTGCTAATGTGTGTGATGCTACGAACTACCTTGTCTTCACTGGGATTTTATCCTCATTAGGAATTGCTCGTTAGAAGGGCACATCTTGCCTTAGAGGACTGGGCTGCAGCTTAATTTAATTTCTGGGTTTTAATCTTTGTGCAGTTTGATGATCTGCAAAAGAAAATAAATAAAGGCTGTGTCCTCCCCGTGTGTATGATGCCTAAGAAAAGCCTGAAAGATTCTGTATGCGCCTACAGACAAATCTGCAGAAAAGATGTATTTTCCTGTTTGTTCTTCACCTGAAAGCTTGCATTCTTGGTAATTGTGAGGTGGCATCCCCAAACTTTATCTTATGATGTACTCGTCAGGCCTTACCTCGGGACCTCTTCTCCAGATATCCTTGCTTCAAAATGTTCCCCACGCCTTGAACAGGTTTTGGTGTGATTTCTTCCAGTCCTACAGAGAGCAAAGCAAAGGAAAGCCTTGGGATTTCCCATTCGCACAACCCCTCAGCGCAACGTTTCCAGCCCCTTTCTCTGCAGAAGAGGCTTGGGAAGGCAGAGCAGCGGCTGGAGGTGAAAATCATGGTCTATCACGACCTCACCAGCTATTCCCAATCTTGGTTGCACGCACCCACAAGTCCTCAAGGAAACCAGGACCGCGATTCACGTGGCTGCAGAGACCCACCCTCAGCAGGGTGAGGCTGGTGCCGCCCCGGGGGCTGATGCTCAGCCCTTTACCCCCCAGCCAAGGTTCTCTGAGTCCCTGGGTGCCTTTGGCAGCAGGCAGGATCTGGTCACCTTTACGGACTTGGAAAACATGATCCCTTTGTCCCATGTCTGGTCTAACGCAGACCACGGCGCCTCGCCTGGCAGCTGGACCCTGCAGCCACGAAGGGACTGTGACACGCGCTGCATGGGTGACGGCCACATCTCATCCCCAAAACCAGCGGGGCCAGGACATCTCCAAGCCATGGCTTGCTGCTGAGAAGGTCTCCCCCTCCTCTCCCGCTCATCTCCTGCCATCATAACTTGTACTAAGCACAATAAAAAATGACTAACTAAATGCCACTAATCACCTCCCCAGTGCCCAGCCTTGGCAGCCTTTTCAGTATGAATAACTTCCCGGAATCCCAGGTCACAAGAGCGTCTCTTGTTTTCTTAGCGTGTCTCGCTAACACCCAGCTCTCGGCCCAATCCATCCCCGCTGTCACCTCCCTCATTCACGGGCTATTTTAATTTTCGTGTTTTATAGTTTGCAAACTCTGGGCTCGCTATAAATCCTCCGCAAATGGGTCTCGGGGCGAACGGCAGACACAAAGGCACACAAAGTTTGGGTTGGTGGAAAGGCTCCCCTACGTCTGTCTCCTCTGTTGGCTGGAAACCGTATCCTACAAAGACCAAATCCTTGGCTTGTGCAAAGCTGTCCAAGAACGATTCAGATTAGGGGAAGCCTGGGATGCTGTGGGATTGCCCCTCTGCAGTGCCTGGAGGACACGGACAGCCCCTTCCCGCACAGAGAAATCTCGTTTCTCTCCAGCACCTGCCCGGCACAAACGTGCTCAGGATTTTCTCTACCAACGCCGAGCATCTGACTTGTAAAAAGGCACATTGTCTTCTCAAATCCAAGCCCTGACCCCTTTTGCTAATGCAAATCTAAATGTCATTTTATGGGACATTTATAATTATGAAAATGGGACGGTGCTGCCGGATGCACAGGGAGACCCTGCGAGTATGAATATTACATTAATGTGCCCAACGCCAGCTCGCTGATCCCGCTGGCAGGAGCATAAAAAATGCTTGAGTGAAACTTTTATTTAGACGTTAAGAATCCAGGCCCCAGCGGGGTGACGGAGGCAGCCCCGGCGAGATCCCATCAGCGCGAGCGCTCGAATTGAATTACCCAGGGGGGGAAGGCAGGAGCTGCGAGTGCTGCTTCGCTTATTTAATTTCATTTACTTTCAGTACATTATCAGCATGGGGCTTCCCTCTGCCCCCGTTCCCCCAAGAAAACTGGCTGTGGGAATCGCCGGCCTGCCGGATGCTGCTGTTGCTTGAGCCAAGGCAGGGATGTGTCCGGCCATCCTGGTCCTCCTCGGGATGCGCTTTCTGCTCTTTCCTCAGTTGCCAAGAGAGATTTGGGGGAGTACAGGGACTTTTCAGACACCACAAAGACCAACCGAAGCGGAGGAGCAGCACAGACGTGATGGGAGCCAGCAACAACCTCTTCCAGCCCCGCATCTTCTCTCTTTGCCCATCCTTTCTCGGTGCTCGCCTGTAAGCAGGTGGGACCCCTGGGAGAGCTCCTGCCTTCTCAGTTGTGCTTTGCCTATTTGAGATCAATTTCCCTCATAAGCAGATCCCATGTTGCAGGTTATTTGAGGCCCTAGATCCCAGGATCTGCCGGGTTGGCAGCTCCCCGGGACGCCTCTGCGGCATCGCCTCCGAAACACCGTCAGGAGCCCAAATGTCTCCTGCTCTGCAAGAGACACTGTGCCTCAGTTTCCCAGCAGGAAAATCAGACTGAAAGAAGACTCCCTTCTCCTTAAATACGCGGTGGCTGCTCAGCCAAACTAATACAATTAAGGAGGGGTTGCGAGGGCTGATTCGATTGCACGGGGCTCTGGAAATTTTAAGTTTTACAGAATATGACATGAAGATGGCAGCTGTAACCTGTGTGTTGCATGCAGCCTCTCTAATGCAGCCCTGCTAATGCAGAGCCAGGAAGATTAAATCTGTGTGAGGTGGGTGAGCGCAGGGGGACGCGGCGCTCGGGGCTCTGCCTGGCTGCAGATGGGGCTGGGGCTACGGGGGTGTCCCCGTCCCTCCCCATGTCCCCAGCCTGCGCCTAACAACAATCCAGATGGCTTTTGCTAGCAGCAAATAGCTAAATTAACCTGCAAAGACAGACCCTGGTTTGGTTTTTTTTATTTCTTTAAACCATCTTAATGGACACCCAGAAGGTCCAGAGAGGCTAGGTGGGAACTCAGCCCCAGAAAGCTCTCCAGTCTCTAAGGGCAGAGGGTTTATTTGCTCGGATGGTCCCATCAGAGCCCAGACACCTCTGCCCCAGGACAACACAGCTGGCAGGTAAACCACAGCTCACCACATCTTCTAGGACTCCAAGGGATGGAAAAGCCAACCCACCGCCTGGTCATCTGTTCCAACCACTAATGGCCATTCACCATTTATAAAAACAGAGAAAGAAAAGGCCTTAAATTCATCCGAGAGAGACACATCTGGGCTCTCCCAGACACACGGCCCCTCTCCGGTTGCTCCCGATGTGGCGTAGCAGGGCTGCGGCTGTGTTTGGATGGTCTCAGTGGTCATCCTGGCACCTCCCCCAGCTCACCCTTTGCCCAGCAGACGGCTGGTACCGGCAGCGCTGCCCAGTGCCACCAGCACCTCAAACCCCTGGTAGCCTCTTCTCCATCCTCTGCAGCCTCTCAAGCTTGGCTCCCGAGGGAGCTGCTCACCCCCAGGGATTTTCCGGCAGAAGAATTTCCCCATCGGTGGGACACATCACTGCATCTGGATCCTCCCACAGCAGGGCTGCACATTGGTGACACTGGGAATAGCTCTGTGCCGTAATCCTGGAGACCACTTTCCAGCAGAGGATACAAAGCTGTAGCATTTCAGGAGCGGGAGAAATGTGGGGCCAGAGACCCACACCCATGGGTGCAGGAGCAGACACCAGCTCTTTCCTTTCCCCTCTTTATCGCACCTCAAGCCTTACTGGGATTTGCATCCCCCGGGTGCTGCTGAAGGATGCTCTCAGCCTCAAAGGCTTCACTCCTGCACCAGGCTGGGACAGGGCTGGACTCAGGTCACCCACCGAGCCTCTGGCTTTGCTGACCAAACGGCATCTTTTGGGAAAAATTTCTAAGAGTTTGGCTGCCGAGCGCTGTGACTGTTCCAACCCGTCCTCGCCATGTCCTCAAGGACCTCTGGATTCCAGCTGTCGCCCCTTTGGTCTCTGAGTCATGCACACCAGCTGCACAGAATGTCACAGTAGCTGCAGCCAAACGCGCCCGGGGGCCATGTCGGTGCCCACGCTGTCACATCAACCCACTGTTCAAAGGGATGGAGCACGGAGGCACGACGGTTACAGCTAATTCCCCATCCTCCAGCTTATTCACCAGGCTCAAATGTGCCAAGAGCAGATTCTGCTCCCGGGGACTTCGCAGGGAACACCCAAATACATTTCAAACCCGAGCACAATTGGCTGTGATTTCCCAAAGCCCTCCGTGGTGGCTGCGCTCTTTTTCCATTGAAGCTAATGAGAAAAAAAACAATCAGAAAGAGACAAACAACCCCTCCCGCCGCCTTCAAAGCGAGACGGACTCGGGAAATGCTGAAAGCTTTTGGAAATCTCACCCGCCACCAACGTCTGCCACAGCAAAGGGCTCCAGGACGTGGCTGCTGGGGCTAATGGCACTGCTGGCCACTGCTGAGCAACATTTGTGGGTCTGTTCAAACACAAGTTTCATACATGCAAAAACAAGGAGCTGTTTGTAAAGCCACGCTCCTTTCGGTCTCTGATGGGAGAATAACACTTCCCATATTTCAACTGTTACCTTTTTCCGAGATCGAGAGTATCTTGAAAGTATCTCTGCGTTTTACAACGGCATGTAGTGATAGGACGAGGGGTGATGGCTTCAAACTGGACGAGGGGAGATTTAGATGACGTATTAGGAAGAAATTCTTGACTGTGAGGGTGGTGAGACACTGGCCCAGGTTGCCCAGAGAAGCTGTGGCTGCCCCATCCCTGGAGGTGTTCAAGGCCAGGTTGGACGGGGCTTGGAGCAACCTGGTCTAGTGGGAGGTGTCCCTGCCCATGGCAGGGGGGTTGGAACTAGATGATCTTTAAGGTCCCTTCCAACCTAAACCATTCTATGTTTTCTCACATCAGGATCCATGCGGGTACATATTTCCCCCCTCCCTCCCACCAAATCCTCTTCCCAGGTACCCGTAATTGAAGTTACCAGCCATATCTACCCACGGTCCAGTCCCCCGTGGAGTGAGCTTGGCCCCTTGGCTCCAAGCTCTGGCTGGTGGAGGCTGGATACACTGGGCACAGCTGGGCAGGACCTTTTCAGCACCATGCAGATGCTGCAGCCCGGCAAAGCAGCCACCAACAGGCATGGAGTGATGCCATCACCAAACGGAGCAGGAAGAGAAAGGCCACCGTGGGAAGCGAGCCACCGTCCATCGGCGTGGTCCCCCTAGTCCCTGCCTCCTCATCCTCCTGCTCCAGGTCCCAGCTCACCTCCTTGGTGGCTCCCAGACCCTCCATGCCCCTTGGACATGCTTCCCTCCGTGCCTTGGGAATGTCGCCGAACCTTTCAGTGCCTTGGAAATGGCTAGGGATCATTTATAACGACGGGAATGAAATGAGCAACTATTTCAAAGAAAATGGGGAACTAAACAATTGTCAACATGGATCACATGAAATAGATCTTGTGCCAGACTAATTTTATTGCATTTTTTTGAGCAGGAAAATAAGAAAGTAGATGAAGAAAAGGCAAGGCCTGGCAGAGAAGATTTATTTGGGCTTCAGCTTGACTTTTCAGAAGAGGCTAGTAAGCAAAATTCAGGGTGTACGCATCCACCCCAGGATAACTACCTAGATTGAAAGCTAGTCAGCAAGCAGGAGGCAGTTAAAAATCAATGGCAACAAATCATCGAGAGGAAATTATCAACTGAAATATCCCTGTGTTCAGCTTCAGGATGCGTTGTCCTCCGGCTCAGGAACTCTTGGGTGCTACAAGGCATCCAAAAACTGCAGCTAAACCCAGAGCTTGTTTTGGGACAGGTGGGGAATTGCTAAATGCTCTCTTGTAGCAGCCAGTACAGACCAGTATTGAAGGCAGGAACCAAGATTAACTGGTCCCAGGCAACGGCGGAGGCTTTTGACAAGTGCTGACAGTCAGGAGCGAACACAAAATCCATGGAAGTTGCTCAAGAAAACCGCAATTCTCACCTGGGGTTGAACGGTGCCTAATTAACTGCATTGCCCCTAATGTCCTCCTTCGACCACAATTAATGACCGAACACAAACAAATAGGGAACGTACAGATGGAGCTTTGTTAGGTGCTGAGTTAGTGTTGGATTCGTTGTTGTTTTTTCAGAGGAGTCCACGACTGTGGTTTCTATGATTGATAAGCAAACAAGAGAAGAGACAGTCAACGGCAAACAGTTGACTGGAGATTGGGCTGGGATTTAGCCCCAGAGGGTGGAAAAAAGCCTCCAACTTTTATTGGTGGGGTTTTTTTTTTTCGTTCTCTCTGGAAAATTTAACAGCAAGTTTGAAGTTAAACCAACTTTGCCGAGGGGAAAAAAAAAAAAAAAAGAAAAGAAAATTCAAAGAGGAGGCAAGAGCCTTTGGCCCAAAAGTTTCCTTCCAAATCACTAAGTCCATAATTGCAAAATAAAAAACACTAAATCTCAATATCTATTTGCACAGCTCATTAGCCAAGGGCTCACACTCAGCAAAGAGGGAGGGCAAAAACCCTCTTCAGCACCAAGTGGATTTGGGGAGTTGCTATGGAAACTGGGCCTTCGCAGCCTCCTCTGGCAAATCCCTGCTCAGATGGGTCTGTCTGTCCACCCATCCACCCGTCCACAGGCTTCCCCAGGATGCAATTTTTTAAAGTCCTCTGAAAAAAAAAGGCGTAATGTATGAAATATATAAATATATAATCTGTGTAACTCATTCCCCTGTTATTTCTCTCCCCCAAACATAACATTATGTCAGACATTCGACCTGCTGTGCTACCGGGACAACATGATTTACAATGTGAAAAGGGAAAACCTAAATCATCACGTAATGAAAACATTAAAGTTAATGCATCACAAGTGAGGAATTTATTACCATTAACTCCAATAAACAGTTATAAACCACCCGTCCTTTCCTGTCCACGCGCAGGGACACGGGCGCGGGGACTTCATTAAGCTCAACTTTCTTTTCTTCTTCACTAGACCGCTCATGTGTGCTCCAACCGGCCACCATTTATTGTTAACTGGACTGGCTCATTTTCCGGGGACTGGNAAATTTAAAAGAAATTTTAAAGTAAACCAAACGTTGGGGAGGGGAAAAAAAAAAAAAAGAAAAGAAAATTCAAAGAGGAGGCAAGAGCCTTTGGCCCAAAAGTTTCCTTCCAAATCACTAAGTCCATAATTGCAAAATAAAAAACACTAAATCTCAATATCTATTTGCACAGCTCATTAGCCAAGGGCTCACACTCAGCAAAGAGGGAGGGCAAAAACCCTCTTCAGCACCAAGTGGATTTGGGGAGTTGCTATGGAAACTGGGCCTTCGCAGCCTCCTCTGGCAAATCCCTGCTCAGATGGGTCTGTCTGTCCACCCATCCACCCGTCCACAGGCTTCCCCAGGATGCAATTTTTTAAAGTCCTCTGAAAAAAAAAGGCGTAATGTATGAAATATATAAATATATAATCTGTGTAACTCATTCCCCTGTTATTTCTCTCCCCCAAACATAACATTATGTCAGACATTCGACCTGCTGTGCTACCGGGACAACATGATTTACAATGTGAAAAGGGAAAACCTAAATCATCACGTAATGAAAACATTAAAGTTAATGCATCACAAGTGAGGAATTTATTACCATTAACTCCAATAAACAGTTATAAACCACCCGTCCTTTCCTGTCCACGCGCAGGGACACGGGCGCGGGGACTTCATTAAGCTCAACTTTCTTTTCTTCTTCACTAGACCGCTCATGTGTGCTCCAACCGGCCACCATTTATTGTTAACTGGACTGGCTCATTTTCCGGGGACTGGCGAAGGTTTGAAGGCCTCATCCATTTCCTTCCACGGGTGGCTCGGCGCAGACAGATGGAATAGGAAAGTTCACGAGACATGCAGCTCGATGAGTTTATTTAAACACCGCTGAAATATATGCTTTGACAAAAGCCAACCCTCGCCCTGGCCCTGTACATCGTTACTCAAAGAGGCTGATGGATAAGTAATAACATATGGGCACGCTGTGCGGTTACACCGGACACCAGCTTACCTCAGGGTGCACTTGGCCAAATATTTGCTTCTCACTGATGTTACACCACCACCTTGGAAACCTAAGCCTGACATCTGAAGCCCTATCGAAACCCCCCCCCCGGGCACAGGGAGGACAGCAGGGCTGGCTGGTCCCCACTTTGGACCATCTCTCCCCATCCCCCTTCACCCCCTAGCGGGTTTCAGGAGGGGTCCCAGGAGAGTTTTGGGAACGGGAGCCATGGGGATGCAATAACAGGCATCACCATCCGGTTATTAACTACTGCCTCAATCCTGAGATCTTTGCATAAAAACACCACTGGCTTCAACAGGACCTGTAGATCTGACCTGTTAACTGCCCTGGTGGGTTCCTTATTGCAGGGCTGCCAACGAGGACTTTAATGAGAACGTGCTTTTCCCACAGTGCACAAATGAGACCTGCTCCCCTGTGTCATAGAATCATAGAATGGTTAGAGTTGGAACGGACCTTCAAGATCATCTAGTCCCAACCCCCCTGCCATGGGCAGGGACACCTTCCACTAGACCAGGTTGCTCCAAGCCCCGTCCAACCTGGCCTTGAACACCTCCAGGGATGGGTGTCCCTCCAGTCAGGACCCCACCGCAGCTTTAAGAGCAAAGAGATGGTCCCTACGATGACCAGTGCCACACATGTCCCCTCGTTCAGGGTGGCCCTTAGAGATGCTTCTCTCCTCTGGGGTGAGCTAAAAGCACAGCAGTGGAAGAGTGGTGATGGGATGTGGCGTTGGGGGGACCTTGGAGCAGGAGACACAGCCCTGCCGCTGCGTGCTCAAGCTTCTCCTCCCTGCTGCTCCCCAAGTGAAGGCAGTGGCGGTTATCAATGCAGGGTGCAGCTGAGCAGTGTTTGCTCCTTCTGCCAGAAGGGAGGTTGCTCAGCCGTTCTCTGGCTTCATTAAACACCCACTTGTGGAGCTAACAGGACCGGATACAGAGATCCAAGGGATTTGCAACGTCCTTTTCTTCTAATTCCCAACAGATGGGAATTTCCTACCAAGGAGTTTCCCCGTGGAAATATTTCACCGCCTTGAATTTTCTCTGGAGTTTTGGACCATCATCATGTGCACCCTGTACTGTGGTAGGATGTCAGTCCAGATGTGAACGTGGTGGTTTGAGTCCAGCCCCAGAAATCCCTCTTGGCCTTTCTCCCCAAACAGGCACGTGGAAGGGCTCAGCCGCTCTGCAGAGGTGGCACAAAGCTGTGACAACCCCAGAAGACACCAAGTACCTCATGCCTGGGCCCTCCTGTGTCCTCCAAGACCAGGGTCCCTCCACATCTTTCGTCTATGAACCTTCCTGCCAGGAACAAATGATGAGGACGAAGGGAACCAGAGAACCAATCTGAGATGGGAACGCCAGAAAGGAGGGACTCAAGCAGCAAACACAAACTCTTGGTGCCCACAGCAGCATCTCAGGCCGCTGTGAGCTCTACTTGGGCTCCGAGAGGGTTACTGGCTTTGAGGGACCAAACCACATCATGTTTCAGCATCCCACTGTCCCTCCCCACCATGCTCTGCCATCCAGCATTGTGACACCGTGCCCAAGAGCCGCTCGACCCCAGCCCCTTGCCGCAGCCACAAATCAGTGCGAGAAAATTCCCAACGGGCAGATGTGATTTTAATTTACAGAGTCTCGGCAAGGCTGCAAAAAGACCAGACACTTGTTGGCAAAAGCCCATCTTACGGCTTAGGCCTTTTATTCCTATCAAAATTCTGTACCACATAATCGTCAGCCTTGACACAAACGATTCCTATAGATCACTGCGGAAAATCGAGAGGATTTAAGGAGAGAGGAGGGTTAGGAAAAAGTAAAACAAACGACATGCAATTTTTCAAGCGGAAACAATGGCAATATGAAGATATATAGGTGTCAGCCATTCTGTAGGAGGCAGGAGGCTGTGCTCTTTTACCTCTTACAGTGTCACTCTCATGACCTCTACCATTTGAAATGCTTTGATTCCACCTTGCCCAAGGGATCTCTGAGCGCCGGGGAAGAGATGAGGAATGCCCGCGCCTGACCTCACCTCCACATTGTCTAACGACTGACGGCATAAATCAGTTTTTCCCCTCCGCAGACCCGAGTGTCAAGAACCCATGTGAGAAGCCTGGAAATATTAAATGATTTCCCTGAGGGTTTTCATTGTTACTCGGTTTCTCTCCTGTAACTGTAGAGCTGTGTTTCACATGAAGAACAACTTTCCCTTGAGACCTCAATTCGTGTATAAAATGAACGGGAGGGGGTGGGAAGAGGGATGCTGGCAGCCAGCATCCACCTGGGAGGGGAGCAGGAGGGGTACAACAAAATCTGCAGCCCAAACTTGCTGTGCTCGTCCTTCCTGGCCTCCTGCAAACCAAAACTGGTGCAAGCCCAGTAAAGAGATCATCGAACAGTTTAGGTTGGAAGAGACCTTGAAGATCATCTCGTTCCCCCCTCCTGCCATGGGCAGGGACACCTCCCACCAGACCAGGTTGCTCCAAGCCCCGTCCAACCTGGCCTTGAACACCTCCAGGGATGGGGCAGCCACAGCTTCTCTGGGCAACCTGGGCCAGTGTCTCACCACCCTCACTGTCAGGAATTTCTTCCTAATATCTTACCTAAATCTCCCCTCTTTCTGTGTAAAACTGTTCCCCTTTGTCCTATGGCTCCACTCCCTGATCCAGAGTCCCTCCCCAGCTTTCCTGGAGCCCCTTTAGGGACTGGAAGGGGCTCTAAGGTCTCCCTGGAACTTTCTCTTCTCCAGGCCGAACACCCCCAACTCTCTCAGCCTGTCCTCACAGCAGAGGGGCTCCAGCCCTTGAATCATCTCCGTGGCTTCCTCTGGACTCACTCCAACAGGTCCATGTCCTTCTTGTGCTGGGACTCCCAGCGCTGGAGGCAGCATTGCAGGGGGGTCTCACCAGAGCGGAGCAGAGGGGCAGAATCCCCTCCCTCGCCCTGCTGGCCACGCTGCTGGGGATGCAGCCCAGGATGCGGGGGGCTTTCTGGGCTGCCAGTGCACATTGCCGGCTCATGTTGAGCTTTTCATCCACCAACACCCCCAAGTCCTTCTCCTCAGGGCTGCTTTCCATCCATTATCCACTCAGCCTGGATTTGAGCTTGGGATTGCCCTGATCCACATGCAGCACCTTGCACTTGGCCTTGTTGAACTTCATGAGGTTCACATGGGCCCACCTCTCAAGCCTGTCCAAGTCCCGCTGGATGGCATCCCTTCCCTCCAGTGTGTTGACCGCTCCACACAGCTTGGTGTCATGGGCAAACTTGCTGAGAGCACACTGAGTCCCACTGTCCCTGTCACCGACAAAGATACTAAACAGCATGGGTCCCAGTACCGATCCGTGAGGAACGGCAGTCACTGGTCACCACTCGAACATAGAGCCGTTGACTGCAACATTTTGAGTGTGACCATCCAGCCAATTCCTTATCCACTGAGTGGTCCATCCGTCCAATCCACGTCTCTCCAATTTAGAGATAAAGAAGAGGCTGGTGAGGCTGCTCACATAAGGGGTAAGAGAGACAGGAGCCATCCTTTTGCTGGGGACAAGGTGAGTGAGAAAATCCCAGAGAAAGAATAAAACCAGCCAAGGGGTCTTGGCATACCTTGGCCTGTTACTGCCTTGGGAAGATGCCCAGCTCGTGGGATAAAGAGGGATCAGAGATCTCACGGAGGGTACTGGAAGCTGCTGGGGGTGCATCTGCAGACCATAGAGCAGCACAGCCGACACGCGGGCATGGCGAGTGCACAAGCGAGCTGCTTCACCCTGGACCTTCCCCTACGGGTATTTTTCTGTTTCCCTAATGCAGACACTAAGACGCCACCACGTTCTCCCTAGTCACTGAATACCAGGTTAGGCAGAGCCGTTTTGCTGCCTCCTCCTGAACTCAGAGCGTTCGGCGCCTGATGTGGTCATCCCGAGAAAACTGGTGGGAGTTATTCCCCGATTACAGACGGATTTATTTCTCCCAGGCACCGGCCAGTCTGGTACCATCCCTGTAAGAAGCCCCTTTCCCTGCTCAAACACTCAGTCCCAAGCACTGGACATGGCAGAGAGAGATTTTAGGAGAGACCTGGGGTAAGAGCAGGGCAGGCAACAGGCTCTGGAGGCAGGAGCAGGCAGGCGGAGGGGACTGGCGGATGACTGATGGCAATGAAGTTCTGAGTCACAGGTTGGGGTCTGCACACCCACACTGGGCAGCAGAGCAGCTTAAACCCCCTTCTGAGCTCGCCTGCAACAACTCCTGCCCGATCCTGCCCTGTTGGGACGGGACGGGGCCACCACTGAGGGGTTCCTTGGGGAGCTGAGCCACGCTGGCTGGCTTTAGTCTGGCTTTCACGCCCACAACAAGCTAGAAAGCTAACAAGAAGTCTTGGGGACTCAAATCAACTTATTTTAAGCATATTTAACCAAGCTCTTGGCAACATATCTCTAGAAAGCAGGCAGCCCAACTTTACCTGGCTGCTGATGCTGAGAGCATCATTAGCTGCTATTTGCACAGTTGGCCCAAGCCTAAAACCCCACCGAAGCACTAAGTGGGATCGTTATTCCATCATTCAAACCCAGCATCACTCTTTAAAAACAAATTTTGCAGGTAATTAGTCCTAACTGCTATTTGCAATTTAGCCACTGCTTTGTCTCATCTCAAAAGCTGGTCAAGGCACCTTGGCGGTTGGTTCCTCGGCAAAACCTCCCGGCACCGCTGGCCAGGGGAGGTTTAGATTGGATATTAGGAAAAAATTCTTCACCAAAAGGCTTATCAAGCACTGGAACAGGCTGCCCAGGGAAGTGGTGGAGTTGCTATCCCTGGAGATATTTAAAAGATGGGTAGACATGGTGCTGAGGGACATGGGTTAGTGGTGGACTTGGCAGTGTCAGGTTAACTTGATGATCTTAAAGGGCTTTTCCAACCTAAACAATTCTATGATTCTGTGATTCCACGCTGTGCCACCAGATCATGCTGGTGACGTCCCTGGGTCATGGGAAGCACCGCGGTGGCCCCACGGGCACAGCCCCCCTGCAAACATCACTTGCCAGGGGGTGCGATGGCTGTGGGTTCGGACTGCGTCTGGTTAAACCAAAGGCAAACCAAACCCCCGAGCTCCCCGGCATGGTCTAAAGGGCCAAGTTTGATGCTGGAAATTGCCGTCTCATCTCTGTGACTCCTGCAATGATAAGAAAGGTCCTCACCAGGGCTCGAGGCAGCGAGTGGGAGGAAACCGCCCTTCCCGTAGTTATTAAACTCTTACATTTCAAACGAGTGGCCTGGTTCTCCCACTTCCCTTTCATCTAGGCTCAGGTCTATTTTTTCCTTGCTTCCTACTTCTGAGTAATTGTTAGAAAAGTAAAATCAACAGGTCGTAAAATGATAAAAGCACGTTCTCTGGTAAATCCTCCCCTTGGGCTCACTTCTCCTCTCATTTTACACTGATAAAATGCCCCTGACTTCCCTGGAGCCCTTTTGATTTACATCACATACCTTGGATTACGAAAGAAATGTTGATTTTCTGATATCAACACAACATGAATCTAGACACACCCAGCCTAGCTCTGCTGGTCAAATAAATCAGGAGCAGAGCCAGGAATAGCTTATATACGAGTAATAGAGCTTCAACTACACCATACTGATGCGGTGAGAGCAATCCAGCCTCCTTAATGTAGATAGTTATATCCAAATAAAGGTGCTTTATGTCAGTATAAATTATTCTCTTCCCATTTAGGGATGCCTTTCTACAAAATGAATGTGCTAGAGCAGCTGCCAATCTGGATACAGATATATTGTTTAGAAAAAAACTAAAACCACTGGCAAACCCTCACTGAAACGCAAGCCGGCATTTGACGGCTCCTTGTCCTGGATCTGACACCTTGGGGTCCCCTTGGCCCCTTGGGACATGGTGCTGTCCTGCTCCGGCTCCCTTCCATGCAGACCCAGTGGGGACCCGCAGAAGGCAGCAGGTCTGGGTTTTTCCCCCCAAACCCGCTGCTTTTTCTGCTGCGTCACCCCCAGCCTGAGCAGGTCAGGACCCCCTTTGCAAGGAGGCACCAAGGGTTTCGCACGACGGGAGGGTGACCGAGAGGAGATGGGGACGGGAACGCCTTCGGGAGCCACCACAAGATGGGAGAGATGATCTTCAGAGCCGCCAAATGAATTTCAGACCACTCTTAACCTCAGGATTATTTCTGCACAAATTTGACTCAGCCGAGGCAATCGGTACTGACAGAAGGCTTTGTACCACATGCTTGCGTTCCGTCCTAAGTGCCTTACACTGGTTTTTAGTATCTTGTCTGTCCACAGCCACAATTAAACACATGTGTAGAGGAGGAGTGGGACCAGGAAGAGAGGCCTGATGCAGGACACGAGATAGGTGGAGCAGGAGCCCCGATGCGACCACGTTCCTTCTGCAGCATCCCAGGACCTGGGGCTGGGACCGCCAGGATGGAGGAACCCCTCCCTGAGAAAGAGCTTTTGACCAGATTCTCTGGCTTTTTGTCTGAGGGTGGGTTTGTTTTTTGGTTGGTTTTTTTGTTGGTTTTTTTTTTTTTTTTTAATAAAATGCAAACTCTGCAAAATTGTAAAAGCTTGAGAAATTTCCAAGCGCCTCCTTGTCTCAGTCAGAGAGCGGGGCTTTGGGAGCCGGGTGGTATTCCCACCCCTAAGCCAGCCACCTACGTTAGCAGCCCAGCCTGGGATCCATCTGCAGACCTCTCGGCTAATTCCCTCGGCTTTCTTCTGCTGGGGGCAGAAACAGGCACTTTCTCCCCATTGAGTACAAAGAGTGCCTGCGGTGCGTAGCCGGAGGCAGGTGATGGGAACAATCCCTGCCCCCAAGTCCCCCTTTGCCATTCCCAAGCCTTAACTCGACTTCATCGCTCCTGGTGCAACTCCGGGAGGAGCCGGAGCGAGGGCACGGGGAACGTCTGGAGCTCATTAGAGGATCCTGCTTTGCGCTGGTCTGGGACAAAGATGTTTCCTTTTAGGGCCTCGGGCTCCCGTGGGCAGGAGCCCAAGTGATGAAAGAAGCTTTCTGGGTGGCGGCGGTCCCAGCAGAGACGCAGGAACCCAAGCCCTGGGTGGGTTGATTTAACTCAAAGTGATTTAAGCCGTCAATTTTCATGATGATTTAAATCATCGAGCAAGACGTCTTGATTGAAATCATCCATTTTAATGTTGTTCCGCATTTGTACTTTTTATTCACTTTCTTAAGGAAAGCTGGTAACCATTAAAACATGTTGATAAAGTTTGCTTTTATGGTAAATTTAACATTTCTCTTAGCTAACCAGCAGAACACGCTATTTCTATGCAAAAATATTTCAGTCATTATGTAGTTTAACAAACATTTATTTGGGTACTTAAATTTTGTATTATGTCACAAAATGATGAAAGATGCGGTTTTTAGGAAGTGATTATTAACTTTTATTCACCGCTAATGTTAAACATTATATGGCCTGAGACTGAAATTCAAATAAAAATATACAAAAGAAATGCTTTGAATTTTATTGGTAAAATAAATTTACTTTTAACTTGATGGATATATGAGGGGGAAAAAATTTAAATCCTATTAAACTTAAAGCCGATTTATTTAACAAAGGAAGTATTATCAGTAGCGATGGGATGGGGTTTAAGGTTCTTGGTTGTCACATCCTTCCAGCTGGCAGATCTCATCCTCCCAAACCTTCTCTCCCTCTCCTAAATTTTGAACAAAAGAAGAGGTTGCCTTTCTCAGCCTTCCAGATTTTGGCCCTGCACGAGAATGTGAACTAAGCCACTGCTGCCACCGGCTATCGAATTAAAGAAAAAATTCTCCCTGCACCTCTGTGATGTTGCGCCTGGTTTAGGACCGTTCAGAAATCCTGGGACTACTGGGACTCCGCAGGGACTTGCTTAAGACTTTGGCAAGCAACAAGTTGCGGGGGTTTTGTAATTTTTATTTTTGAGTCTTAACAATTCTTTTAAATCTTTGGGGTTTTTTTCAAGAAAATGTCTTTGGATTTTTAAAACACACCCCTCTGAACTCGCTCCTCGATGGCCTTGTGACAAACCCCGCCGTGCCCAGCGAGGCTCGGGGTGGGCTCAGCGCCCAGGGCTGGGCTGGCCTCCCCGGGGGGAGCATCCCGCAGCCACCACCCCTCGGCACCGCTCGCCCCGCAGCCAGCCCCCGGCACAACCGGAGCCCCCCCAAACCCCACGATGACGGGTTGCAGAGATGGAGCATCGCCTTCCTTCACCCTCCCCAAGCTGAGGAGCAAAGAGACGGGGCTCATTGCAGCGAGCGTAACCTGGGATTTCACACCTCATTTTTCCCAACCCGGCACTGTTATTCCAGCAACTTTCACCTCCCGATCGCTCTGGTTTAACCCCCCCCCTTTGCATTTACCACTCCCCAACTCTTTCCGGGGTCTGGCTCCACGAGGCGAGGTTGACACGAGTAAATCTGGTGTCTGTGAGTCCTCCCAGGCTCCCACCTCCTGCCGTCCCGGTTTGGCTGGGCACGGAGCCACGCGGGAATTGGGAAATGGGGAAGGTTCCCCGCAAGTGGCGGCTCGCTCCGGCGGAGGAAGAGCGCTCTGCCTGCGCCGTCGTGGGAGGAGGATGCTCGAGGCTCCGGTGTTGGGTGATACGGGGCAATTAGATTAAAGTATCTTCCATTAGTGAAGAGTGAGAGTTTGCTAAGTGTGGTATCTGTTAGCCCAGAGTCATAACAAACCCACAGATAAATGAAGTGCCAGTTACCTCCTCCAAAAAAAAAAAAAAAAAAAAAAAGAAAAAAAAAAAAAAAAAAGAGGAAAAAAAAGGCAAAAAAGAGCAAGCTGCTTCCTCTTGGAAAGCCTCTGGGGTCCCGAGTCTCCTGCCTAAAATTCAAGTATCAGCATGGTTCATCCCTGTGAACCTATTCCTAGAAAACTGGCGTATTTAATAAAAAATTAAGGATGTGTATTAAAGGGAGACAGCTGGGAGATGATGAAGAGGGGACGTATTTTTAGGGAGCACTGAATCGCAAGGGGCACGGGAAGGGCCGCGCTGTTTGCTGCTGCGGGAACTGGGCATCGCCCTGCTCAGGACTGGGGGATGTGGTAGCCCTGCACGGGCCTCCACCCCGGTTCAGACAACTTTCTGCAGGATGCGAGGGAAATCACTGGGAAGAGACAGTTGCCCCGTGCAAAATTCATTCGACCGCACCGACTTTCATCCGTCAACTAATTTGACTGAAATTTATACGCCACTTTGCTCGTACCGGTCCAACTCAGCCGTGGGGTTAAGTCGCTCTTGCTGCCGCGGTGAGCCCTGCTCCATCCTCCATCCCTTCCACCCAGCCCTGTCCCCCCCCAGCCCTCGCTGGGGCAGCCCCGCACACAGGGGGGGACCCGAGGGACCCCCTGAAACAGCATCCGGGCAGAGGCACGAGGACTGGGAACACGCAGGGAGCAGCGGGAGCGTCAGCCCTGCACAGCCTTCCCCTTACAAGACGGTGCCAAGAGCAGGAGCTGGGGCTGGTCTTGGGTTTCACTTATTTTCCCATTTTAGGCACTTGCAGTCGCAAAGCTGTCCCTCGAGGCTCGGCACCGCGGCAGGGACGTGCCAAGCCCTGCTTGGCAAAGCGGGGCTGCCGGCCACGCCGCCGGGCGATGGGAATGCCGGAGGCATCAAAGCTGAGGCAATTCTCTGCACTGGAGCAAAAAAGGGAGGAAAATTTGTGTTTCTCCCACTTTACATCAGTGATGGCGCACAGAGCCATGGAAGAGACCGAGGGCTCTGTGGCAAGCCAGTTACGCGCCCTCCTTAAACTTCCAGCCCTCCCGGCACGCCGGGCAGAGCCGAGCGCGGCAGCATCACCCCGCTGCCCCGAGCATCCGGGCGGGAAGCGGAGATGAAACTTGGCCACTGCTTTTCCTTGTT
>VYXH01004952.1:69513-89072 GCA_013397275.1 Burhinus bistriatus
CAGGGCTGGGGGAGGAAGGTGCTGGGGGCGGAGGGAGGCGGGGAAGGACCGTGTCGTTCCGGGGCTTCGCCACAAGGAAGCAGCAGAAGCCCAGGATTGAAGCCAGGAGCCGAGCGCACCGTGGTCCAGCCCCGGCCCGGCCCGGGGAGAGCAGCAGCAGGGCTGGACCCCGCTGGGGGCATGGGGGGACGCCCCCCCACCCCCGACCCGGTTTGCCCTCCCCAAAGAAGAGGGGCTGTGCTGACCCACCCCCAACTAAGTGGGCACCCCAGCACCCTGCCCCTGGGGACCCCCGGTCCTGGGGGAGCCCCCGCTGCTGCGGGCGATGCCCGGGAGCACAAAGCAGGCTGGAAGATGGGGAAGCTCTTATATCACCCGAAAAAATAGTTTTCAGAGACTTTGGTCCCAATCCTGGAGCTTTTTATCCTAAAAACCCTGGAGAGGAGAGGACTGGTGAGGAAATATCCTTGGGCAGTGTCAAAGAGGTACTAAAACAAGACCTAGGGGTAAAACTGGGCTCTCCCAGCCTCCAGTCTGGTGTCCTACAGGATAAACTGGCCAAGTCTGACCTCTCCCAGCCAATCTTGGTCCTGTGTCCCTTCAACCCTTCCTCAGCCCGGCCTAGGGGATGCAGGATGTCTGGCAGGGGTGGCAGCCTGCCCCCAGTACCATCCCACTGGGGCTCAGGGGGCTCCAGTAACCCTGGGCAGGTCGGTAACGGCACGCTTTGCCGCAGTTTTTGGGGTAGTTGTAACTTCACGCCCCCGTTTCTGCTTGCGATGGGGATGCCAAGGCAAGCGGACGGGCCCAGCACGCTCCTGCTCTTCCTCTCTCCTGACTTCATCGCTTTTCCTCTGCAGACTTTTCTAAAAAGTGCTGAATGCGGCACTGCTTCACTGTAATTATTTATCCAAAGGTGGGGGATGAGAGAAGCACGCTATGATTAAAAAAATTATTGGTAAAAGGAGGTAAAATAAAGTATTGATCGGGTTGGCTGTATCCCACCTCTGGAAATATAAGAAAGTGACAGGGCTGTATAAAGAATGCCAGATCCAAAAAAGAAGCTGCTTCTTATTACATCTCAGATACCCACCAAGTGATAAATCCAGGATGTTATAGATCAGGAGTTTATTATAAAAAGCACCAAATGTGGTTAATCAGATGTGTCCTTGGCTACAAATCCAGGCTGGCTTGGGGGCTCAGGACCCAGGGGTGACACTCGGACCTTCACCCAACCTCCAGCACCCCACTGGGTAAAGGCTGCAATTAGGGATTTGGCATTAACCACATGCAACCTGCTCTATGCAAATGGGGAGAAAAAGGCAAATTTCCAGTGCCAGTTCTGCACCCCTTTAATACTAAGCCTTAAAATTCCTGCCTGGCAGAGGGGGAGCTGAGGAATAGCAGGGCTGGGCTCTGCAATCCCAATTCCCGGCACAGAGACAGGGCTGAAATGTTTAGGCAAAGGTGAGAGAGACACTGAGACCCTTGAAACGTCTCTCATCAAATCAAAACACTGAGCTTAATGGCTCTGGCTACCTCGGAGACCAATAAAAGCCCCAAAACCGGTTATGAGACTGTGATCTGAGGTTAGAGGAAACCTGGCAGAGTGCTGACTGATTGGAGAGTTATTGGAAATAAATAAAAAGGTTGCATTAAACCTAACGGAAGGTCACAGCGCGAGCGTATCTCATGGAAGGTGACTGCCCTCATTACCCATACCGGGGTACCCCCTGCACCTTGGGGATGCTGCCGGTGGTTTCAAGTCTCTTTGTGGAAACGAGATTTATATAAAACTGATTATTGTTATTTTTGCAGGGGAAGAACAGCACATTCATCAGGCCGCTCCGCCTTTCCTCGCTTTCGGTTACTTCGCTTGAGGCACCTGCAACCGACCCCCTTTTCCAGCCCTGAATTTGTTCAGGGATTTAAAAATAAAATCAAAAAAGGCAAGTAAGAGCCTTTGAGGGGGAACGCAGCGGTGCTGGTCAGTCCTTCCCCACCAGGACTTGCCTCCAGCTGCCCCTTACCCTGCCCGAGCCGGCTGGGCAGCATCCCTCCCTCTTGTCTCCATCGCCGGGGCATGTGGAGCCTTTAGCACCAGCCTTTCTGCTGACCCTAAAATGCAAGAGGACTTAGTCTGTATCCTCCTGAAACCTATCTGAGGTAAGATGCAAAGGGCTTATCTCCGCAAGGAGATACCTTATCTCTTACGATGTGAGCACTCACTTTTTTAGCCTCCTTTGAAAATCCCGGCTTTCTAAACCGAGGAGGAAAGCCAGACAGGGCAGACGACCGAGGCATTAAACAAACTGAACCCCCAAAAATATGAGCACAGAGCAAAAAGGGCTCACATAACATCATACGCCACCATGTTATTCGTGTAACTTCGTACGCCAGCACCCTGCATTCCTCCCTTGACATCCCTGTAAATTTTCAGCTTTTCTTCAGACCTTTGCCCAAAAGGTACCAAGTTCTCATAGAAAAAACATTAAAATTAAAATTCTGCCCAGCCGAGTTGAACTGGAAGCTCCTGACAGCGCAACTCTGAACAACCAAGGGCTGCGGCAGGCTTGATAATTTGCCTCAGAACCTATAAATCTGAAAACTACAAGATATATTAACTCTGTAACCTCAGTCCTTCTAACCCCAAGGGAGCTCTCCCACGGGAATGAAGCATCTTTTCATCTTTACGGCACGTAACGGAGCCGGGACGGGTTCACCGCAAACTTTCTCCTCCAGGAAGGGAGACAGTGTGTGTTCCTCCAGCCCCGAAGACCCTCTTGGCGTTGAGGGGAGGGAGAGGACCATCATGAAGAATTTGTAACCGTGCATGTAGAGATGACATTTATAGGGCTCTCAAATTGGAAACTGTACATTTTATTGCACTCTCTGTCAAAAAATGCAGTTCCATCAGAGGCGAGAACGACAAGGGAAACAACCAATCAATATCTGGGCCTCTAATATCTGGACTGAAAAAAATCATTATCCTGTTACTTTTATTATGGCGTTATGCTTGAAATATGATAGTTTAAGGTTGTTTCCATTACCTCGACAATTTTTAAGGGGTCTTTCCCGCCCCTCCGCCTCTGGCTCAACTCCCTTTGGGCTGAAAATCAGAACAAGTCACTGGAGAGGGGGATAGAGCAGGTCCGGGCTCCCCCCAGCCCTGGGGTGGGTATGTTGGGAGCCCCATAGATCTCAACCACCTCCAGGGGCACCAAGAGAGCCCAGGTCCAAGCACACGTGCTCAAGCCAGGTGAGGCAGATCTGTGTCCTACTGCTGAAACACTGAGCCAAATAATTTGGCTCTTGGTTCCCTGACGCCCTGGTGCCCCACAGCCTGCCCCAGCTGCCATGCCAGGTGGCTCTCCGCTGGCTTTCGGTAGCGTGCTGTGGCCACCAGCACACCCAAAACATCAGCAGCAGTCAGGAGCGAGGAAAGACCCACCACCCCCAGCACATGGTCCTTGCCCCAAAGAGTTAAAGTTGGGCAAACTCCTCCTCCCCATGCACAACAGCTCACAAGGAGACGCTCTGTCTTAACCTCGCAGATTTTTTCTTTCTTTGGGGGTGGTTTGGGGAGCGCTAGGGTTGTATTTAAGCTCTGGGTTTGCGTTTGGAAGATTATTGATGAAGTTTTGCATTACCCAGGCTAAAAGCCCCGTGCTGCTTCTCTCTTCCAGACTGTCTCGCTTCAGTCCCACAGAGCACTAAGCGGGCCCTTAATGAACAAGAGAAAGGTTATCAGGACCCACATGGGGCTCAACCGTCTGCTCCAGCGAAAATCAGGAGACGCCACAGATAAAAGTTCAAAGCGATGCAAAGAGACAGCCCGTGCTGGCTGCCGCTCAGGCCACGGCGCGCCCAGGGAGCCGGTTCCCAGCACCGAGGAGGCAGAGCAGGTAAACAGCCGTCCTCCACGCAGCCCTGGAGCGATGGGCAGGGGAGATGCACCCGTGAGGAGACCCCCGAGCTCTGCTCCACAACCCCTCCGAGCTCCACCCCGCATCCTGCAGAGGATGCTGGTACCCGGCACATCCCAGCCAGAGCCTGCAGCCCAAGGCACTCCCAGCTAAGGGGTACTGCAGCTTGTAAAACACGCAAGGTTGGGCACAGGGCTGCCAGAACAGCAGGGATGTGACCCCAGGAGCAACACTGTCTACTGGGGGCCCGTGGTGGAGAGACATAGATTCCTCCAGCCTTGGCTGCTGGAGGCTGCATGATGCATTTGGGCAGCGCCCGCAGCGTTTTGGTCAGGCTTTAGCAACTGAGGCAGGGTAAGAGAGCTCGCCAGGGCACTCACACCCAGGAAAAACTCAGTTGAATGAGCAAAATAGGCCTTGGAAGCTGTCTGCTACAGTATGGACCTGGAGAACATAGCTGGAATAAAGCCCATGGATGTATAACAGAGTTCAACAAAAAACAAGGCCAAAAGCTCGTAGAATGGAGTTGAAAATGCCCATCAGCATCTCTGACTCCTCCAGTACAGGCAGTTCCTCTTTTAAAGGACGATCCAAAACGCGCTGTGGGACTCATCCATCAGAGGGACATTTAAGAGACTCTGCCAGGCTCTATTTACACTGCTGACGGGGTCACAGGGGTAGTGTCTTCGTGACAACACCACGAATTGCATTAGGAGGCAAATCCTGGCGTGTCCCTGGGAGGGTTCGCAGGCTGCCGGGGGATGCTGGTGGCGCAGCTCCTCACCAGGACCTGGCCCACAACCCATGAGAGGATGTCACGGGGAGATGCAGGACAGTAACCACATGCAGACCATCATCAGACCCACCATCGCAGCATCCTGAGAAGCCATGAACTAGCGATTCCCGAAAGCTGCAAGGGATAATTACTGCTAAGCAGAGAGGAGGGGAAAGGTTCCCAGACAGCGTTTTGTGCTTCAGCCTCCCCGGGCTGCAGTAAGCACCAGGTTTAGTTGAGACGTGCTCATTTCCTGCCCCTTTTTGAAGCAGTCATGCAATGTGGATCACCAAGGCGGCAACGGGGTGACAGAGCCATCCTGCCGGCTGTCACCTCACCCCAGAGCCAGCTCAGAGGAACCTGCCCTTCCCTGCCATCCCACCTCGGTCTCTCTCCGAGAAACTATATCAGGGCATATAGATTCCTCAGCGCCACGATTTAGACGCCGGAGTTGTTTAAGCGGGACACCCCGGAAGGTGCTAACCTTTAAAGGATTTGTGGTTGAAGAGCAGAGAGAGTTGGGAGAGACAGGGCAAGGAGCGAATGTGAAGAAAAGACAGATCAATCCCAACGATTCATCATGCCAAGAGCTGTCCAAATAATCAAAGGCATCAGCCAGGTTGATGTATAGCTGATGTCACCGAGAGAGACCCTTAACAAGGCAGCCAGTACAACAGCTGCTGGTCAGGGAGTGTCTCAGCACACGCCGGGCTGGGGCACGGGAACACAGCCCATCCATCACTGACCCACCTTAATGGCCAACCTTATTAGTAAGCATTCGCTGGGGCTGACAGCCCACGGCAGCCGCCCTCACCCTCCCCAAAACGGGCTGTCCCACCTGGCAGGAGAGGATGCTGGGGATGGGATGCATGCTGGCCAGGCTCAGCGGGCTCAGCCCCGTGCGAGAGTGGTCACCAGTGGGGAACCAGGAGTGGCTGCCAACCATCAGAGCTGGCTCCAGCGTGACCAAGAGCTTTGGGCGCATCCATAAAACCGATCAGCAGTGGCAGGACAGTGCTGCAGCAGCTCTGGAGGCAAGGGCCATGGGTCTCCGAGGCATCTCCCATCTCTCTGCACGCTGAATATCTATCAGCAACGTGGGGCGAGACCCAGCTGCTCTCCCAGTCCCGCTCTCCCACCTCGATGTCGCAGGACAGGACACCGGCCCATAGGGAGCCAGCTTTTAACATCACAGTGATTCTGTAGGGCCAAGCTGGTGCGGAGACTCCCAGACAAACCCGAAACCAAGGGCTCTCCCTCTGCCTTTGCCTCCCTGCTTCTGACTCCACCACGTCGTTTACCTGAGCGGGGCTCACACCTCTCACAGAATCACCGGGTTTGGAAGGCACCTCTGGAGATCATTCCGTCCAACCCCCCTGCCAGAGCAGGGTCACCTAGAGCAGGTTGCACAGGATGGCGTCCAGGTGGCTTTGGAATGTCTCCAGAGTCGGAGGCTCCACCACCTCTCTGGGCAGCCTGTGCCAGTGCTCTGCCACCCTCAAAGGAAAGAAGTTCCTCCTCATGTTTAGATGGAACTTCCTATATTCAAGTTTGTGCCTGTTACCCCTTGTCCTGTCACTGGGCACCACTACAAAAAGACTGGTCCCATCCTCCCGGCACCCTCCCTTTAAGTATTTGTAAGCATGTAAATACTCTCAGCTCGTTCTTTCATGCCGTAGGTGAGAGGCAATGGCTACAGCCCGGCCACCGCCTCCAGAAATGGGGTTTCCCCCAGTCTTTGCCCTCCTGTGGTTCCACTCAAGGACTGAGCCCGCACATGAGGCTGAGCAGTGACATTCACCCGCTCGAGTCCCCAGATCCCAGCTACAAACCCTTCGCTGCGCTCTCAGCAGGGCCGTGGAGGTGACCTGAATGTGGGGACCCAGGGACTGGTGGGCATGGCCCAGCCGGGACGTGTTCCCCTCCCTGGCAGCCAGCAAGAGTGGAAGGGATGGTAAAAGCTTTTGCTTCATTTCTTCCTCTATTTCTATTTTCCTGAGGAACTTCTGCCCCTCGAATGCTACCCACAGGGTCAGCAAACCCCCTGGGGCTCCAGTCGGGATACTGGGGGATGCACCGGGGATGGGACCAGAGCCCCACGCCACACACCAGCCCACGGAAAAACACCAGCTCCACTCGCCGAGTCAGAAATCCTCGTGTGAAAAGGCAGCGGATTTACCAGCAGATGGCACTGCCACCCCCCACGGCCACCCGTGTCCCCGCCGCCCCGCAGCACCTTGGCACGCAGGAGGGGGCAAAGCATCTTCCCGTGTATAAATCTCACACCAGAAACAGCCCCCGGCACACGCGTGCGCACACACGTGTTTTCCCATCTGTACACGTAGTGGGATCCTTTGCATGGGAAAAATCATGCGAAAATCCTTTATTTTTCCTCATCAGGGGCAACATGACGCACTAAGGCCTGTAATGAATTAATAGCATTAATGCAGGTGAAATACATGGTGCTACAACATCTTAAAACCTCCCGGCAGCAGGCAGGACGCGGTTGCTGCTCCTATATACATCGGCGCCTATAGGAAGGCTCAGCATCACGGCCAAGCAAGGCGCAGCTCGGACCAAGCTCAGCCTTTCCTAAAACACCCCCTTTCTGCCAGGCCCCAAGTCAGGATCCCATTGGATTAACTGGAGTCCAGTTGATTGCTGCAGTTTCAATAGCTTGTTCAGACATCGATTGCCGTCATGTCACTGGGAGAAAAGGATTAATAATCGGGTGCTCAGGTTGGCTCAATACTGCTGATAGTGCCTGACAAAATACCGTTAGGAGCACTCCCACCGGAACACTATCTATGTAGGAAAGCTGCAAGAAACATCATTCAGGGTTTCGCGGAATAATGATTAACTCCAGATCTTCAGCCTAGAAAATCCAACAAATAGTTTCTATTATTTCCAGATAAATTCTCTCCCTTCTTCAGTTCATTGCTGTTGCACACACAAACCTTTTCACTGAAACCCACCAGGGGAGATGCATCTTTTCCTGTCTCTCCCCCCTCCTTCTCCCCCCACAACCCCTTTATAATCCATCCCAGAGGAAACACACTTCTTTCTAACCCTCACATTTCTTCTGACCCTCAGCTAAGAGAAACACATCCCCTCGCAGTCCCTGACGCCGCAGACGAGTCCCACCAGGTTCCCGTGTCGGGAGCGCTACCCGTGTCCTGCCTGGCCTTGGGCATGTCACTTCTGCCCGCCACCATCTCCCTGCCACCGCTCCATGGCGAGGGACAGCCTCGCACGCACGTCTCCGGGGACCCACGGAGCAGCGGTACAGGCAGGGAGCTGCGGTGCCCCCCGACACCCCCCTCACTTCCAACCTCACTGGCATTATTAGAACCAGGACTGAGTCCCAGCGTGCAACCGCAGAGACGGTTCCTCAGCCAGGGAGGAGCAGGATCCAACCCGCCATCCCACCTTCCAGCCTCCGTGAGCCGGTGCTGGGTGCAGATCCGGTGACCTCCCTCCAAATAAAAGGAGGACGGGCTTGGGGCAGTAAATCCCATCCCGGTGCACATCAGCCCCGCAGTAAATCGGAATCCTCTCCGTGCCCTCTTTATTATCACATTCACAGCATGAAGTTATGAGCTTCTTCACAGCTCCTGCTATAAAAATGTGATGGATGGCAGGGGAACCTCAGGGAGTTAATCTATTCTCCCATTAAATTTTACTTTAATTGGTCTTTGAGTCAATCAGAAACTCAGTAGACAGTGAATTAAGAAAAGAAAAAGGGGGGAAAAAAAAGAATGAAACAGGGTAGGGGGAGTAAAAGGAGGTGCCTTTTTGCTGTTACTATATTATAATGCTGGATTAGCCTTCTAGAGAAAGGCGAGAGGCGGGCAGGCCGTGCAGAGAGATTTCTGCGTGGCTTGAGGTCTCGCTACAGAGAGGGAGAGAGAGTCAAGTAATGCAAAAAAAAAAAAAATCCTCAGAAAACACAGGGGCATCAATGAAATCTGGTCATCGGCAGCAATGAAGCAGCAGCAAGCCGGCCCCGTGTCGGTAACAGGGATGCGAGAGGGAGGATGGAAACGGCATCGCTAAATAATCGCCATCAATAACATTAACATGGAGGTTGGGGAACAGGGCAGCATTCCTGATGTCTGGCAATCAGCGGTGTTACACGGCAGCAAAGCCCGGCCTGATGGCAGGCGGCACCCGGAGCGGCTCCGCCGAGGTCCCAGCATCGTCCCCATCCCCGATTCGCATCGGCACAGCCAGGAGCAAAGTGTACGGCTTGGGAAGGCAGGTTTGGTGATCGTGTTGCCTGTGCGGTATTAAAACCTTTAACAGGCTCCAAATAAAGGTATTTGGGGCCCATTAAAGGTCTCCCAGGATTTCCCGTCTTATTAGAAGAATAAGAAGTGTATCAGCCTGCAGATCAAATAGCCTAACAAAAATAAAAACTGCAGCAGCAAGAATAAAAACCAGAGGAAAATGGAAGACAAAACAAGGCTGCCTCCGCTCAGGAGCAGCGTGCCGGGGCTGACGTCTGAAGTTTATGCCCTGGAATATATGATAATAAGGTTTTATGGGAGCGAGCCCTGGGGACAGGCATTGTCTCTGTAAACAACGGACTTCAGGGAAAAGCTGAGGTTTGAGTAATGTGCTCAACCTTCACTTATGATAATATATATATGCATATATGCATATGTGTATATCTATGCGCATACACACATATACACACATGTAGGGGGCAGCGAGTGCAGGAGATTATCGCCCTGCTCTGCCTGCAGGACCCCCCGCTGCCTGCACCCATCGAGAGGAAAACAACCAGCAGGCGGAGTGAGGAACACCTTGTCCTGGGCTGGTACGAGGTACTGAAACCAGTGACTCGGGCGGGGAGGAACCAGTCCAGTCCCAGACATGGTGTGGCCCCAGGCAGGTGGGACATGCGCCTGGGGGCTCTTTGGGGCAGAGCTGGACCCACGGAGATGGTCAGTATTGGCACCAGGGTCAACTGCTTCAGCCTATGTGAGCCCGGTGGACCTGCGAGGGGTGCGGCACCCCCAGACCCCAATCTCAGAGGGTAAAATCTCTTCCTGGGGAGGGGGCCAGGCTCCGAAAGCTCCCACTTTGACCAGCCTTAGGGGCAGCTAGCAAGCAGTGGGCTGGAGGGGGACTTCACAGATCCCCGCGGCATGAACGACTGCTCGCCGCTTGTGCGATTTCATCATGAGTCTTGCAAATGTTTCCTTTAAAGCCCTCTGCTCCTGGAGTCCCGTGAATACACAACGCACAGCTTCATTTTCCTTGCAGAGGAAAGGAAAGCTTTAAAACATGAGGGAAAAGACAGACAACAAAGCCAGACCCCACATTTACAACACTTCCGAATTATGGGCAGCACCATCTCGACCTGGAGGGCAGTGAGGGGTGCGCCAGTGAGGAGTACCGGCGTGCACACATGACTCCGGCCGCCTGAATCCACCTCCCAGGCAGCACATGCTCTGAGTGCCAAAAAATCATGATGTTTCATTTTGGGGGAGGAAGAGGAGGAGGAAGAGGAAGAGCGGGGAAGGCTGGCTTGGGTATTTGCAATGCTTAGAGCTGGCAGTTTTCCTTCCCAGCACAGGGAAGGACCAGCCCCATCCAGGCTGGTTTTGTGCGTTCCCACGCCTCCTCTCCCCAAAAAGAGAACCGAGTGATGCTGCTGGCCCCGTCCCCCCCCCAAAACACACCTGCACCGGCCCGAGAGGCCGAACACCACCCCAGGCTCCCTGCACAGGGTCCGTGCCTGACCCTGGGATGAACCCCGCAGCCTCTCGGAGCAGAAGTAGCCATGAGTCCCCCGGGAACGTGCCCTTCGACGTGGCTTTCGCGTGCAGATGGGTGGCAAGAGGGGGAGAAGGACGGAGGCAGGCAGGAGCGGTGCTGGGTAATTATGAAAATTAGATCTTTTAAGCCCTAGACTTTAGGCTCAGTTTGGACTGACAGCTCATGAAGAGATCATCTGACGCCCTTAATGGGCGAACACGGGTTCAGCGGCTGCGTGCAGTTAAATCACGCACGCTGGTGTTGCGGCTGAGGCGGGGAAGGGAGGCAAGCCCAGATGTGCTGGAGGAGGGTTTAGGGACTACGCTCCGCATCCAACCGCAGGAAAACAGGGCAAAGGCATCCCACATGCTCACTCCATCGCCTCCTGCACCCCTCCATGCCTGCAAGTACTCAGTGCCCAGCTCTCAGCTGGCTCAGGTTTCGTTTCTGCTGGGTAAACCCTGGGCTAATGTGCCAGTGGCCATGAGAATTTGGCCCCACGCAGGCAATTAGTTCTCCTAACAACCCACCGCCTATTCATCACCTTCCCTTTGTACTTTATGCAGTTTACAATAAATCAGTGGGCGAAGCCAAAACCAGAACTCGGAAGCGCTTGGGTCCCCGTTCCAGGTTTTCTGGGAAGTCTCAGCAAAGGCACAATTTACCATTAAGACAATTCCTGGTGCAAAATGTCCATTGCCGGAGTCCCAGTGGGAAAAAAGACATGAGGGCCACTGGGATGCGAGTCACCGTGGTGGCAAGTTTACCTGCCCCGCTGCTGTCAGTCACCCTCGGTGGCACAGCAGGGACATCCCAGGGGACTGCGCTTGTGCCTGGGCCATCCCTCGGTGCAGTGAAGACCTCTGCCCCTTTGCCGAGGGTGCTAGCGTGCCCACGGTGCTTGCGTAGCCCCCGTGCAGAGCCGAAGGGGTTAACGCACGCCAGAGCCCATCCTGAGCAAAGGCAGGATCTGCCCTGCCCGGAGCAATTATTCTCTTCTCCACTTGCCCCCATCTCTTCCAAAAGTTCGAGGTTGTGGCGGAGCAGGATAAAACCTCTCCCCTGCCCAGTGTCCGCCTTCCCATCCCCTGCCACCCTCCAGGCTCAGCCGCACGGGCAGCAGCGAGGCAATGAGCGCCGTCCATCAGCGCCGGAGCAGGAGCGTTCGGAGGGGTGTAATTCTGCCGGAGGAGAATGGACTTCCCGAGCACATGGACCTAAACTGCAGAGAAACAGAGCCCTAAATCTCTGGCTGTAGATTTACGGCCTCCATTCTCTTTCTTTACTGCAAATACAATCCGGCAGTAATGGTCTAACACAGGAACACCATCACCAACTGGCTGATGGCTCACATAAAAGCAATGTCAACCAAAAACTATGAGTTTATAAAAGGGAACAAACCCTCAACAGTGACAAGAACATGAAACCCATTAACAATTTAAACACTCTCCATTTTTTATTCCCCACCTTGAAGCTATTACAGCTGATAGAAGGCTTCACAGCTGAGTTAACCACTTCAAGGGAGGGCTGCGCACTCGCACGCACGCTCGCACGCATAAAGAGTTTGCCGAGGCCGCGAGGTGGGAGGTTACGTGGTTTAAAACCATCCAGGGCTCTGCTCCTGCAAGATGCTTAACCGCCCTCCCCTCCCCGGACCTGCTCAGCACCTGGCAGGATTCGCCCGCTTGCAATTTCCAAGGCTTTCGAAAGCCGCCTGGTAACCCCCAGCCACCAAAAGATTATTGCTATGGTTACTGGAGGCAAAAAAAAAAAAATAAAAAAAAATCGCAGGTGTGTTATAATTGTTTTTCCTGGAGATTTTCTTGCTGCTCTGGGTCTCTTTTGGCACCTTGTCATATTACGGAGCAAATATTTGTGGAAGCTGTTGTGGAGTCCCGGAGCCGAGCGCAGAGCCAGGGCGGAGGAGAGCGGAGAGACCACCTGCTCGGGGAAACGCGTACGATTTCCTCTTGGCGAGATTTTGCGGAAAATACAGGCAAACCTCACACATTTGGGGGGGGGGGCGGCATTTACAATCAGACCCAATTCAGCACCCAAGTGGTAAATGCCCCTCCACGAGGGCTCGGCGCCTGGTGCCGGCTCCCAGCGAAGTGCAGCAAACCTGCCAGGACGCCGCTCCCGGCTCTCCACTGACCCTGAAAACACCATTTTACCTCTCTAACTATCAATTTTCTCCAGCTGCAAAACAGGGATAACACCAGTTAACCTCTACTGTAAAGTGCTTGATAATCTTCGATGTAAGGCGCTCTGTCCTAACAGGAAAACGACTGTAATTTTTCCCTGTTATTAGGGAAACCAAGATGGGGCTGAGCCTCATCCAGCCTGATTTAGACTCTCTCGCGTGAGCTGCCCCAGGAGCAGGAACAGCTTCGCATCTGCCAGGTCTAAAAAAGCAGCAGCTCCGTGCAAGGTGCAATGCTGTTTGCGTAGGGGATATCATTGATCATTGAGGGTATCATTGATTATTGGGGATATCATTGATTATTGGGGATATCATTGACCATTGAGGATATCATTGATTATTGGGGATATCATTGATTATTGGGGATATCATTGACCATTGAGGATATCATTGATTATTGGGGATATCATTGATCATCGAGGATATCATTGATCATTGAGGATATCATTGATCATTGAGGATATCATTGATTATTGGGGATATCATTGATCATTGACAAAACCAGGTGACTGGGAAACAGAGAGCGGTGCAGAGGCTCGCTGGGCAGGCAGCCCCGCTGCTCCCCGGCTCCCACACAAATACCCCCAGAGCCCAATTTTCTGGACTGGCTCTGTCACCTCGACCGCCGCACATCCTGAATTCAAGACCGTGGGTGCCAGCGGTGCCCACGGACCCCACCGGATCCCGGCGGCATCACCATTCCCTCCCTTCCTTCCTTCCTGCCCCGGCCCCAGGGCAAACAGCAGGGCAAACAGCAGGACCGCCGGGAACAGCTTGAAATCAGATCCTCATCCCCAAATGGAAGGAAGTGGCACTGGAGGCTCCTGCCATAAAGCCGGTCCCATCCTATTGAAACGCCGGCAGATGGGGCCATAAACGTTTCCTCCTCCCCTCGCTAACAGCCACCGAGGCTTCAGATTCATCTTTATCTTTATCTTGCTGTCAGGTTGTAAATGCCTCTCGCTCCGTCTCTCGCAGCTGGGACGCGCCAGGCCAGTTCCCTTCCTCTTGAGATTCGTTTTAACCAACAAGAGAGGGGAAAAGAGAAGGTAAGGGTGAAATGAAAATGGGATTTACAAGCAAAAAGGAAAGAAACCCACGCCTGTCTGCTACATGGGTTTATGACATCCCCCATGAGATGTCCATGGGATGGAAGGAGGACCAGGAGGACCCACCAGCAGCTCTGATGGGGTCAAAATCAAAACCACCCACAGATCCGGGCACCCCCCCATTAGCGTATCTAAATCACAGGCGTTGTGGCAAGGATTAATGTACCCTCTTGTTTACCTGCGCTGATATGGGTTAGATATTTACACAAATAGCACGAACATCTGCAGCTTCATTAGGCAAGATAAAAGTTAAGGACTATAAACCTTTATGCTTCAAGTCATAAAGCAGTAAGGGTCAGAAGGGAATTTCTAAATATAGGCAAGTTATTCCATCACTGTCCATTATGGGCTTTTCTTGTGACTCCCCAAAGCAGCTGGTGCTGGTCACTCGTAGGCACCGGCCACTGGGCGAGGTGGGCCACGAGTCTGATGTGAGCTGGCAGATCCCACGTTTCCATGGTCTTTGTTTTATGCTGCATCCTACATTTCCATGGTCGTCATTTTATATTGCAATGGCACGCGAGGACCTCACGTAAAATCAGGGTTTGCTGTATTACTGGGCAAAGAAACAGAGAGAACCGCCTCTGGTTTGAAGACCCAATACTCCACAGCTTTATACTGGAAAAACCACCTTTAGGCTCTGCGATTAATGTTCTCTTGACCAGGATGAGGAGAACTGTCATCTTTTTGACCTAGTTTTTCTACTTGTTTGAAGATTTGGGCAGGCAACTCCCATCATCACACCAGGTACTTTCTGGCTCGCAACGTTCAACTCTGGCCCAGAAAGGACAGGGGTGTTTCTGCAGGAGAAGCAGCTTTTCCAGACACCGCTGGAGCTCGCCCATCCTTGGCATCACACACAGTCGTGCCTGGGGCCGACGCTTTCCCACTCTTATTAAGAGCTCAGGCCACAAAACCTTGAGTCTGAATCCACGGACTAATTCCCTATTTTTTAAACGCCGGGTATTAATTTTCCACCCTAGCCCGCTGCCACATCCTATGTCTTACGACAGACGTGCCGTAAAGCCAAAAAACCCGTACAACCATCCCTCTGCGCA
The DNA here is from genome assembly GCA_013397275.1 of Burhinus bistriatus. Classification (NCBI taxonomy): domain Eukaryota; kingdom Metazoa; phylum Chordata; class Aves; order Charadriiformes; family Burhinidae; genus Burhinus; species Burhinus bistriatus. The sequence goes on from VYXH01004952.1 coordinate 84,351, forward strand.
CTGGTGGAGCCACCAGGTCAGAGCAGGCAGAGACTCGTACAGGGTCATATATCAAACTGCAGCTGAGACGGGACCAGGGGCCACCAACCCCTACCCTAAACACTGCATTTCCGCAGCCAGCAACAAACTAAACAGGAAAGGAAGCCTGAGCAGCATATGGATACGTTCAGCCTCCACCATCCCACCAGCAGGAGAAGCTTGACAAGACGACGGTGCTTTTGACCCCTGCGATATTTGTGGCAACAAGGCGATCCTCTCCAACAAAGCTGCAATCGGATGGGAGACATCAAAGATCAAATCCTGGGCGAAGCAGTTTAGACCCCCTAACTAATAATATCAGTGACAGGCTGACGTTAATTAGGACAAGTGGACTCTTGTTCAAACAGTTTACTAAACTTCTCTTCGTCCTGCCCGGGGAATGGATGCTCTGGACTGCTTTATTACACCAGACCCCAACCTTTGATTTTATGAACAGTGTGTTTTGGAGGTATCCTGGCTAAAAGGGTGGAAGTTCCGTAAGAGGAAACGAGCTGACAACGCTCCTCTGCTGAAGCCTTAATGCAGGATGCTCCAGCTCAGCCCTGTATCTCGGCTCCTGTCCGAACAGCTGCATGGCCGCGGGGACGCCGAGCCTCCACGAGTCCTGGCAAAAGCAGAGCCGCCACCTCAGGCAAACCAGCCACTTTTGCAAGGATAAAATGAGTTTTAAGGACCTGAGGACCGGCTCTGTCTCCCAAGAGGATATGGCGTTTTAAGGCCCCTTATATCTGGCATCAGATGTACCTCCACTCCCCGGGGCTTGGGGAGCTGCGGGATCTGCTCCAGGAGCTCCTCCAGACAGCTCCTGCCAGAGAGCCCATGCTTGTCCCTCGGTCCACTGACACATCAAGGGGTTTTATGCTGAAGTTTCCCATACTGACTCCCTGTGGCATCGAGTCCACTGCAAAAATGACAGATTTTTACATCCAGCCATTTTTTTCTGATATTTTACGCAAAGCCATAAAGCCTGGGTATGCTTCTGCCGCGGTGGTGCCCGGAAAGGTTACCTATCGTGTGCGGGGTCAGCTTGCACCAGGACAGCTCAGACAAGACGGGGACCATTAAATAAACACCTTTTTTCAGAGGATCGAGGAGCTCTGACCAGTTTTTCCCACCACAAGCTGGAAACACGACAAACGCACAAACGCACAACAAACGCTGGAAACACGACTCTCTCTGCCTCAGAAGGTTTGAGGGCTTGTCCCCTTGAATGTTTAATAAAGGTGTTTTTTAAAGAAAGAATGTAAACACAGAGGAATTTATTTTTATCTTTTTAATTGTGGGAGCCTGCTCTGCGTTTGTGTTTTCCAGGATTAACAGCTAGAGCCGGAGCTCTCCGTTTTCTAAGTCTTCTAATTCTACTAAACATCCTCTACCCTGAAAGGACTCCACAGAATCCCATAAAACATTATTTATCTGTGTGCGTTAGCTGCACGATACTGTAATTTCCAGAATAAATGCTGGGTGTAAATTGTTGTTTATGTTGGAGTCTGACTGTCTTTACGAGAAACAAAGTGAAAACTGAATCTTCACTGCTTTATTTCTTCCGCTGAAACCTCTTCTGCAGAAGGAGAAATGCCTGGTGGAGCGCCTTAATGGATGGCTGTAAAGATTGTTGGGTTAAAACAAAGTACAGGGAATCACCTTCACCCCCCTCCTTTTACTGCCAAATCCTCAGCTGGTGTAAATTGGTGTAGCTCCAGTGACTTTGGTTCATCTGGCCCATGAGTGTCATTTAAATCAAGCTAAATTGAAGTGAAAGCAGCGCCATTCACATGGTTCTAATTAAAGGCCCATCAACGTTTCGATCGCAAACCCTGGCTGGTTAAAACCGCTAATTTCCACACCGGTGTCCAGCCCCAAGCCGTAGGCACAGCACCCCGAGCATCGCCCGGGTACCTGCATCCCGTCCTTGCAAGGGCTGTGAGGATGCTTTGAGGTACCTCACCCCAAAACGGGTACCGCAATCGATGCTCTTTGTGGATAAGCGTCTTTGCAAGAGTTTGATCAGGCTCCAGGAAGGACTTTGGCGCAGCACCTCTCCTCACTGCTCTGCATGCAGCTGCTGTGGAGAGCCAGTCCCGTGCTGCCTAAAGCCTGGACTCACCCCATTTAACTTCTGATACCTGCATGAGATGTCTCCGTTAGCCAAAATGCCTCCTCCTCCTGCCAGATGCAAACCTCTCCCTGGGGATGCTTCGCTCTGCTCCAGAGTCTTGAGGTCTTCACCCAGGGTCCTGTCTGATGGACTGGAGTGAGGGGGGATGAATCTGAGCCACCTATCAGCTACAAGAACGGAGAAGCTTGGGCTTCATCTTGACTTTCCTCTCTGGTGGATGCTTTATTTTAGCCCCATCGGGTGAACAGCACTTGCCAGATACAACGGTGCAAATTCAGGTGGGACGGAGCTTAGTTGGGAGAACCCAGTTTGGGACAGGAGCTTGGGAGACGTGGCATTGTGCGTGCCACACAACTGGTGGTGGCACTGCAAGGACTTCACCACTCTCTCCTATCTGCATTGACCTTTCGTGCCTGGACTGGGAGCGTTTCTGGCTCGGGGCTGCCTTGAACTTGGTGTCTGTGCTGAAACACCGGCTGCCACATGGTTACCGTGGTCAGGCAGGACCTGCAGCAACAGGGACGTGCCGTGAGCCGTGCTCCCCTGGGCAACATGAAACACCTTCAACCACACAAACCACCAAATGGCGCAGAGCTCGTCCTGCTCCCAGCTCCCAAAAACTTTGTCCTTCAGGGTCGTCAGTGAAAACCAGCTGTTAATGATGTGCAGGGACAGCAGAAGGGGGCAGAAGGGCTCCTCACACCATCCGTGGGCTAGGTGACCCCCTGGAGCTCCTGGGCTGCCCCATGGGAGAAGGTAAAGCCCAACATCTTCCACACCACGGGACTAACCCGGATCCTGGCCAGTCCTTTCCATGAGGACATCAGTTCTCTGTTCATCCCTTCTCTGCTTTTTGGAGGAGCCCCAGGAGGGACACGAGCCCCCGCACCCTCCCGGTCCCCAGGGTGCTGCCGAAACAGCCATCACCGCTCCACCGCGAGCGGCAGAAGATCAAAGTTCAGGGAAACTTTTGATGAAGTGCTCTGGCAGACCCATCATCGGGAAGCAAGAAAGGTCAGAGAGTGGAAAAAATAATAAGAAAATATAACTGCTTTCTTATGAGGAAAATATTATGAGTTCTTCCCCTTTTTCAGCTTTTATGGAAGGAGATTCTGCCAGTTCCCTCAGAAAAAAAGAAGAAAAAGTAGTTTTAAAATGAGATTATGCACCTTCAGGGTGCCATTAGGAAGTTTTACTGTACTGAGATGACATGAAAGCTCTGGAATTAATATCCCTGAGATGCTTCAAACCTGCAATAGCAATTATTGTACTACGTGTCCCTGGATAAATAATAGGGCCATTCAGCTAATTAGCTTCAATGATTTCAGCTCCCTGTAAATTCTCTCTCACTCGGCTATAAAAATAACACTAGGCAAACTTTTGGTAACAGAAACTTCTTTCAGGGAAAAAAAAAAAATAAGGGGGTTCCCCCAGCTCCTAATTCATAACTGCTGTCGTGGTAGCGGTGCGATTCCAAGGACTGGAAATATTAATAGGCCATAATAGAAAATATAAAGGGAGAACCATTATTAATTGCCATTTACTGGTAATAAACCTATCGCACCAATTTCTGCCCGCGCACACGTGCAACCCCATTAATTTCAATGGGGCTGCACGTGTTAATTGAGAGCAGAATTTAGTCCACTGGTTGTAATTCATTAATCAAGTTTTCAGTATGGTTTGCATACTTTAAATCTTTTTTTTTTTTTTTNTTTTTTTAAATTTTTTTTTTTTTTTTTTTTTTTTTTTAATTATTTTACGCCTTCACATTCCTCTAGGTTTGACTTATGCAACAGGGGCTCCGTTCCCCACCACGCCGTGATTTACTCCGGGGAAGAAGGGGGGTTTTATCCTGCCATCACTCATTTTGCACGGGGTAAACTCACCGCCACGGACCAGCCCCTCGCACGTACACCCGCCCCCAACCCCGCTCCGAATTATTTGCGCCATGTTCTGATCTACACCAGCATCCCGTGATCCCGAGCACCCGCTGTCCCCTGGGACTGCCCCACCGCACCGACGTCCCCCACGTTCCGGGTGTTTGGGGTGTTTGGAGCAGTAAAATAACACTTTGTGCAAGCGGCAGCACAGCCTGCACCTACTTTTAAGCCCTGACGCACCGAGAAATTTAAAGCACTGACAAATTCCCATCTAATTTCATGCACAGAGTTAAGCACGTAATTAAGTGTTTCCTTTAGAGCCCGTACGGTTCCGCCTCTAAAAAGGAATGCTGCCGTAGTGATATGTTGTGGGGTTTTTTAAGGCTGAAATATGAAACAAGTTTTAAAGGCCAAATATTAATAGGGATTATCGTACCCCCCACCCGGGTCACAGGTGTCCATGAGGGGATGTGGCCATCGCCTTTTCCCAGCCACCACGGTATCTGCAACGGGGTGGAAATTCTTTGTGTTTCTGATTTGACGTAAACTTGATCTCCAATATAGTGACTGACTGGGCAAAACAAAGCAAAGGCACAGAGAATTTCAGGAAGACGGGAAAAAAAATAAAAATAAGAAAGCATCCCAAGCAGTTTCAAAGACCAGATTTTTTTTTTTTTTTTTTTT
>VYXH01004952.1:89127-113248 GCA_013397275.1 Burhinus bistriatus
TGATTCAAAACAAGCAAGGCTCAAATTTCTCAAAAAAAAAATAAATAAAATGAGCGTAGGTTCAACCCCCTCATTGTGGGACCCTCTGAAAGTCCTAACAGCTGACGGAGCTGGGTACTTCCCAGGGTTTGAGAAGACCCAGCAAAGCCAGGTGATGAGCAGTTTCCGGCAGAATACAGCCCAAAAGCCTTGGCTGCCCTGTGCCAGAGCCTGGAAAGCCCCAAAGGTTCCTGCAAAAGCCCAGGGGAAGGTGAGAAGCCCAAGGGCTGGTGGCTGCATGTCGGGGCAGCTCCCGGGGGCGGCAGAAGCCACCGCGTCCCCTTATCCCAGGGTGGCACCAGCCGCTCGTGTCCGTGCCCTGCACACGGACCTGGGCTGCGAGAAGGATGGAAAAACAAAGCAATTCCTCTAAATGGAAATTTATCTCAGGCATCCCCCCGCGTCGGCACTTTCCGTCTCAGCACTTGACACGATGGCCCTTGGTGGTAATATTAATAATAATGCTACGATCAGACACCGCATGATCCTTAAAGAACTGACCCGATGTTATTTTAACGCTCTCAAATCCCTCTCTCCTTGCTCCCCATTAGCCGTGCCGCTGCCGCGCTGCCTGCAAATACATTTCACTTTCGGCGGGATCTACACTCTCAGCTGATGAGAAATCCAGGCACCTCGCTCGCTGAGGATGGAAAGTCATAACATTTGTTTTGGAAATTTATTTTAGCCAATATTTCTCAATAATATAAATTGTATAAATGAAATCAGACTGACACCGCAATATTTCCTAACTAGCTGGCGTCTCCCTGCAGCACTCAGGGACTGTCAGAAATTTTTCCCTGAGGTTTTCCCCGTTTATTTTATTTATTTTTGTAAAGCAGGGGAACGTGTGAGGGTTTTGGCACGGTATATTTTTCAAATCTTACATAATAAGCAGGTTTTGCATGTTTCCCCGTGACACGGGCCTCCTGTCTGAGGCGACTGCTGCATGTTCTGATACCATTTCCACTAATATGACAGGTTAAAAAAATTAAAAGCCAATCCTGAAACTAATTAATTTGTCACTCTCAACACCTTTAGAGGTCTGTGGAATTTGAAATTCCCCTGCCAGGTTCAAGCCCAGGTACGGATGGGTAAAATTACCTTTTATTTTTAAGCCTGATAGTGAGTTGTGGTCACTGCAAGGAGGACCGGGAAAGATTTTTGCATGGGTGACACTCTCTGTTTTAGGCATTGCAAAAAATTAGCTGGAGAAAGAAAGAAAACAGAGCACGGCAAAGACGCAGAAAAACAAAAAAACTGTGCGGATCAACACCGCCAAGAGGGATTTAAACCAGCCAAGCCCTGGGACCAGACACCAGCGGAGCACTCCAGTTGGAGAATCACCCAGCCCCAGATTTAATCTCCCATGGTGGGAAGCGAGCCCTTCATTTAGCACATGTTCATCCGCACGTTGAAGTCAAGAAAGCTTCAGCGTATGTTTGCTGAGCCGGGACCTGCCCGCAGCCCAGGGCTGCTACGGGAACAAGCTGTTGGTTAAATCACGCGGCGGGAGGAGGAATGCGTTCTTCTCCTTTATTTTGCCAAGAAGCAAACAAAAGCCCGGTGAGGTTGAGGTCTCACGAAGCGGGTCTACGCTGGACTTTGGTGGCACAAGACCTTGGGCTGCTCTACCACTGCTTGGTGTCCTCAAGGGAGGAGGTCTGGGCAGGAGCATCCCCCGGGTTGGAGGGCAGCAGAGCTGCTCCGCTTTTCCCCTCGATGCTTAGGGAACATCCAGAAAAGGGAACATCCAGATGGCGTTAGCACTCCCTACGAGGTCTCTCCTCCGCACTCAAGGACCGGCCCGTGCCCATCGTCCCTCATTCCTCCGGCTACAGCCACGTGAAGCTCATGGCATAAACCTGGAGGAAAATCGCAGGGTGGCAGCTGCGCGCCCGGCAGCGTGAGAAATGAGCAGGCGGTGCATTGAAAAACAAGCGCTGGAAAAACGTGACAAATTTAGCCCTAATTCCTCAAGGGTTTAAATTTGTCACTATTGGGCTTAAATTGCTTTCCAGGGCTTGCATTACGTGGCTACAGCTTTCAAAAAGCAGGACAGGCTGAAACGCCTCATGTTGACCCATTCGTGTACCCATGGCCTTAATCTAAACTTTCCTGGATCTCATCCTATGAATAATTATACACACAGGAGGGCAGCTCATCAGCTGGCGTAAACTGGCTTAACTCCACCGAAGTAATTGGAGAACGGGCCAGAATACCGTTTCCAGACACGGTATGATGCCACTGGGGTTGAGCAGGCAGCGCACGAGGGCTGCAGGCAGGAGTCCGGGGTTTTATCACCGCTTTGGGATCAGCTCTGGTCCAACGGATTACGAGCCAGGACGCCTGCACTCTTTTGCCAGCTCCGTGTGTGTCTTTTGAGCTTGCTCAATTCAGTTCGCTTCTCTTTACCTTTAGTCTGCTTTTTTGTTTTTGTTTTTCTTTTTTCCCCCACAAAACAACACTGCTGTCATCCTGAAAAAGCAGCTGGAATTGTGTGGTTAAAAAAAAAAACACGCCCAAGTCTCTGAGCATCGCTGCGTACCACTACTTATTCCTTATTTTAAGACATCCACGTGTGGTTAGTTCTGCTCTCAGTTACCCTCCCCCTTTTGCTTCCCAAAATCCGCTTTCAGCCTCACTTCCTTGTGCACACACTCACGCCATCCTGACCCACGGAAAATGGGGGTATGCACCGGATAACCTGACTTGAATTCCCAAACGGCATCTTCCCAGAACCCAGATCAAGTTCCTGGTGCCCCTCGCAAGAGCTTCACCCGTGTGAAACCTCGGCGTGAGGTCCTGGACGAGGCAGCCAGTCGTAGGGAATGGATGTGATACGGCTGTATGGTATGGAGGGGATCCTCACGGAGGGATGCGGGGGGAGCGGGGACGGGCTCTCTCCATCCTTCCTCTGCTCCACCTGGATGGAGAGATTCAGTCCCACAGCCAGAATCAGAGAGTGTCGCAGACTGCTCATCTCACCAATCAATTTTTACGGCTGGAGAGGATAATAATGGTAATATCAGTATAAAAAAACCCCGCAATGACCCATAACAGTAACATATTACAGCTCCTTTTAAATAACTGTGCTAGCTGCAGTTTCTTTGTTTCTCCAGCAGCAGACAAGCCCAGGCGCTGGGACCGTCTCCGTGTCTCCGGGATGCGCAAACGCTCCCAAAGCGAGGAGGATGCGTTGGGATGGGGACGGGTGCGTGGGGACGAGCAACCCAGCAGGCGTGGGAGAAGGGCTGGGAGGGGATGGAGGGGGGGGATAACGGAGGGGAGCGCTCCGCCAAGGCAACTCCACCTCAACCTGGGAAAATTTAGGCTGAGATTTCATTCTCTCCTCACTCCGGTGGCCCAGCAGAGCCGTCCTCTGCGGCGAGTCCTTTTGATAGCGAAGAGGCGGCATGCCCAACCACAGCTGTAAGCCGATGGAGCAGAATGCACAGCGTAATTTCCAACACCCCCCAACCATATGCTGCCTCGGGAAAACCCGAAGATAGAGCGATTTTACTGTAACACTGGGCACCAAAAGAGAGCGCGTTCCCTAGAGTTAACAGACGTTTGCTGGGGTTTATTGGTACTGCAGGAAGCAAAGTTCTCACTTGCCATATGCAAGGCAAAAAGTTAAAACACAAAACTCCCCTCATCTTCACTCCCAAAAGCCCGGGGGTGGGGAGGGGGGGGAGGACAGGGCTTATTTTACGGTGGGATGTTGTATCCCCCACTGAAGGGAGCGACGAGGGAAGACTGAACAGCTTTGCATTTGATAACAGGAGGAAGAACTACACAGGTTTGAGGTTTGTTGGGATGGGGGGAAGAGGATTTAAGCCACTGCTACTTTCTTTGCCCGTCATTCCTTTGAAGTCATTAGCTTAGCCATTCGGATCTCCGCCAAAAGCTCCTTGAAAACCTGGACTTGTTTTTCAAGTCCAATAACGCACCTTTATGCTTTCACGTAAGCGGACCTCAGGGCTGCCCTCAATCTTCTGCACGTCGTTAGCCCCAGAGTACCTGGTACCCAGCGCGCCCGTACCTCCCCCGCAGCACCATCGCCCTCTCCAAAGGGCTTCCAGTCACCAGTCCCTACAAATACTCAGAAATTTTTAAAAAATTTTAAAACTGCTGTTTAGAGGGTTGAAGCCCCCCCCCCCCTTTTTTTTTCCCCCATTTAAAAAGGGAACTGGATCCAGAGTATTGTTATTTACTTCACTGGCATCGGTTCAGATTTACACTTGTGTAACAGCAACGGCAGAGCTGAGTCCAAACTGCGCAAAAGAGATTTAAAAACAAACAGGCGAGATGAGAATGTGACAAAACACACACAAACACAAGAAACACACACACACACACGCGGTGTGCCTGGAGCTCCTGCGCTCCCTGCTCCAAGCTCCAAACTCTCGCTTGCCCTAACGAATCCTACTAACACACTAATTTGCCATGGATATTATTTTAAACGGTGCTTCCAAGTGACCCTCGAATTTGCACACACAATAAAACCTAATCTGCATCTGCAGGCTGTGAAATGGTGTGGGGACGCCGGGGCGTTGGCTTCACACAATCCCCCGTACATACGCGCACCGTTTTCCAGCGAGCAAATCTGGAGCCCGTTTTCGACAGTTAATACCCGTCCCCTTCTTCCCACAGGCATCCCAAAATCCAGAGGCCAAACCGGGCTGAAAGAGCTGCTTCGCCAGCAGCAACAAGGCTGAACAAGAGGGAAGAAAACGTACGAGAAGGGTTCTTAAAACAACCCTAAAAGTGTGCTGCTTTAGACGGATGTCTCTTCTGCAAGCGCTGTTTTGAATCCTGCGTCTTGTTCTTGTGTTTTCTGTACGCCAGCCCCTAGATCGCTCATTCCCGCTCCCGCATAATATTTGCTTAAATTCAGAATATTTCCCCCAGCCCTGCTGTGACAGCTCCCACGTAACCACGAAGAAATCCTGCGAGCGGGGGATTTAGACTGACCTCAAATCCCCACGAAACACCCTCAGCCCCCAGCCTGAGCCCGCTCACGGCCATGTCGTGGCACCCGACCCCCTTTCGCCGTGGCGCGGTCACCCCTCCATCCCACCAGGACAAGGACACGGTCTGCAGCCCCCCGGAACCCCCTTGCTCCAGGTGGATTCCTGGTATCATTTTTTTTTAGCACTTAATTCCTAACAAATAACGAAGCCGGAGCAGGAGGGTTTTGTTAGCGCGGAGGAGCGGGTGCCTCTTCCTTCTGTCACCTCCACCGATTTCACCGATTCCCCGTAAACCAGTAAGTGCTGCTGGGGACACATTATGGAGATATTTAAATGAAACGGCAAACAGGGTGTCATGCCACAAAGCCAGGTATTAAATATATAAGCAGACCATTTGGATCCGTCTCCTGCTAATATCTCCCACATACCCCGAGAACCTGAAGCACAGGTACGTTCCAGCTTTGTGAAAAACGACTCAATTTTGCACAGGAAGATCTTACTCAAAAATTCCCTTATGCAAAAATTTTAAAGTGGGGGAAAAAAAGTTCCTTTTATTTATGTATTTATTCTCAAATGATTGCATGTGAGAGAGAGAGAGAGAAAAAAGTGTTTATTTTAATCAAACCCAGAATATTTAAGCAGCTGAAATGGGTTTATTTTTCATGTTAAAAAGGGACATTTTGAAAACACTCCATGATACAAAAAAAATCAACCCAAAATGCCTTGATCACAAAATAAATTATTTAGCTCTTATATAAACCCCGGCATGAAACGACAAACATTTTTGTCACTTTTGCACAGCCCTGATTACCGTGCATTATGCTTTCTAACAGCTTTTCCTAGCATCATCACTAATGGATTTTATAACATGCTTTATAACAGGTTATTAAGGAATATGGCTATAGCTGGTAATCGCTGTATAATATGAATAAAGCATTTAAGAAACGGCCCCTTCATTTAAACTGTTAACTGGGAAAACTGTCGCATTATAAATAACGGAAGCGAGAGGCTGTTCTGGGGAGGGCTTCCATCTCCAGCCCCGCAAAAATGTGTATTTGCACATTTCTTCCTTCCTTTCTTTTCTTTTTTTTTTTTAAGACTAAAACCCGTTCATTCATCATTATTCTTAAAACCTACTTTTGCTGCGATGCCCACAAGAAGCGAATCCCTTGAGACTATTTCCTTTTATATGATGAGTCATTTATTTTATACAATGGTACCATAAATTTTAAAAAAGTTCAAGCGCGCTGTGCATGGGCCATTGCCAAGTAACCGTGTCATCTCCCGGCTGTGTTTACGGTCTCTCCTTCCCCACACCTCACTGTTTTGTCATCCCGTCACTGAATCATTTCGGGCTTGATCCTGCTCCCATTTAAGTCAATGGCAAAATTCCCATTGACGTCAATATGAACAAGCAACGAGCTATCTGGGAGCGAGATGATATATGACTGTGGATGTATATCTCAAACCACGGCCCGATGTTGAGTATCTAACTAATAATAAAAAATTATAGTCTGCTGTGATAGTAGGGGAATAGTAGGTGGGCTTGGGGAAGCGAGGAATAAAATTAACATTATAATTGGGCAGGTATTTATAAATCTGCATCCTGGAGGAGTTTTTAAATGTCAGTTAAAAATAAAAAATATCAACTGCCCCCCGGCTAAGAAACCGGGTGCGGTTTCCACGGAGAGCCCACCCCAGCCCCACGGATGCTCCCGCATCCCGCATCATCCCACATCCCTCACCATCCTGCATCCCGGCCCCCGCATTCTGCATCCCGCACCCCGCACCATCCCGCATCTCCCCGCATCCCGCACCATCCCGCACCCTGCATCGTCCTGCACCACCCCACATCCTGCACCACCCCACATCCTGCACCATCCCGCATCCCGCATCCCGCACCATCCCGCATCGCCCCGGCGGGTGCGTGTCAGTCCCGGCTCTGCAAGCAGGTGGCAGTGGCGACATTTCCCGACGAGGCTTCTCAGCTGGAAATGTCCAAAGCAGGGAGAGGAGGGGGGAGAACAACCCTCGCCCAGGAACAAACACACAAAAATAAATAACATCTCGAAACGTTAACTTCTTTCCCTCTATCAGATCATTGTTAACAGCTAATAAAATATCAGTCTGCAGGGACACGAGATATAACCAATACCCTAATAAAGAGAGTCAAAGAAAGGAAATTAGATCTGCTGGGTTTTTATACCATTCGAATAAAGTGATGGATCTCAAGATTTGGACAATCGTTGCCTAAAAAATTAAAAGCGGAGCCTGTGCGTGCCAGCAGGTTGCTGAGGCACGGAGAGCCGGGACCGGCTCGGCCGCAGATCAGATTTCCTCCTCTTATAACTATTGGTTAATGTTTTTAAAAAGGGCCCATTAGCAAATGCCACATGTAAAATGATTCATTGGTGGAAACCCATATGAAAAAGTATTACGGTCTCTGCTCCTATATTGCAATGTAATTAATATCAATTGAATTAATCATAGTGAGTTAAGTGAAATGTTATTAAACAACGCACACGCGCAAACATCGTGGCATCCCCCTTCAGACAAAATGTAACGTTTTCAATATTTGCCTGCAGCTGACAACAATAAATCCTCTTAAATTTGCCTTCCAAGGTCAGGGAGTGCGGGAGATGCATGTATATGATTTTCTAGTTTACCTGCTAAGGAGAGAGAGGGGTCAGTAAATTATAGTCCCAATTCAGCCTAATTGAATAGACTAGTGGACGTCAGGCTCGAAACTGGAGGGAGCACGAGGACATACTTGACAACATATATCTGTCACCAAAGACAAGAAGAGACAGGTAAATGGACTGACAGAGGGGAAAGATATACCACACGTATAATAACCACCATGTGATGAGAAGAACAAGTGTTAAAGGAAGAATAACAGAGCCACCTCCATTATCTGGAAAGCAACTTCACTCATTTTTTTAATTAGTGGAACCTGCGGCTGACAAGGGAGGGCAAGATTGAAGACTCGCTGGAAGCTCATTACATATTCTCCTCCTGAAATGGGTGGCAAGAGGCAATGTTTTTAAGCAAAGCCAGTTGTGCTTCTCTGGAGCAGGACAACTTCCAGGATTTGCCAAATGGGCAAAGAATGACAGGTTGATGTTGTCGAGAAAAATGGATTCCCACTACAGATCTGTTAGCGCAGCCAAAGCAGCAGCCCAGGGATTACACAGTGTTTGCTCTTGTATGGGGCTTTTACGCATGGGTTTCGAGGTTCTTTATAGGAGAAGGCTTAATGGCATTAATCCCGTTTCACAGATAGAGAAAGCGAGGCAAAGTCATTTGCTCAAAATTACTCAGTTGAGACCAAGAACCAATTGCTCCGACAACTGCTCCTGAGCCTGAACCAAAGGGATGAGCAGAGAGCGGCAGCAAGCAGAAGACGTAAGGCGAGAAGCGGACCGACGAGCGAGGAGGGGAGACGAGGTATTCGTGGGAGAACTCCAAGTTGGGTCTCTTCACAAGTCTGATCCAACAATCCCAAAACTGCTGTACTAGACGTTGGCAAAATTAATAGCGCTGCGGTGGTACAGGGATTGAGGAGATGAAGGAAAACTGGGAACCACAGAACTGAGTACCCTATTATATTAACGCAGCAGTGCAGAAATATAACAAATATACTTCTCTTTTTAGAAGAGGGGCCAGGAAAAGTTGGGTGAGTCTTCAGAGACAAGCTGGTTTTCCACAGCAGAAGCTCTTTAGTTGGGAATTTTTCCATACATTTAGCTGCTCCTGCCAGAGCATATCAAAACACAGTAGAAATGTTAACAAGTTATTCCTGGGAAAAGGGAGAGTAGGAAGAGGAACGTTGAACGTTGTCATCCAGTTTAATCAATGAGCAAACCAAGGTAAAACATGTTCTGCTCTTGTCTCAAACTCACCAGCAGAGTTCAAACAGAAACCGGCAATCTTAACTATTAATTTCGTTTTAAGCCACAAGAAGATGTATCTGCTTGCAGTACTACACAGCTCACTCTGATGGAGCCCGTAAGCTTCATAGCTTTCACTGTGCCATTAACGGTAGGGTCCAAACAAATGTTTTCAACGTTATTTCGGTGAACAGCTGATTAAGCATCTTTTCGTTGCCCGACATTTCTGTGCCCTTCCCAAAATAGCATGGTCCCAATAAAACGTTGGAGACTCTTGAAGACAAAGTGCAACCTTGAATAGACAGCAAGGGTTTGCCTATTTGACAGTCAACATCATTTGAAATATCAAGACTAGAAGATCAGAAAACTGCTGATGGGACAACAGGACGTTCTGGTGCTTGCATATGACGGAGATGCCAGAAGACAGCCTGAAATCAAAGTAACCTTACATCCAGGCATCACAGTTATGGATCAAGTTAAATGGTGGCACCCCATCTTCCAGCCACCACATCACTCTTTGTGACCTGCCAGGGCATGCCGTGATGAAGGTGATGCCCAAAAGGCTGCGCTGTTGAAGAAAGCTCCATTGTCACCACCAGATCTCAACCGCTGGTGCCGGTGAAGAGCCTTGTCCACAAAACATGGCAATTCTTCCACTCAGCTGAGAGCAAGACCTGAGACTGGCCTGTTCCTCCCTATCCTCCACAACAGGGACAGCTTCAGAGAAGCTCTTTGGCTCAGTGTCTCACACCATCCCCGAGAAGTTCCCCAGGCACCTGGAGAGGATGAGCAGCATCGCCAGCTCAGCACGTTTGGCGCTCGCTACCTTCAGAGTCCCAACTTCTGAAGCTACAAGACTGCCTGAGGATCTTGGCCATCATTTAAGCAATGGCCTGCTTGAAAAGGAAGTTGGAAACCAGCACTTCTCCGTTCCACAGAGGAAAAAAAGCCTGAGTATTAAGACAACCTGCCCTTTTTAGTCCATGTCCACTTCCAGTGGCCTGTCTTGCAGCACCATGAGATGACAGAGGGCTGATATTAAAAATGTGTGGAATACAAAGTGGAATAGGAAGTGGGCAATGTCTTATGGTTCAAATGTCACAACTAGGAGAAGAGCAGGTAACCGTGGCCACCCCAATGTGAGTCTGAGGCTCAAGCTCTTCATAACCTGGAGCAGATCTGGGGACCTCCCTCTGGCTTTGGACTCTGCATGTGACACGGAGGATGGGGATACAGGAGTTACCAAATTCACAGAATTTTATGGGTGATTTCTATTTACATAGTTCTTTGGATGGACATTTTAAGAGTCCATAAGGTACCACAGGAATACACGTAATGCACTAGAGGAGACCAAGCACTACTGCTACCACTCTCGGACATTCTATGTAATTCCAGTGTAGTCAGTCATTCAATTTTAATCATAACTAATGCAATGCCTTTTACAAGAAGAGGTCGTGCTATATTCTAATCCATTTTGTAATTAAGCATAAATTTTAAAGAATCAATTGAATACAGCGATGAACTCACAGTTTACCCAACGCCTTTGCTGCCAAAGGGTGTCTCTGTGCCATTAGCTGACTTAAAAAGACGGGCTAAAGGATGGGAACTGCTCCCAACCTCTGGCACGCAGTCTTATCTGGGAAACAATGTAAGGAATAAAGTGGCAATGCCATAAAGATAAAGTAGAGAGGCAGGAGGGTTTTTTTAAGGAAATATTTAAGAACAGAGAAAAAGAATGATCTGATTTAGAATTGAGCAGGAAAGGGAGGTTTTGATCCCAAGAGGAAAACCTTGTGAGGTGCTGGGAAGAGACACTGTCGGAACTCCAGCATTATCTTTAGCTTTCATTTTGGGCACCTTCCAGTTCCTCCAGTTAATGCCTTTTCCACTGGACAGAGCCGGGATGGACCCAATCCTGAACATACTGGTGGGAATGGTCCTTTCCGTCAACCAGTTTCAAGTACCAGGACTGTCCAGGCAGGCCTGTGGTGGGAGGTATCGGCAGGGTCTGGGCAGCCATGTGCTTTGTCTGATTTTGATGAAGTAGCGAAAGAAACATAACGAGCCCCTCAGGTCCGACTCTCTTCCCTGTCCAGGGGAAAATAATTTAGCCTGAGAACTTGAAATTGGAGTCGGGAGAAGATGAGATGTCTCTCTCTGCAGTTTTGTTAATTTAAACTGGACTTTATTAGGGATGATTTTAAAACATAAACATTTTTAACCAGAGCCAGGATTTTAAATGTACTAAACAGTCTGGCTGCAGGAGTTTGGACTGCTGCAGAAATTGCTGCCATTTGCAAAAATTGGACGCGGACACTGGGATGATTTCAAGCATCTCCACCCCCCAGGAGGAGCCCCGCATCCTGGCTGCCGCCTCGGCTCCGGCTCCACCACCTGCATCCGCGGAGGCTCGGCAACCCAGCCGCCCCTCGGCCGCTGTCGGCAGAGGGCAACGAAGGCCACGCAGAAAACTCCACGCCAGCACCACCCAGAAGACAGAAAGCAGAATTTTTTCCATCCCAATTACAAAGCCGGCAGCCCCCCAATCCATCTCCTTTCCCCAATCTAGGATCAGATTTCTTCCCCATCTGACGAGAGAGTGTTTTGGCTTGTGTTTACCCGGGGCAGAGCGGAGCAAAGTCTCTCTTCCCACAGAAATACTGCCTTTGCAGCAAACGCTCCCTTCACGCACACAAGTATAAGCCTTCCCAAACTCCCCCTGCGTTCGCGCTGGCCCTGAGGTCAGAATCCGTCCCGCTGTCTATTCATCAGTGCGGAGTCGGGGGAGATTTAATTTTCTTTCTTCCTTTCTCAAGCGAAGATGAACACTGCATGTGCTTCAGAGCCTCGCAGCCCAGCCCTCAAAGGCACGACTCTATGCAAATACAGTTGCTAAGGAGAAAACATTGCTCTCCCCATGTCCTCCTAAAAATACTAATTAAAACCAACCCCGCTCGCTCTCGCAGGGTACCAAAATGACGCGAGGCAGTGAACTCCACGCGGCCAGCCATCAGCATCGGGAACAGGCTGGAATGATTTGGTTTTGACCGCCAGATGACCTCGAGGGCTGCCCGGCCTGATGGACAGTCGGACCATTAGTCCTTTTAACACACATTCTTTTCCCGAAACGCAGACATCACTCCGCTGGTTCGCAGAGAGAGAGAGCGAGCACCATCTAAACCAGCCATGACCCTGCCCGCTGGGTTATGGGCCCTAAGGCGAGGGGGAATTCATTCGGGGAAGGAAGGCGACAGCTCGCCTTTCACAAAGAGCCCCCGAAACCCCAAGCATTCTCCCCAAGCCTGAGAAAACCATGACGCGCCAGGGCAGCCCCGGGAACGGAGGGTACGGAGCTCCGCATTCCCGTCCCCGCGCCCCGCAACAAAAGGGAAGAGGGAAATCTCTCCTCTCTTTGTGTTTCCCGATGCTGGTTGTGGTTTTTGGTTTTTTTCTAACCCAAATAAACACTCAACATCCCTCCCAGTACTGATGGGAACAGCCGTGCTGCTCTGTGCTCTTTTATCAGAGGACGTGAAATCCCAGTTCCTTCTATTTGCGCTCCCCCCCCCCTTCTGCCAAGGCATAATTTTTTGGTCTTATTATTCCAAGCAAAATGAGGCAAGAGCGAACGAGCCCTGCTGCTAATAGACCAGAACAACCTATTAATCCAGAGCAAAATTAAGCAGCGCAAAGGTTAGGGAAACGAGAGTCTTGCTGGTTTTTAACCTCATAACCGAGGCCTGAGCCTAAAGCCTACAGACGATGGGAGTTTTTTCCACTGACTTTAATGAGATTTGGACCAGGAGATCTAGGAGCAATCAAGGGTCTCGAGATATCCAGAGGCGTTTTGCTTCGACGCAACTAGAATTTCAGCAATGTCTTCATTTTTCTGTCACCTTGCTGAAAGACAGAGCAAAACACTAGTGCTTACAGCTGCCTCAGTTTCCCCAACTGAAAAATGAGGAGAATAATTAATCCTCCTCCACCAGGTTTATCACAAAGAACATCTATTAAGTCCTCCAAGACTACCAGATGGAAGAGAATAAAACTCATAAATTGCTACAAATACGCTGTTATTATACACATTTACTCTGCCTGAACCAGTACCTCAAAAAGACGCTGAATTCTGCGGGCAAAATTCATATAAAACAACAAAGTATGCTTTGAGGTGGAAGGGGCAGCGTGGAGGGGGATATTCTGCCCCCTGCCCCAAAGAGATGATTCATTCCATCTAAAAATAAAATGAGTAAATAAATACAGATGCCAAGTCCACAACACGGCGGGGGGAAAAATAAAGCTTTTCATCTCGCTCTTCAGCGGCCGCAGCAGACAGAGCCTTGCCTGTCCCGAGCCCATTTTAATTTCCCTCTTGGGATGACTGACAAGCTCTGCGGAGCTAAATGAGGAAACATCTGTTTGACTTTCCGAAAGCTGGCACTGGGTGCCGAAGCCCGAGTCCTGAATGCCACTTTCACAAACCCCAACCTCTCCCGCTGGAACCAGCCCAGCCGGGGCAGAGGCAGCAGCTTGGGGGCGAAGCCTCCGGACTTGCTCCTTACTGGAGATCTAAGCCCAGAAAGGAGCCTGCGTCGGAAACGCAAGCGCTCAGCCTGTTTTCCCCAAGCTAGGAGAGAAAGTGTAGCGCAAAGGGCAAGCGGAGCCCCATTTCCCCACCCAACCTTCCCCACTGCAGCTCCTTCTGGTGAAGACCGAGAACACGGGGAGCGTTACAACTCCTCTTAACAGGAGGCAGAGAGAACCTTTGGATGCCTCCAGCCTGCTCTGCGTCCAGAAAAACCTTACAGGGCCTTTAATTATTTTTTTAAAGTTGCTTCCCACAGTCCCTGACATTTTGCAGGCTGCGGGCTGTTTGTTTTCTCTAGCACGGTGGCTGTACAGTAGAGTGTGCCTGACCCCTGCGCTCCGGCGAGAAGTGTGTCGAATGCTCCTACAAGGTAACCTTTTCACTGGAGTTTTCTTGGGTGACCCCAGAGTCCCATCTGTCCGAAGACTAACTCCTACGGCATGTGGAAAATGCAGCTGGCCTGTCTCCAGAATGCCTCCTGCAAGACCGACCCATCTGCATCTTTTCTGCTTTATCCAAGTTTGCAGTATGGCATATTTCCCCCTTCTCCCTCTATACAAGCTCAAAAATTAACTCTTTCTGCCCAGGCAGAGCATTTAGTTTAAGTACAATAAACTAGGCATCGGCAGCAAGTTTAGACTGACTTGAACCCGCACAAATCCGCAGTGACTTAAGCTAAATTATACTCTGAATTTACTTTGCAGTGGTTAAGCAAATAATCCGGCCATTTATTCCCTCCCTTTCCCCCAGGAGGGTTTATCTATCTCATCTCGTTCCCCCATCCCTGTTCAGCAGTTGGCAGAGCCAACGCTGCTGTGGGGACAATAAGATGCTGCTGGTATTGCTTAAGGGACAGGCTAAGAACGGCGAGTTGCCCGATCGCAGCGATTACTGGTAAACGACAGCCGTGAGGGATTTTAGGCAAATAATCAGCTGGGGCGGGGGGGGGGGGGGNNNGTGTTGTACGGTGGAAGAGTGTATTTCCACTTCGATGGAAACAACAGCGGGCCTTCATTCTTCAGGGAACCTTCTTAATAGTGAATTAGTGGCTGAAGATCTCCGGAGCACGGCCAGAGGGATGCAGGAGCCCGGGAGCGTGAGATTTCCAGCATCAGCCTCTGTGTGGGTCTATACATGTTCTAGTAATTAGGCAAATATTTGCAGCGGCAGCGAGCTGCAGAGAAATCCTCCACCCCAGGTTGAGAGTTGATGGGCACAAAGCGGTGGCATTCAACAACCTGTCTGCCATTTAAAACTGGCTTAAAATAAAGGAGGAAAATGGCAAAATGAAGCCGCGTTTGCTTCAACAGTTCTTTCTCACCCCGTCCTATAGTTTGGGGGGTTTCCCTCCCGCCTCCCCAGGAAACCCTGGATAGCCCAAGGAACATGGATTGACATTCAGATACGTTCGGTCACACTTGTGAAATTCCTGGTTTTCTGCTTCATTTAGATGAGTAACATTTAAAAACAAACAGCGGCACCGATTGCTGGTACCCACAAAGCTGTCCTTGCAACGCAGGGTGGTGGCGTCCGCTCCTCCGCAGGCTGAGCACACCTGAGAGGGTCAGAAAACCTCCCATTTATTTATTTTAAGAGGACTAGAATTGCGTTTTATGATGAAGGTACAGAATCCAACTCCAAATTACCTGGGAGTGAGGATCCAACACCCACAGGCACCTTAGAGAAACCCCAACTTTCATTAACAAATTACAACTGAGCTTTGGTTCCCGCAGGCTAAAACACATAATAACCCGAGAATTAACTTCAACGTATTCACAGGATTAACGTTGTACCAAGGGTTGATAATTAAAAGAATCCAGATAAAGACACTGCCAAAAATTAATTAATAAAAAGAGAAATAACAGTGTAACATTAGATCTGTGGGTTTGATACTCCAGCTCGCACGGTTAAACAAATCTCTTCCGCCCGCCGAAAACCTGGCACTTAAGCGATGTAAAAACTTTAGGCAGGGCAGTAAGTGTGGCTGAGTTACAAAAGCAGAGCTTTTCTGTCCCGATTAGGCTCTGACACTTGAAATCCAAGGCAGCTGCTCCGCTTCGCTCAACCTCCCTCCTTCCCCCCTTTCCCAACAGCCCATCGCTCCCTCCTCGCTCTTTATTTTTAAACTTCAAGTTTTTGCAATCAGGGAAAAAAATGGCAGCCATTAGAAACACTAGTTAGGGACTTAGTCCAAAATCAATTTTAATTAAAAACACACCGCTTTAATGTTGAACACGGTCATTTTTAGCATTGCTGTTGGCTAGACGACCGGCGCGCTCTGGCCACCGTTGATATGCAAGGAAGGACTTTCCACCAGCGACAACCATTGTTACCACTGGGGGGGCTGGATGGGAAGCCCTGAGGGTCGGGAGAACCCTCTAATGGCTACCAGCCGCCTCTAAACGACGTTAGGGTCACAGCGCCTGACGACTGGATGGATTTCCTTTTGGGGAGGGGGGATACGTGGGCGAGAAGGGGCTGGCGAGGCGAGGGGGGGGGGGAATAACCTGTGAAGAGGAGCGCCGGGGTTTTACGAGAGCCGCTATGACCCAGAGTCAGTTGGTCACATGCAGCCGGTGCCCATTACCAAATCAATAAGCATTAAATCAACCTCATTTTCTACTATTTAAATTAACTATAACTGTTTTAATTGCAGATTCATAGCCTGCAAACTGCTTATTACGCTTTACATTATAGCTGAGATTTGCTTGCACGTTACAGACCATTGAGAGCAC
This sequence comes from Burhinus bistriatus, assembly GCA_013397275.1. NCBI lineage: Eukaryota > Metazoa > Chordata > Aves > Charadriiformes > Burhinidae > Burhinus > Burhinus bistriatus. The sequence continues at coordinate 105,350 of VYXH01004952.1, forward strand.
TCTACAAACCCGGCCCTGCTGAAACCTTCCTCCCCTCCTCCCCAGCCTCCAGCCTCCAGGAGGAGACCCATTAAAACCAGGGGAAGGGGAGGGAGGGCTGGGAACACACAGCGTGGGAGCTCGGCACAGGGTAATGGTCACCGCAGACCGTAGCAAGAGGCGAGAAATTAAGGGCTTGTTCTTGCTCCCACAGAAGATGCTGCTGTGCCCAGCAGCTCCCGGGGTCCCAGCCCGAGGAGGTTGGTGTTATGGGGGAGCCACGTCGTGTGGGGTGAACCCTCCAGGTCCCTTAACACTCGGGTGAGGTTATGGGGTTATAAATGCTAAAGAAGAGCCTGCGTGCAAATTGGGCAGTGACCTTCAGCAGCGCTGGGCGGGGTGGAGAGAGGGGACGGGAGACCCCAAAAGGCAAAATCAGGCCAGGGACACGGTGAGCCTGGGCTGTGCCCGAGGTGGGGCTTCCCACCAAGGCTAAACTCTTGGAGGAAGGAACCAAGTCCCAGGGCCCAATTCTGCAGATGCCTGTGCGGCACCCGGCAGGACGCAGCCCAGCTGCCCGTGCAGCCAGCAGCACCGCAAGGCTCGGGGCTTCGCCGCACGAAGGTGGCCTCTCTCGGGTCTTTATTGCGTTTCTCCCTAATTTCCAGATCGCTCTCCAGCAAAGCGCAGGCATGTTTGATTAAAAATAAAAAAAAAAAATTAAAAAATCCTATCCCATCGTTAAGGCAAGAGCTCTTTAAACAACCTTTGAAAGTTTTCATCTTTCCTAGGGAGCGCACGCCCTGGTTTTGGCCCTGGACACCACTCTGGCATTTTGCCTCTGTTGCTCTTGTCTTCTCCCCACCCTGCCCCCGAGACAAGGAGCAGTCTGTAGGTAAACGGGAGTTTGTTAATTTTTTATGGATGTCAGTCTCTTGACATTAGTGCTAGATAGACTAGTCCCTGGGTCAGTGGCAATGACCCCAGCAGCACTAAAACATGCACAGAGTAAACACTCAGGGGTGGGCAGCGAGGGGCTTATTCCACAGCCAGTTCGCTCCACCCTGGCTGCAGCCCCCCCTCGCTCGGCAAGGCTCGGTGGGTGCATGGGGCCGGCCCCGCTCCCCGGTCCCCCCCACAGACCGAGTCCCTCTGGCACATCGGTCAGGCCACGGTCAGCGAGGAGAGTCCCCAAGTAATTTTTTGGAGTTTTGAGAGTAATGAGCTCTACTTGATGGACTTGGCATCGGTGATGAGAAGCCACCTCCCCAGCAGCGGAGGTTTACACGTGTCTTTTTTCCCCGGCTCTCCAAGGGACAACTTTGCCTCCACAATTTCTCACCTGCTTTTTACACCTCAGCTCTGCACCAAGGCGAACGGATCGTACATTGCAAGCTGAGAGCAATCTCTGCTGGTTCCAATCAGCTGGTGACACTAGTGACAAAGCTGGGGTCAAGACTAGATATAAAGAAGAAATGTTTTACGCTGAGGGTGGTGAAACCCTGGCCCAGGTTGCCCAGAGAGGTGGGAGATGCCCCATCCCTGAAAACATTCCGGGTCAGGTTGGACGGGGCTCTGAGCAACCTGGTCTGGTTGAAGATGTCCCTGCTCATGGCAGGGGGGTTGGACTAGATGGCCTTTAAAGGTCCCTTCCCACCCAAACTATTCTATGATTCTATAAATACTTCCACCTAAAGTCATGGGTACTCTTGAATATTGAGTACCTTGAGTATTTCCACAAGCATGGTCCAATCTCCCATCTCCAGGAAGAGCTGTCATGAGAAGATATGGGCAGCGCAAGAAAAAAGGTTTCTGTCAACGCTATCAAAAGAGGAGACTGAGGAGCAGAGGGGCATATCCAGCCTTCTCCACTCCCACAGTGACCAGGGCTGTGTGCACGTAGGAGTCCACACAGCTCCAGGATCAGTTCACCACCTCCTGAAGCACCTTCCTGGTGTCTCTATCCTCCTCCTCCTCTTCCTGCACTAGGACAGTTCCTGTACCAGCACAGTCCCAGACCATGAAGCTCCTGGCTCAGCAACTGGACTGAACCCCCAGCTCCCTAACAAGGTTTTCTCGGCATCAGCAGATCTGTGTTTTGTTGGGTTTTTTTTTGCCAGGCCAGAGCACCCAGGGAAAGATCAAACGCTTGGAGCCGGCATACAGGCTGCCCTTCGTGGAGAAGGCTGTTTACAGGATCTTGGTCCAATCTCTTGGGTCTGAACGAGAAATTTAATTCCGGGCTCCCAGATTTTCTATCTGCACAGCTGGCTCCGTAACAGGAATTCTGCATGCGTGCTGGGTATAAGCCGGGACTACTTTAACATCTAATTTCAGCGCAGCAAGAATTAGCTCATCCATAAATGACAGCAGGCCTGCAGCTCCTCTGTCCTCTCAAATGCCCAAAGCACAGATTAGCGATAAAAATATCTGATTTTCTAGATGCTATACTTGATAATAAGCTAGTGAATTCCCCTGGATGGATTTCTTAAACAGTCCCTTTTACTCAACAACCTGCCCTCCCCGAGAACTGTAGTTTCCAAGGCTACGCCAGTGGACACCCCCCAATCTGTCCCCCCTAGACCCCAAGGTACGGCTCCACTGGGACAGTTAATAGCAAGGATTAGTGAGCTAACCAATATCATGACTCTCTCCCGTGTATTTCCCTCGTCTCCATTACTGCCCAGAGCGCTGCCGGAGCCGTCTGAGCACTTTGCAGTCATTAACGTCCCCCAGAGCGCATGGAGCCGTTATCCCCGTCCTGCACACAGACGTGCTGTGGCTCAATTTCCCAAGAACCTGCAAAGAAATTCAAGGGGGGCAGAGCAGCCCATCACCCTCGGACTGCCTCCCCAGCCTCCTCTTCCTCAGGAGCAGAAGAAAAGATGATGTTAAAAGGAACATGTAAATAAGTATCATAGAATCACAGAATCACAGAATGGTTTAGGTTGGAAGGGACCTTAAAGGTCATCTCGTTCCCCCCCCCTGCCATGGGCAGGGACCCCTCCCACTAGACCTGGTTGCTCCAAGCCCCGTCCAACCTGGCCTTGAACACCTCCAGGGATGGGGCAGCCACAGCTTCTCTGGGCAACCTGGGCCAGTGTCTCACCACCCTCACAGTCAAGAATTTCGTCCTAATATTTCACCTAAATCTCCCCTCTTTCAGTTTAAATCTGTTGCCCCTCATCCTCTTGCTACATGCCCTTGTAAAAAGTCCCTCTCCAGCTTTCTTGTAGGCCCCTTTCAGATACCGGAAGGCTGCTATAAGGTCTCCCTGGAGCCTTCTCTTCTCCAGGCCGAACACCCCCAACTCTCTCAGCCTGTCCTCACAGCAGAGGGGCTCCAGCCCTTGGAGCATCTTCATGGCGTTCCCTGGACCTGCTCCAACAGGTCCATATCCTTCTGCTGTTGGTGTCCCCAGCGCTGGAGGCAGCACTGCAGGGGGGTCTCACGAGAGCAGAGCAGAGGAGCAGAACCACCTCCCTATCCATTAAAAGCTTATAACCAGACTTGGAAGCCAAAGAGACACCAACATGTGCCAAGATTGTTCCATGGAAGATGTTCCTATCTTATTCACTGGGCTCTCAGGGTGAAGGGCATGGAGAAGAGCCTGTAAGCAGTCTCCTACAGAAGTCCCTCTTCTCCCATCACCCAACCTTGCTCAAACACCGGCCTCAGGTGCCAGTCCGGGGGAAAGCTGTTCACCATGCTGGGCTGCATCCCAGGGAAACCTGCTTCCCAAAAGGGCCGTGGAGCTCTCCCGGGCAGGGTGGGGAGCTCAGCTCTCGGGCAGGTAGGGAAGTGCTCGACTCATCACGCTCCCAGCCTGAGCAATGGCGAATAACGCACAGGACCCCAGAGGAAGCGGAGAAAAATGAGGGGATGCCCAGGGCTCTAATAGGGAGGCAAAGGTCCCCGCCCAGGTAGGAGAAAATGTGCAATAAAATTGGCCGATTTGGCTTAACAGGTAATTACAGAGTTAATAAAACCAGGCTCCTTGACACGATAGGTCCTAACGATACAGCCTGTGTCATGGGCACTAAGTGACTTTTTACGTTGCTGATCATTGATCCAGCAGACAGTAACAGCTCCGAATTGGATCGATGCAGCTGTCGCAGGCTGGCAGCGGGGCCGCGCGCTCGCAGACCGCAGGACATTTCACATGAAGAAGTTTACAGCTCTTGCACTGTGACCTTTTTGGAAATGAAACATCTGGCCATTTACCTCTCCTGCTTTTAATACAAAGATTAATCCATGCTATGAAGTATTTGCCAGAAAGATCCATTTTCTTTTTTAAAAAAGTAGCAGTGGGTTGTATTGCAAAGGGAAGCGGCCGCTTTTCATGTTTGTAAAGTTTTTTTTTAATTAAAAAGTTCTGGAGTTCAAAAAACCCAAAACGCGTACAACAAGCAAGTTTGGGTCAAGGACTACAACCTGAGACAATCTCTCTCCGTCCCACCAATGCCCCAACCAAAACTTTTTTGTTTTCCATTTGAAAACAAAACCTGAACATTTTTGCTAGAGAGACTATTTTTATGGCAAGAGGTGTTTACTGCAGAGAGCTTCCCAGCAGCTCCAGCACACACAACACACAAGTCCCGAGTGCCTGAAAGGAAAAGCAGGTTGGTTGAGCAGCCCTGGGGTGGATGGATGCTCACGGATGGGACCTGGGGTGGATGGATGCTCATGGATGGGACCTGGGGCGGATGGATGCTCACGGATGAGACCTGGGGTGGATGGATGCCCACAGATGGGACCGCAGCCCAAAGCTGTCCCCAGGGCTGGGACACGCAGGGTCTGGCCACCCCAGGGTTCCCCTGGGGTCCTACAAGACCCAAGCCTGATGGCCATGGTCCCTGGGCCAAGCCAAGCCACTTTTTCATTCCCAATTTCATAGAAATTGTAAGAGATTAAATCCTTTAAAACAACTTCTGTTAAATTTGGCTGAAACTGGCCAACAGGTTAAAAAAGTAAGAGCGAAAGCGGGAACTCCCAGGCAGGTGGGGCGAGCAATAAACTTCCTCCCCCTCGGGAAACCCAGATAAAAGCTAAAATTAAAGCTGCACATTTCTGGCAGGAAGCAAAGGGTGCGGTAAACATTCCTCCTGGTTTGATCTCCCCAGGTATAAATACCTGCAGGGCAACGAGCACAAGCAAACCTGGGGCCCAGGCCACGGAGTCACCCCCGGCCGGGGACAGGAATGTCACCGCAGCTCAGGGCCTCATTTTTCACCTGCCTCAGCGCAGCACACCTGTGGCTTGCAGCCCTCGCTGTTGGTATAAACTGCCGAAACAAAGAAATACAGCTGGGTTAATATTTAACAGTGCCACCCGGGCACCTTTAAACATTACCCGGAATATATTTACAGCTTGCTTTAGAGTTACTCCGGCTCTTGAAAGTTTCCACAAAACCAGTCACCCATGCTCTGCCTAAGCGTGCGTTTTGTGTTGCTGGGAAGAAAGCGATTCATCAGGAGCTGGAATTCAGCGTGGCCTCGCATGGGCAGCTCGGACCTGATGGATAGGAAGCACGGTCTGCTGGGGCCAGCACCAGACTGGAACTGGGGCGACTGGGCTCAACCATCTGCTCCACCACTGAGTCCCCAACAGCCCTGGGCACATCGCTGTGCCTCTGCTCCCCGACCGTCACGCGGGGCATGGGCAGTATGAACAGAAAGATATTAAAACAAAAAGAGAGGGGCTTTGTAAGGTCCCTGTAACTGGGTAATACACAGGGAAAAAAGAGGAGAGCTGGAAGAACCATCCCCCCGGCCGTCCCATGGGGGGTCGATGGGGAAGAGGTCTGACTCGCCCATCACTCCCGTCGCCTGTCAATTAAATCTCTTTAATTGCGCGGAGCTGGCGCAGTCTCACAAAACATCTTTGGCAAAAACGGGGGGAGGAGCGGGCCCCAGGTTAGGGAAAGAGCTGCCCTTGCTCTTAACAGGGCGCCTCTACCAGCAAGGTCCAGCCACTGCTTCCATGCTGCAGCCAGGCATGCCACCCCTCTGCTGGCACTGCATGAGCTTGGGGGACTGGGATTTTTCTGTTGATTTTGAGAATTTGGGTCTCACAAGCATACCATAGCACCCATCCTCAAAGACGGGACAAGCATCACGTTATCTTCTGGGACCCAGAACCAGCAATGCTGCACCGAGGCCAAAACACAAAATACTTCTGTAACTTTTTCTGACTGGAAGAGGGGGGGGAAAAAATGGTATTTCAGCATCCTTTGCAGAATAAGCACATGAAGCTAAACATGTGCTTGATAAACACATCTCCCTGGACCAGATACATCTGTCTGGCTCCTGAATTAACAATTTCTGAGCCTGGCTGGGATAGGTGACTGACTCAGCCATTACATCAACTATTTCCCTACAAGAAGACAAGCCTGTCAAATTTTTACAGCCTCCTATGCAGAGACCAGATACACACACACTGCAGGACAAGAGAAATGAAAAACATCCAGTTGCTTCTTTACAAGCATTCCCACTTTAACTAAATATTTGCAATATGTTTATACAGAGTGAGCTGCATGACCTTTTATAGAGCGAGTCGAACAAGCATTAGCTCCACAGCCCTCGCTACAAGGCAGTCACCTACAGAGTCCCCGGAACCATCTTAAAAACACCGTAATTATCCCCCTCGCATCCTTTTATCGATGAAGGAAAGGCAACGACTGCTCTTTCAAAAACATTGCCGAAGACTCCTCTGAGTTGTCTTTTTTTTTTTTTTGCTTTTTTTCCCCCTGACTGAAAGATTTCTGAAAGGCACAATAAAGTGCAATACAAATACCAAAAAGCTTTCCAGTACAAATTATTAACTGTGAGCGTGACACCAGGCACCGCAGACCCCAACCGGGCAGGGGCACGGTATCAGATGTAGTTAACAGGGACAGTTAACCTCGCCTGGAAACTGCGATCTGATATCGAACCGGTTGAAAACCAACCAAGTCTCCCCCCTCTCCGCATAGTTTTGTACCTTTTGCACCCAAAAGCACATCATTTAAGAGCACCCAGACCAGTCAGTGTTTCACACTGGTGTAAGAGCACCCAGACAAGGGGGACTGCACCCGCTGAGACGAGGGCACTGAGAAATGGGATTCGAACCCTCCGGCTCCGTGGCCAGGTGCTCGCTCAGTTAGCAAGTGCCAGTTCAGGGTTGTGCAATGCTGTCTTGCGCTCGTACCCTCTTGGTTAAAATCGTCTTGGAGAATTTATTCCGTTTCCTCTTCCAGGAGCCGCAGAGCAGAGCTCGGTGGGTTTGCCTTGCCGCTGACACAGCCCGTGCGTGCCGAGAACTCAGGGACTGTCAACGTGCTGCGTGACAGAAAATGCAATATCGGGGATCGCACAAAAGGATGGTTAATCTCCAGAGTCCTTCAAATGTCTTATAAAAACTCCCATATATAAATAATACCAGTATGGAAGTAGAGGTCCCTGCAGAGATCAGGGCCCTATCACGCAGGGTGTTTTATGTACACGTTGAAAAAGGCTGTCTATATTCAGAGGAGATTATATTTTAAACAGCAGATAATGAACCTCATTTTGCAGGTGGGGACAAAGACATAAAGATAATTTGCACATGCAGAACCCGTTGCTAAGCCAGACGCCGCGCTCAGATCCTCTCGCAGGTCCTGTCCACTGCCACAGCCACCACAGCATCCTTTCCCTCCCTCGCCCAGTGCTGTCGTGTACCGCTGCCAAGCTCCTCTGGAAAATCACCCGGGCTGTTACGTAGCTAAACCACTATTCTGGGGCAAATTCTCTGCTCGGCGGTACTGGTGCAACTCTGCTCACTTCAGTCTGGCCACAGTGGAAAAGCAGGCTCAATTTGGCCCTCGGGCACCTCCAAAAATAATTGGAGGTGAGAAAAACACAATAGCAACACACGGCTTTTTAAAAGTATACATAAAATATT
>VYXH01004952.1:120925-131009 GCA_013397275.1 Burhinus bistriatus
AAAAAAAAAAAAAGGCATATTTGCTTTGTGTTTACAGTATAAAGAGACGGTGCACTTATGTGCCTTCATCTGAAACTGTCACAGGTCTTTACGGGAAGCTGATCAGGCCGGCACTCTTCTGGGAAGGGCACTTACTTCCTTGCTGTAGAAGAAGCTGAAGCAGCCGTCACCATGCTGGGAGGAGGCCCATGACCTCCCCATCTCCTTCTCTGCTCTTGGGAGCTGAAGGGTGCATGCACGAGGCTCTGTCCCAGAAAGGTGACACGTCCCGCCTCGCCCCTACGCCTGTCCCACCATCATGACACAGAGGTGTTGAGGGCCTGGCTTCCCCTTCTGACACCAACTGTTGACCCCCTGAATAATCTTGTAGCCTTTTCCCTCCCAGCCTTTATGTTCTCTGAGGTCTTTGCAGCAATCAACTCCTCCAGCGCTGAGATCCACCTCCCCAACTCTACCCATCTCAAGCCTGGTAACCTCACCACGCTCTGCGTATGGTCAGTGCAGAGGGACTCCTTGCCCTGAGAAAAAGGGGATGGGTGGTACCATGGAAGTACCCACCTCCTACTGCCAACTGCCGAGAGTCCACCCCACCGCATCACAGCAGACACGGGCATTTGGATGGGTGTACTCCGGTGAGCTGCATCTCATGATGGGACTTCGCACTTCACCTTAAACAGCCGAACACCCTCCTGCTCTTAGAAGGTGAGCACGAACCAGCTCAGACCAAGTTTCCCAGCCCATGATGCTACATCACTTCAAGGGGACAAGAAGAAAAACATAGTGGCGAAAAAATGGCAAACTGAGGAGGAGAGAAGCGAGCGGGCAGCCAGTTGGCCGTGTTGGCCAGTGTAGAGTGACCTTGCAGGACAGTGGCTGCAGGATAGATAGGCTGAAAGAGTTGAGCTTGTTCAGCCTGGAGAAGAGAAGGCTCCAGGGAGATCTTATAGCAGCCTTCCAGTATCTCAAGGGGATACAGGAAAACTGGAGTGAGACTTTTTACAAGGACATGTAGCGATAGGACGAGGGGGGATGGCTTCAAACTGGAAGAAGGGAGATTTAGATTAGATCTCAGGAAGAAATTTTTCACTCTCAGGGTGGTGAGACCCTGGCCCAGGTTGTCCAGAGAAGCTGTGGCTGCCCCATCCCTGGAGGTGTTCAAGGCCAGGTTGGACGGGGCTTGGAGCAACCTGGTCTAGTAGGAGGTGTCCCTGCCCATGGCAGGGGGTTTGAAATGAGATGATCTTCAAGATCTCTTCCAACCTAAACCATTCTATGATTCTATGATGAAGGGACACAGCCAGCCCAGGAGGGGCAAAGGGAGCTGAGCCAGCAGAACCCCAGACTGCAACCAGAGACGGCTTCTATGGAGGACACGGCATGCCAGGGCTAAGAGCTGCACATCAGGAGCCCGACGGAGACAGGGAGGCAGGCAGGGATTCAAGTAGAGGGCATCATTGAAAGAAGGCAAGAGGGGATTCCAGTTTGGCAATGTGCACATTTCTCTCCCTGCTGTCCTCAGCTGGCACCGCTCTACTCATGGATATTTTCCCCACGGGTGCCGTGCCCGCCCAAATCCCTCTCCTTTCACAGGCCCTTGTTTGTTTGCTTCTTGCTCTCACGCACACACAGGCGCTTCCTACTATGGATCCACCTGTGGAATCAACTTCCCGTCCTCCATCCCTTACCCCTGTTTATTGGCTTACGCTGTTTTAAGCTGTGCGCTGGAAGTGTCTTTACCTTTTCAAGCCAAAAGGGATAAAGGACAAGCCGGGGAGGAAGAGGAGGAAGGGCGCTACCAAGTTAGGATTCTTCCAAGGCAGGGGGGAGCGGAAAGAAACCTTTGTTTAAAGTACAGCACCTTTGTGGGCATCTGTCTCTTAGCAGAGAGCGAGCAAGTCTGGGAACGAGAAAGAGATGTGCGCACACACACCCCATCGCAAACACACACACACACACACAGATGAGCCTTCAGGGAATTGTATGAACTTTTGAACCAGAGATGCAGAGACAGAGCCTAGCCTGTTCCCACTTTAATAAACAATTTTTTTTTCTTCAATTAATTAAGGTTTGGAAAGAAAAAAAATTGCAGAAGAGAAGTAATTTAGCATGCAGCGCGTACTTTACAGATGGATCCTACCTTTGGATGCTTATTAAATCTATGCATGATTGCGCTAGAGAAAATTAATCGCATTGTTTTTCACTATTCAGAGGGGTTTGCAAACAGCACAGAAAATGATGCAGAGCTCCGATTCCCTACCCCCACCCCGCTCCCCCCATTCCCACTCTAACAATAAGGACAGAAACCTAATTCACCTCCTACCCGCACCCTGCCAAAGGAGCCTGTTTTGACCGAGACGCGCTGCACAACCCACTGGCATGCAAACATCGCTTCTCAAGCCTCAAAAGCCCCCCTACCCAAATTTCTCACTCTGTGGCCTCTCAACTATCCTGTTAAAGAGTGAGGGGTTTTCACTTGGTCCCTGCTGGGAAGAAAGAGCTGACCGACTGTTGGGGGTGTACTCTGGAGTAAAACTGCTGTATTTCAGCTCAATGAGTAAACCCCAAACTTCCAGTCCTTTGACGATGGAATATCTGGCTGAAAACAGGCAAGATATTGAAAGAAACGCCCAGGGAGATCTGTCTCCCATCAGCCTTAATAAAAGACTGTTGTACTTCGGAGATGGAGCCCACCTCCAGCCTCCTCCTCCCAACCTCACCCAGACTGCCCCAAAATGAGCTCATGGTCAACCCACAGGGACCATGTTCTTCAGCTCACAAGGACCACACTCTACAGCTCACAGGGAACACAGTCTTCGACGCACAAGGACCACGCTCTTCAGCTCACAGGGACCACGGACTTCAGCCCACAAGGACCACGCTCTTCAGCCCACAAGGACCATGCTCTTCAGCTCACAGGGACCATGCTCTTCTAAAGGAGCCAAGAAGAATCACTGGGTTTTCCTCAAGTCACCTTGAGGTTCCTTCTAAACCAGACCCTCCCACCCCCAGCTCCACTTGGCAGGGTTTTTAACAGGACTAGCTCCCCATCAGAGGCAAACCCACCATGTTTGATTAAAAATCCCAGAACACGTTTGAACCTGGATCTCAATGGATCACAAAGATCACAGTCCCTTCTTTTTCTCCTTGTTTCTTTCTTCCTTCCTAGCCCCCATCCCACCTAAGAATGTACAGGAGTCCATAGCTCTGAATCCCACAGATTGGAAATTGGCAAGTTTTGTAAACAATTCAGAGTTTTAATGGTATCTGAAAGGAAAGGGGGAGGGAAAGGAGTTGGCCCAAAGAGAAGCTGCAGTGTCAGGAATTTGATAGAGGCCACGATGCTGAGGTGGGTATTCTGAACAAATACTCTTCCTTCCTAGAGACAAGTCCCACGAGAAAGCAGGACCTGGGAGGATGCTCAGCTGTAACCGACAAAACCCACTTGGTTGCACGTTGGTATTAATGTGCACAAACTTACTGGCGCTCTGCTAAACGCCATCTAAAGAAGAGAGCCCTGCATCAGCACTTCATCTGGGCTACAACTGAGGAAATCATGGAAACTCATCAGGTCAAAACATGACATTAGGAGCAACCGTAAAAGAAGGGCTCCTTAACCAATGCAACGAAAGAGCGCAGGGTGAGACTTCTCTCCCACCCGGATTTTGACATTCTTAGTGACCATCTGCAATTCCATGCTCTAGTTTCCAAAAGTAGAAACTGTGAGCCGCAACCGACTTGCTTCTCACTTGCTCAAATGGCAGCTACAGAGCAAAGGGACGGAAGCAAAGATCGACATCACAACAGCGTGCAATTTCAGCAAATGCCGAAAACCAAATGTCAGACAACCAAGTATGGCAGCAATCATGTGTGGACTGTGCTCTAATTAGGTCTAGCTGGTACACACAGGAAAAACACACACACGAAATCGAGGGCAGGTGACATAGCCCATTGGCCTGGGCATGCCATGTGTTAATGACTACAAGGCGTTTAAGGATTTCAGATAATGATAACTTAGTTTCTATGATTCAATTCCTAGTCCTCCACCTCCACTGCTTCTGCAGAATGGAGATAATTCCTACCTAGTCTACCAGCAACACCACAAGAGTGAAAGCGGCAATGTTTGGCATACATAGCATTGGCTCCTGCATGGTCATAGCCAATCCCCCCCCACATCCAACTTGGGCACAGACAACAGAATTCCAAAAATTAGTGTATGTGAGCAAAAACGTGTAATTCCCCACTTGCACCAGTGATCAAAGTGGAGAGGTCAGCAACATGAATGCCCACCTGGCTCATGAGGCCATGCTCTGTCCGGCAAGGAGCCTGCCTCTGCGTCATTGTGTTGCCATAAACCTCGACAAAAGTCTGAAAGTCAGAGATTTTGTGCCATGTATTTGCCTGTGTCCAGAGCAGCTTCAGAAAAGCCTCATGCTGCAGCATTGTCCAAACAATTAACCCTCCCACTCAGAATAAGGTTAAGATGTAGAAAAACGGCCGCTAAAGAATAAAAAGAAGACCAAAAGGATGGAAAAATCACATCAGGTTTTCATAGGGCTTTAATGAAATGAGTGATAGCTGGCGGAATAAAGGAAGCTACAGAGAATGAACTCCAGGAGCCGAACAGAGAGATGGAGTCAGGACTCCAGGTGTTCCTCTAAATTTTGCTGTTAAATCTCTTTCATCTTAGGCAACTTATTTTCCCCTCTCAGTTTCTCTTTTAATAAACCCGGGGCAGAGATGCTACGCTTCTGCACAGGAGAAAGAGTATAAAGTGGTCTGATACTTGTCAGAAGAGCACCACGTAAGATCTTGCCCATTCCCAGCAGCCCCCTTCTTGCTAAGAGCGCGTTTCAGATGTGGGTCCAGCTGAGATGAAGGCAGAAAAGGCTTTTCTTGGTACGAAACAACTACAAAGGGAGTTTTCGCAAAACACAGTGCTGGCCCTTTACAATCCACATCCCGCTCTGCTTTACAATAGCTTCCTGGCATAGTTATGCCCTTATTATGGCATTTCGGTGCATTAAAAATACATCGGGCAAAGAAAATAACATTAAAACCCAGATTTTACCAATGTGGAGATATAACGTTAATCGCAGGGCTGGTTCTGCATCTGCTGCTTTCCTCTCAGCTGTGGCTAGCACATCCCCAGCCATGAAGGCAGAGGACAAACCAAACATCCAGGGGTTCTGGCTTCCTCCTCGTGCCAAGCTCACGCAGCTGAGAGCACCATGCACACAGAAAAACATAGAATGGTTTAGGTTGGAAGGGACCTTGAAGATCATCTCGTTCCAACCCCCCTGCCATGGGCAGGGACACCTCCCACTAGACCTGATTGCTCCAAGCCCCGTCCAACCTGGCCTTGAACACCTCCAGGGATGGGGCAGCCACAGCTTCTCTGGGCAACCTGGGCCAGGGTCTCACCACCCTGAGAGTGAAAAATTTCTTCCTGAGATCTAATCTGAATCTCCCCTCTTCCAGTTTGAAGCCATCACCCCTCGTCCTATCACTACATGCCCTTGTAAAAAGTCCCTCTCCAGCTTTCAGATACCGGAAGGCTGCTATAAGGTCTCCCTGGAGCCTTCTCTTCTCCAGGCTGAACACCCCCAACTCTCTCAGCCTGTCCTCACAGCAGAGGGGCTCCAGCCCTTGGAGCATCTTCATGGCGTTCCCTGGACCTGCTCCAACAAGTCCATGTCCTTCTGCTGTTGGCATCCCCAGCGCTGGAGGCAGCACTGCAGGGGGGTCTCCCCAGAGCGGAGCAGAGGGGCAGAATCCCCTCCCTCGCCCTGCTGCCCACGCTGCTGGGGATGCAGCCCAGGATGCGGGGGGCTTTCTGGGCTGCCAGCGCACATTGCCAGCTCATATTGAGCTTTTCACCCACCAACACCCTCAAGTCCTCCTCAGGGCTGCTCTCCATCCATTCTCCTGATCGATGCTACTGGTTTTCTTGCATCCCGCTTTTCTTACAGAAACCTTGAAGTCCTTCCAACACAAACACCCAGTGCATTTGTGCTTTCCTGCATGCCAATGGGAAAGACATTGTTTTTAATGGATAGAAGAGACAAGAATATTGTGGAGCTATTGGGGTTTTCAGTTCATTTTATTCCAAGCTTCTTACATATTCTGCTTTCGCAGAGATACAAGCGCTGACTCTACCAGCCCCATGTGGCGACAGACACCGGCAAAGGACCCGCAGTCCCTTACTGTGCTCCTTGCATAAAAAAGGTCTCAGTCACACAGATTGCGGTTGATTTGCAAAAGTTGTTTTACATTACGGTTACAGCCCTATATCTATTCACTTATAATAGGGTTATAACAACAATTTTTAAAAATAAGACAATGAAGTCATACTGATAAAATAGGCCATAAACAGGGATCTATAGCCTGCTTATTGCTTTGTAATGATGAAATACGACTTACTCTCAGTTAGCTGGAAGAAGGAATTTTTTTTTAATACCACATCTATTCAATAAATTACCAGCGAGTTCTGTTGTCTGGAAGATGCCACACATCACTGGAACATCGCAATATGGCCCAGGTGGGGACCAGAAGTAAATAAAGCCCCACACCACCACGGCACTTTCCACCCAAGGTTCCCAGAGTATTGCAGACACTGCGAAGCTTTAAAACTTCATGGCTCCACGTCCACAGATGAACAAACGTGATGCAGAGGGAAGACGCAAAGAGGATCTCTTGCAGGTCAAGCAGAATCATGTAAAAGGTAAAAATAGACACTACTCCTTAATTTTCATTCTGGTACCTCCAGAACCTCTTGCTTCTGTTTCCTCCACCCCAAGAGATGTGGAGGGACCCAGGTCCCACCCCCTGGGGTCTCCCTGGGCTTGCAGTAGGGTGGAGGTCTGGTCCATGTCTTCAAAGGCATCACTGCAACCACAAAAGCACAGCTCTCTCGAGCCCAGTTCTCCCAATGCAACCGAGCTGCTGGGATGAGGATCAACATTACGCCCGAGGCCTTTGGCCCAGTAGATAATGCCGTCAGTATTTGCATTTGCATTGTTCAGAGCAAGTGAGTATTTTCACAGCTGTTCCAAGGTCTTTGGAAGTTGCAGTCAGGCCCTTTAGACACCTAAACTCAGGAAAGCAATTAAGCATATGCTTACGTGTGGTACTGATGACAAATCATTTTCTATTCTGGAGCTTAGAGAGGGAGAGGCCACATCATTATTTTCAAAATAACTTCAACAGCAAATGCTGGCATTTCTCAAGTTCAAAAAAGCTGAATCCAGATCTCTTCTGGGACACACGGAGACTGGGGGTGCGCCAGAAAGGTAAAGGGAAACACCTGAACATGGAGAGATTCTTCTTCCAGCTGACATGCATTTTTGTCAGTAATATAAAACCATTCCTTGGATTTTCATACGGAAGCCACTACCAGCTCCAGCTGAGAGTGCTATGGAGCAGGGATGGCAGAAAGACGTTGAGATACTGGTGCGTGTCCAGAGAAGGGCAACAAAGCTGGTGAGGGGTCTGGAGCACAAGTCTTGTGAGGAGTGGCTGAGGACTGGGGTTGTTCAGCCTGGAGAAAAGGAGGCTCAGGGGAGACCTTCTCCCTCTCTACAACTCCCTGAAAGGAGGTTGTAGTCAGGGGGATTGGTCTCTTCTCCCAAGTAACAGGCAATAGGATGAGACGAAACAGCCTCAAGTTGTGCCAGGGGAGGTTTAGATTGGATATTAGGAAAAAATTCTTCCCCAAAAGGGTTATCAAACATTGGAACAGGCTGTCCAGGGAAGTGGTGGAGATGCCATCCCTGGAGGTATTTAAAAGCCAGGTAGACATGGTACTGAGGGACATGGTTTAGTGGTGGACTTGGCAGTGCTGGGTTAACGGTTGGACTCAATGATCTTAAAAGTCTCTTCCAACCTAGGTGATTCTATGAAAGCCCATTCTTGCTGCCTGACGCTGGTGAACTGACCATCGCAAACAATCCCTACCTTCACAAGACCTCTTTTATAGTTCGGAGACTTACTGGTGCTCCTGAGGCAGATGTTCTTCACCTAGATTTGGCCTCGCAGTGCTGGGCATCACTCCAAATTACAGAAACTTTTCCCCTTTCCTACATAGCTCAAGGAAAAGACATGGCACAGAAGTGAATTGACCAAATGGTCATCCAAGGAAGGATGAGCCGCAAAAACAAAAGAGCAACCATTACGTGCACATGTAATATAACAAATACATCTACAGTACCAAGTAGCAAGTGCACAACTCCAGCTCAAGTATGTGACTGGGGTGGAAATTATTCCTGTCCACAGAACACTTGTGCACGCACGCAAACACGCTACGGAGCGGCTGCACCAACCGCCGCAGTTGCCTGTTTCAAAAGGTCGTTGTGGTTGTGCTCTGGTGGGCTCAACACAGAAGCAGCCACCATCGGGAACGGCACCAACCACCTTCTCCAGCGCACTGTGGCATTCCTTCAGCTGTTCGTGCAAAAGCTCCACAAGGGAAATACATCCCTTCCTCGGCACAAAAAACTGCAATTAAGTGCCCGTCTCCAAAATCCACCACGATCCTGAGCTACCAGCCATCAGACCTGCTGCTCATCAGCCCTTCAGCCCCTCTAAGGGGCAGCCTGGAGCCCCAAAATCAGGTCTCAGGCATGTCTCCATCTAACTTTTAAGGAATTCGTACTTTCACATAGGCCAGGTAGAGCAGCAATAACCACCACCCCTTTATATGCAGATGCATAACAAAAGAAGCACCTAACATTCATCTCCTGCGAAACTCAAAGCTTTTAAAAAGTAATAAATATGCCCCAAAAGATTAGCGCTATGAGACTTGTGGGGAAACTGAGGCACGATGGAGAGGAGGGAAGCAACTCTCCAGCAGTTCCCCACCAAAGCCAGCAGCAGAGGGCAGGACCCATCGTGCCCACCCGCATCGTAGTACCCAGCACCTATCCTGCCCACCCGCCTCGTGGTACCCAGCACACCCATCCTCATGGTCCTCACACCAGCCGCTGACACCGAAAAGCTTTTGGGCCGTGCGCTGAGAGGAGGGGGCACAAACCCAACTTTTTGCATCTTTGCGCGAAGGTGCCAGCAGATGAACTGGCCCCAAAATAACCAATTTATTGGTGGTTCTTAAGGGCCGGGGAGGATGGAGGAGGCCTGGACTATCTTTGGGGGTTGCCATGGCTGCAAGGTCATCCTTCCAGACTTGGCTCTACCAGCAGAGTTCAGACGGGTCAGCGTGTGACCGGCTCAAACCCCGAGGTTAAAAGTTCAAGCAGCGAAGGAAAAACCAATATGTCCAGGCAGGGTATGCTGTACAATTTATTTCAATTTACATCAAGCCATGCATATAAAATTTAGATAAATTCTATTCAGATCTGATGTTGCCTGACACACAATGTATGCAAACAGATGTCTTTGGGGCTTTCACTCAGCTTTGAGGAGGAGACAGGGTGCTAAGTTAATATATACTAATAATAT
Source organism: Burhinus bistriatus (assembly GCA_013397275.1). Taxonomy (NCBI): domain Eukaryota; kingdom Metazoa; phylum Chordata; class Aves; order Charadriiformes; family Burhinidae; genus Burhinus; species Burhinus bistriatus. The sequence continues at coordinate 130,379 of VYXH01004952.1, forward strand.
ATAGAAATGGTTGGGGGGGGGTGTCCTTTTATTGTTTTACAGAAAAGATTTTAGGTTTAAAACCACTAGATTCCGTTCTCCTGGTTTTAATTTCCCACCCCCCCCCTTGTAATTTCCCGAGCTCTCCCAATCCACACGGTGTCATATTAAGAAAGATAATGAGTATTTACAACTGCAGCCCTGCTTGTCACTGCAGTTATAGCCTCTATTTATATCCTGTGCCACTTTCTCCAGATTCCCAGTGACTGATGGGTTTGATTTATATTTGAACGCGGTTCCCCCCTTTCTCGCCTCTCCTTGAGGTCCCACCTTCGGAGCGAAGCGGGGCGGCTGCGGCTCGGCACCGTGGCCACGAGATGGCTCCTGGACCCCTTCTCCAGCTCCTGGACCCCTTTCTCCAGCTCCTGGACCCCCTTCTCCAGCCACCGCCGGGGTCTGCACAGGGTCCACAAACGCACCAGGACCCCAAGGGGCCAGCGCTGCCATGGGCCATGGTGCGGCACCGGCCAGGAGGGAGAGTCCCCCCGGGCTTCATCCGAGCATCAGCGCTACCTCGACCTATGCACGAAACTCCCCCATAACTGCCTTTTGCTGCTTTTAAGACTTAAGGGGGGGGGGGAGGGGGAAAATT
>VYXH01004952.1:135861-148142 GCA_013397275.1 Burhinus bistriatus
TTTTCCAGGGAAAAAAAAAAAAAAAAAGCGCCACCAAAAAAACCCCAAACCTAAAACAGATTGAAATGTCACAAAACAGATCCTAACAGCAACCAATGACACCAAATTTATAGGGAAGATAGGATGGGTGCAAGAGGAAAAGAGAGAAAAGCATCAGCGGTGTAAACAGAAGGCGAACTCTGAACTTTGCATGCCCTTTGAGGTCATTAATATTGTTGCAATGTTGTTCCTTGAACTTCTACTAAATTTGGCCAGGGTGGAAATATTTGCAGCTCGGGTTCAGCAGAGGTGAGGCTCTGCCCTTCTCCAGCCACCCCTTCCAGTCCCGGCTCCGCTCACCATCCCGATCCGGTCGTGCCAAGCAGGGATGGGTCAGGACCCACCTCACCCATGTCACCGTGTCCTCCCCCGTGGCATGTCCCCAAAGCCAGGCACTAGCCCTGCGCTCACGTGTGGCCAGAACTGTGCGAGCACCAAGGCCAGCAGGGTCCCAGACCAAGTTCACAGCCAGCTTTCCGGACCACGCAAGGTGTTTGGGGGCTGACCCCCATCTCTATCCAATTTAGAGGTTTCCTGGGGAGATGCTTTGGCACTCTTCCCCTTCAAGTGAGGGAAGCACTAAACTTCCGCGGTTTACTTTCAAGATGAGGTCAAACAACATTATTTTGGGCTCGGAATGAGCCTCCTGTCCCACAATTAGGGGTAAAAAAAAGAAGCAGCGAGGCTCAACACTCATGCGAGAAAAACAGCACGATCATCACCAACCCCAACTCCTCTTTGTTTCCACAGAGACAAGATGACAACAGGCACAGCCAAATCCTCCTGCAGAGCCACCTCCAAGCATCAGTTGCAAACTCTTTGGGTCCAAACGTGCCCAGCTGTGGCCATGGCACCACCAGATCCCATGAGGCCAGAGCTCTGGCTGTACCGGGCTCCCGTGGTGCCATGGCCAGAGCAAGGAGCAGGGCTCCAGCCCCCTGGGACTGCCGCACCGCTGGATTACAGATCGGATTTGGTGCCACAGTCAAAACTCTTTCCAAGATCACATAACGATGCTGCAAGGAAGAGGCCAGAGATCCTGACCTGTATCATGACCATTAGCCCACCTTCCTACACCTCCACGTGCAATTTTAAACCAACCACTTGCAAGGGCAGCCAGTGACTATTTTTTCTTACACCCTTTTCTCCCAGGTCCAACAGCACGCGAGCGCTTCCCAGCCAAGCTCCAGGGAAGTCCTCTGCTGCCCTCCATCAAACCAGAACACCCACTAGCAAGGCCAGAAGTCACGTATTCACTGGGGGGAAAACAGACCATTCCAGAAGTACGACTAGGAACACATTTTTGTTCCACCAAAAACATTTATGGGATGTTGAAGTCTTATGAAATCCCCCAAGATGGGCAGTTTTCCCCACCGTTCATGGCCCAGCTGCCTTCCCCTCTCCTGAAAAGTTCCCCGTGAACAAAGTGGGTATTTGCATATCACAGGCAAGGCCCTTCTCGGGATGTCACCGATTTGCATGCAAGGTGGCTGCATGCGGCAGCGCGCTTCGAAGGGAAGAATAAACCAACTAGGAAAAAAACCCATTACACAAGGTTTACCCTTCTGCTGGCTCCTAAAGAAAGAAAGCCCCATTAAAGAGCTGTCACTGTTTTAATTCCAGTTTTCCTACAGGGATATGATCCCATTCCCTTCCCCAAAAGATAAAGCAACTCGTCTGATAGAAATATTGGCTGCTTGGTGTGCGTGGGTGTTTTCTTTTTTTTCTTTTTTTTTTTTTTTGTTAGGAGTGAACAGGAACTGAACCTTGAACTTCATTTACCCTTTGAACTCGTTACCTTTAAACAAAATTCCCCATGCTTTCCCTCTTCAAACAAATTTCATCACAATTACAGTCCCTTCCACTTCGCTTAAAGATATATAATCATTGACTTGACCTAATTACCTGGTGCAGGCCTTTCTCTACAAGGTGAAAGCCATATTGGTGTGAACAGAAGCTGACCCCTGTATTCTTGATACCCCAATTTTATTCTAATTATTGTATAGGAGGTTTTCCATCTTCCTCTGTCCTCCTATTCCCTCCCCCCAGTTGCTATTTTGTTGCTGGCGCGTTCGGTGATGCCCTTTGGGTTGCGAGCTGCCTGGAGACCGGCTGCAAAATACATCTCATGTTGAAAAGCACAGGGTTTTGTTGTTTTTTTTTTTTCAAGCTCCCCCATTCAACAGCGAACAGGAGATTCAGCCCCGCAAAAGGCTGCCAAGAACCGTCTCCCATGGAAGCGTGCACAGCACGTACCCTTCCCCCATGATGAGCACCAGGGCTCAGGGAGCAGCCTCCGACCCCCCCAAAGTGACACCCCACATCACAGTCCCTCTCCAGGGAAGCCTGGGCTGTTTGCGTAGGTGGATTAAAAGCTTCACGTTACCAGGGAACGGGAATTCTGACATGGAGATGGAAGCCAATGTTTCCTGTGACTCCAGAGCAAGGTGATTGCATTGAGAACATCAGCACAAAGAATTGGGCTCCAAATCCAAGTGAGGAGCACCTCCCCTGCGAGCCAAGGTCACTCAACTGCCAAGAATCAACGTTTTCAGCTAAATTATATTTTCAGCTTCAATAGAGTCAATATGGCAAACCCAGGACTCGTGTGCACAGCACACTGATGGTCTTCCATCCCCTAATTCACCCTCCGAAAGTACAATGGAAAGTTGTAGGGTGCCGGCTTGATCCCAGTCGGACGTCACCTCTAACAGCGGGTGTATTGGCGTCAAATCACTTCACGCTCCTCTAACATCACCCCCCTTGTCATCCTTTACCTTGTCTGTTTGCCTGTTCAAACCACAAACTCTTCAGAGATGTAACTTGGCGCAAAACAGCTTTGATACTGGGGTAGTACCACAAAATATCACTGCAAGAAGAATTAAATCATCTTCCAAAAGACTAGGACAAGACTGCTGTACCTTCTTGTATACGGTTGAGGTTTACTGTGGACCCTCACCTTCTCTGAGGACACTGTTTCCCTTAAAAATAAAATCAAGTTGCAATGAGAAGATGGAACTCCCCACCAATGTCACTAGCCTGCTAATTTCTGATGGCATTCAGAAACAGAAAAAGGCTTAAATTACCTCTGCAATTCAAGCTATTTCCCTCTTATTCTTTAAAACCCACAAGAAAAATCTAACAAAACCAGCTCCGACATTAATAAAGCGTCACAGCAATTGACAGGCAGGGTCACTGAGAAATGGCACCTCCCTAACCTTCTCATTTGTCTTGGGCAATTGAAAAATAATTAGCAATTGCGAAAGGGTTCAATACCTAAGAGTAAACAAAGGGAAAAGGGTTACTCTAAGTCATGGGCCCATGGCCTGGGGCAGAGCTTTTTCTCATCCACAAGGTGAGCGCTGTGTCGTGTCTCCCCACCATGAAAAATTAGCCAAGGACTGGCCAAGGAAGCGAAGGGGCAGGTGGAGACGGTCAACCGGAGCTGCTCTTTGCATTCAAACCCCTTCCTGCTCCCTCTTAGTTTTATAAGCACCACAACAAAAGAAGAAGCAGAGACAGAAAGAGCCAGCACCGAATTGCGCAGATAGGTGGTGCGCAAACCTCGGTTGTGTGTCAAAGAGGTAGTGCATCCATTTGTTATGGTCTCTTGGCGAGAAAGGCCATGCTCAGATGCCCTGGAGCTCCACTGTAATAAATAGACACTGAAGATTAAAGGAGCAAATCCTACCACCTGCCCCAAGCCTGAACCCACAGATTTAGCATACTGGGGTACCCAAGAGGGATGGAGGCTTTGTAGACAGCAGAGCTATAGCCATTTTATGGCAGTTTCTGCAACCTCAGGGCTTGTGCCGGTGCCCCTGGCTCAGACAGCTCAGCTCCCCTGCTGATCCGTGAATTCAGGGGTTGAACGGGAAGACCGAGGGGGAGGGGAGGAAAGCGGTGTTCGTCCCATTCCCCAAGCCTACCCCAGCCATCATGGGATCAAACCGAGGAACCAAAACCCAAAGTCACCGCAATCCGCACTATTGTCCTCCTCCTCCCAGAGTTCTTTGATCCGCAGCAAGTTTGCATATCAAAGCAAAGAAGGAAAAGAGAATATTCAAATACCGATATTGTCTGGCCTGACTTTCCTTTGGTAGGGTTGGTTAGTTTTCCATCGTAAAAGTTTGTGTGTTTTTCACTCTTCTTGCTTTGCTTTTCTGTTGGTTGGGGTTTTTTCTCAAACAAATGAACAGTGGCTTTGCAAGACTTTAAAAATAAAATTGAAGCATTTCTGACCAACTTATTCCAATTGCATTTGAAAAGAAAAGCTTATATTTGGGATTTTTTTCCAAATAGATTTCTCCTAGACTGGGGCAAGAGGAGGGATACAGAATTTTTCCTTGCTTCAAAATAAGATGCATTTTTTTCCCCAACAAAATAATTGAGGCTGATGGATCTGGTCCAGCAGAGCTAGCAGTTCCAGGGAGATGCTCAAAGCAGCTGTGGAATTTCCACCTACAGATGAAAATAAAGCGACTTCAAATCAACCCTGGCATAAACCAAATTGGAAACCCATCCTAAGAGCAGTGTCACCACCCTGATGTCCACTAGATGACAAACATAGCTAAAAGTTGGCAGTGAAGATTTCTCACCTACTTGGGAGATGCCATTAGAACTCAAGGGACACAAAGTCATGTTCTGCTCCTTGATGGCTATAGAGGTTACTCAGGTAGCCATGGGCTTCCTAGACTAGAGCTAGGGCTGTGAGCATGCAAGGGGGTAGACAAATGTACACATTTATTGTGTTGTAGTTCTAAGGTTGTGATTTCCTTCCCACCAGTCTCCATTTGCATGCGGTCTTACAGGAATTATGATAACAAAGTTCCCAAACTTACCAAACCACTGGCCTTCCCTTCTAATCATAGCAGAGGGCTAAAACTATGGAAAGGGCAATAATCAAAGGTAGCACCAAGGTTTAAAAATGCAACACCAAGGTGAAGCTGACTAATGTCACCCTCATAAAATAACAGAACAGATTAAAAAAAAAAAATCAAAAGGGGACTAAATGCTTTTATGAGCACCTAGGCTATAATTGCCTTCTTGGCAACAAGCAACCTTTGGGTTTGTAAAGAGCGAATGACCTTAGGCACATACGGTCAGCCTTTCTGATCAAGCTACAAAATTAGCAGACGAAGGGTAATGTGGAAGATGCAATATATCTAGAGACTTTACTGAGCGTTTGATGTGGTGCCACAGCAAATCTCACTGAAAAAATTAATTTACCTCGGCTCGGATAGAAGCAATCGTCACAGACTGAAAATTGGCCCAAGGGCCACAGGCAAAAGCTGGTGATAAATGGCTTTCTGTCACGTGGGGGAGAAGCGTCTGTGTTGGGGTACTGCAGGGTATTAGTCCCCGTTTTATCTAAGGCAAGTAAACAGTCCATTAATTCAATGAGCAGGAAGATACTAAATTAGGTGGTAATGCAAATATCAAGTGAAAGCAGAGGAAATAATAGTAGGGGACACAGAGAGGTTAGGAATATGGATAGAATAATAAAATGAGATTCATCCTATGAAAGAATAAACCAGGGTAACAAAAAAGTAATCCAGAGCACATGCAGCACCAGGGAATGTTACAGAGTAAGAGGAGAAAATAAGAATTCGCAATGTAATTGAGAATCTCAAAAAGAAATTGGTTGCATGGTGCCCAGGGTGAGGGACCCGTGCCACTGAGTGAGAGGAGGGGAGTCGGGATACGGTAGGCTTCTTCCAGCAACGATGCAACATCAACACAGGCTAAACCCCAGCACTGGATCTGGCCCGAAATCTTGTCAACTCACACCTAATACACTGACCGCATAAAGGGTGTGCACAGGAACAGGATGGAAACCATTTCCCTCCAAGGTCAAGGGATCTCTGAACTCATCCTGTAGTCCACAGCTCCCTGGAATAATCAGGACTGCTTTGAAGCACAAGGATATGAATGAAGTTTAAGGAAGCAGAAATCAGGGGAGACTTGAAAGCTCCATTGAGCCAAAGACCTCTCCTGCAGATGCCCACGGCCTTTGGGGGACAGCAGAGTTCTATCTTTTTAGGTAACTAAAAGTGGGTAAAGCAAGAGATACAACTTATAGAGGGTGGAGAGCACCACCCCATATATATTTTCAAAGATTGACACCAACTGCCTGCCTGCTCCAAATCTTCAAGGGAAGTTCATCCCTATCATGCACGTCCTCTCCACGCACCTCATGCATCAGGTGTTTATCAGGGAAGGCAGAGTGCTTCCAGGATTTGGAAGGAGTTCAGAGAGTACAGGGAGCTTCACTCCACTAAATTTTGTCCTCCCTTGGTTTTTGTGACTTCTTCGCCCACTGCTAGCCCAGCCCCTCCTAGGTATCTCTTTTGGCAGGCTCTTGTTGCCCTCAACATAAGACTGTCTCAGTACTGAATGGCTTTGCCCCAGATACCATCAGTTTAAAGTTAAAATAAACTTCCAATTTCTTCCCCCAAATTCCATCATTTTTGTTAATGCTTTGATCCTCTGCAGAGTGATGTCAGACCGTTTTCATTTACAGGAGATGGTCAAGGCTCGTTACTAAATGCAAAATAGTTCTTTGGCCAGAGAATCCGAACAAGGTATCTGGGGCTCTGAGGCATTAAGATGTGATTGCCACCGACACCACAGGCTCTTCACCGGACCTGGGTCAAGGCACTCACGCTCCACATCAGCCCCAGCTCAAGGATAATTATTTCCTCTGCTCCAATGGATGACTCTTAATGTAAAACCAGGCTAATGCTCTCCTCCTGCTACTCTTTGATTTGCACAGCAAGCTCTTTGGGTTTGCCCCGGCAAGGAAGTCACAGCTTCTTTCTCCAAGGGTTGTCCAAGTGCCAGCAGCCCCGTCGCACTGCTTCACTGCCAGGAAGGTGCCATTGCGAGGGCAACTCGGTTAAAAACTGCAGCTGCCGAGACACAGCCCTGGGTGATGGGATGTTGGAAGGAATTGATCTATCTGCCAGAGCGTTTGTTCAAGCACAGGGTGAGGGCGGATAGAGGAACAGCAGCAATTCACCAATTTCAAACAGCAGCTCCCACTTTAACCTACGAGTGCAGGGAAAAAAAATAGGGGTGAAGCTTTGTAACCAAATAAAGAGAGCTGTGAGCTCAATAACAGGCATTATCCTATGGCAAAGATTTTGTTATTGTTGAGTACTGATTCCTTTATCTCTCGGAGACAATCAACCTTCAGCCAGAGGAGTCTAACCTTAAAACCCCATAACTCAATTTTACATAGTGTTAAAGTTTGGGGGGATATTTGTCAGTGCTGGAGCTGATACAATCAGTCTGGAGGACCCTAGAACAAAGAGCAGTGGGTGAAGAGCGTGTCACCTCCGCACACATTCGTTTCCTTGATGAACAAGGAGCTATTAGTTGGCGAGAAAGCATTATCAGGGTGAAGGATGATGCCGATTGTTTCGGCTGCTCTTCCCGTGACACTGGATTAGAAGAAGAAGTCCCAGTGTTTGCTCAATGCCCCACCGGCTCTGCCCCCGCCGTGCACAGGTACGCGTCCGCACGCTCCCAGCCACCCTTCACCACAGACCAAAAATCAATCTGGACACCCAATCTCCTTCAACTGCCACATCTCTCCGAGGGTTAAACAATAAAAGTTTAACTTGTTTTAAGACATAGTTCATCACCGTAAGCCTTAAACTAAGCTACTCTTTAAAATATACACGTGCATGTGCACACACACACAATGCCTTCGCGCAAAATGACAATGACAGAACATCCAACGCAAACTCCTTGCTTGAGTAAACCCAGCGGCAGGTACGACAGCTCTGGGGAGAAGCTTGCTGAATGAAGTTGTACTTGACTTCTTAGATTTAAAGGAGAAATGAAAGAAATTAAAAGAAAAAAGGAAAGAGGCCTTTTCTTCCCTCCAGTTGGCCTTTAACACATTTCACTTTAGAATTTATTATAACCAGTCTTCAAATTAAATTCTTCAGGACAGTGGCTTTAGTTTTGCACATAGTGATTTCCAGCACTACATAATCTGAGTAATAATTTAATGTATTCCCTGTGGCTCACACTGAACCACACATTTAAGCACATGCTTAAGTCAGAACGAAGTCAGCAGTAGTTTGGCATGTGTTAACATATATATAGCAGAGGCTTTTATCCCTGTCCAGACCATTTCTTTCAGCTGGGAATTTTGTGTTTCAGGACTTGTTAGTGTTTCGAGATTGATCCTGCAAGATACAGGTGCAATCATTGTTATTGCCACCAGCAGTTCCACCCAGGTGAGCAGACACCACTCGGAACGTAGCTGCGGGATGAGGCTGTCTTCATTCGGACCGCACCTTGCTTCTCCCCAAGGGAGAAGGGTCTCCAGGCTCAGCGTGCACACGTACCAGGAACACGGGGAAAGCATGGGGTTTCGTTGCTTTTTTGTCCTCAAGTTGTCACACAAACATGTCCCACAGAGGAATGAAGAGACGTTTACCCCAGTTGCAGACAAGTCATTTGAGCAGAGGAAGAGCCTCCTTCACTTCCCTTGCTAACAACCTCATTACGCTCAAAAAAAATGAAACCCAAATCTTTGCTATAACCACAGAACGGTCGAGGTTGGAAGGGACCTTCAGAAATTATCTAGTCCAAGCCCCCTGCCAAAGCAGGTTCAACTAGAGCAGGTTGAACAGGATTGCATCTGGGCAAGTTTTGAGTATTTCCAGAGAAGGAAATTCCAAAACCAGCGGAATACATTTCCCCAATACATTTCAAGTGCATAACCTATAGCATCTCTTACCCTTGTTCCTGTTGAAGTATGCGTGCAGAACCCACCAAATATTTTATCTTACTATTAATATATTTGGTGAAAGAATGTCAATTCTAGATTTGCTGTAAGCCCATCACTACCGGTGCCAAGCACGCTCAACCCCTGGCACTTCTGCAAGGGCAAAACACCATTTCCCATGTCACGGCGAGGTCCTTGGTGCCGGCCTGGGGCTCTGGGCACCCCAAGACTGCTTCTGCACGGCCACAGGGCACCCACCGCCTCATCCAAAACCGGCACCTCCTCTGCCACGCTGCCTGACCACCGCACCTCAGCATCCCACCCTGCGAGCATCCCTCCGGCAGAGAAAAACCCGCGCAGGTCAGGAACGAGAGACTCCGGTGCCGGGTCATTTAGGAAATTAGAGTCACTTTCTTTTGAAAAAGGGCAGAAGAGACACTGTGATGAAGTTCCACCCTGACACTTTGTTAACTTACATTTCCTGCATATTGATCCCTCTGCTGGGGAGAATATAGAGACACAAAGCGTTTACGCCTTGGATTTACATACTCATGAATAAAAAGGCCTTTAGGAGGCGGGTGCATAAGTTATCCCAGCCCCCAGCGCAACAGTAGCTTGCGCATTGATAATTCACATGTGTTTGACATGAAGAACATGAGATTTGCCACGAGAGGAAGCTTCATTCCGGCTCCTGACAGCTGCCACACCACCCGGGACCACGCACCCGACAGCACCGGCTCCAAGGTGCCTGCGCACCGAGCCCCCTGCTCCCGCCCAAATCATCTACGGGCCCAGGGCATCCTCTGCTGCAATTAATTTTAAGCTGTGATCATGAGCCAGCCTTCCCTGTTTTCACACAAGCTCGCTAGTGTTAAGCCGCTTGCTAAAAAAAAAAAATAAAAAATAAAAAATCCACATAACACCTTGTCGTTAAAGACTGTCCTCTAGGTACGGAAAATAAATCTGTTCATCTGATCCCACACTTATAAAGCAATACAAAGAAACTTTAATTATGCCTTTTCCCTGTCGGCAAACGGCAAAGGCGGCAGGATTTTTGCTTTAGAAAAGCCGCATTAATAAGTTATCGGCGTTTCACTGACTTCTAAGCGATTTCCATTATAACTCCTGTCTGGGGCCCCACAGACCCACCGAACTGCTGAGATTTTACACCACATGTTTCATAACATTTCTCTTTTTCTTAAGAGCTCTTGCAATCAAGGAATTACTTGAGAATCTCAGCTTAAAAAAACCCAAACAAACATCGCAGTGGTTGGGCAGAAACCCCTTTCCAAACCACAAACCGAGGCGTGCAACACCCAAAGACCGAATCGCAGACACATTATTTTGTGTAAAAGCAACTCGTGCTTTTCAAGCCAGCGCTTGAATCCTGAGGTTGACGGTCCTCGATTGCCAATAACCACCGGGAAATCTCAGCCCATTTAGATGCGGGAGCCTAAGGGACAGGCTGGACCAAAACATTTCGGGCCCGTTCCGGTTTGTGTCAGGGTTACATCCCAAAAAAGCGCTAAGGAACTACCAGACAGTTCCCTCCAAAGAGATCCAGGCTGCTGGCCCCGCGCAGGGCTGGGCGGCAGCAGGGACGTGTCCTCCGGTCCTCCTGCCGGGCAGTGTCGGTGCGTTATTTCAACATTCTATAAAGAAGAACTGCTTTTACGGGGCACAGGGGAAGATCGGGGGGAGATTAAACGAGATGGAAGGCACTTCCAATCGTCTGCTCTTCCACAGATGCCCTGAGCACAAGAGCAGCCGCTCAGACAAACTCAAAAACATTTCCACTTGAGGAAAAATGACTTTGAGCTCAAAATGGGCACCCGCAAAGCTGCGGGCTCAGTCGGCCGCCCCCAGGACCAGCATCTGCAGCTCGACGTGCCCGGCTGATGGAAGCTGCGGCCACAAGTCAGATAGCATTTCTGCAGCAATTACTCGCACTACAATTTGCTGCAGCCGTAAAACCCCAAATGAGAACACGCAGCCACTTTGGGTTGGGTTGTTGGTTTGTTGTTTGGTTGGGTTTTTTTTTTTTTCCCCATTCGTTCATTTTAAATGAAAGCTGAAAATCCTGGTAGCATTACTCTCACCGCTGCTTGTTCTCTACAAAGGTCTGGGCTCTCCTATATAATTTATGCATCTATTTCTGGCAGTCTGCAAGCAACCCACCCTCCTCCTCTCCACCCCGAACAAATAATCCTTAATATAGAGGTGAACCAAGTTGCTCTGTATAAAATATAGCCAAACCTTTTGACCAGCCAGATTACCGTTCCAGGAACTTATTTGCACAGTGCCAGAGACATTATCACACCGGGCTTGAAAGCGCTAATGTTATGGTGCATTTCCATTCCGAAAACGATAAATCAAAGAACTTGAGCTCTGTAGCTTTAAGGGAGTCTGATTTCTTTACAAACTGTCACGCGGCATAAGTAGATATTTTTTCGAAAACATATTGTTTTCTGATACGTGGATTTGTGGCTGTTCTCTTCCCCTTGGCAAAACTCACATTGAACTGGTCAAACCCGCTGGAAGCCTTGGTGAGGAATCAGGAGGAATAACCGATCTGTGTTTTAACCTCTCGCTCCCTGGGCTCGATGGGACGATGCTCGAGATCAAAAAGGAAACGAGCCAGGAGGAACCTTCGGCAGCGATCGCACCCCTCACAAACCCCTGCCCCAAACATTTCCCACGCTGTTCCATAAGGCTTAAAACTACATCAACAGCAAGTTTGTAATAACCCGGTCAAAAACAACAAAAGACATTTCTGGACGTCAGGGAGGCAGAGATAATTGCTTCTAATGGTATTTGAAAAGAAAAATGTAAAACTTTCAGCTCTGGCATAAGAGGCATTTCCACTCATCTGCGGGCGTTCAGGGTTTGATCTCTACAGACCCTCGAACTCGCGGATACTCGGCATTTCTGAAACAGGTCCTTCGCCTGCATTTTATTTCACACACTTCGTTATTACACCTGAAATTCGGCAGCATTTGGGCAAGCAGCTCCTTTGGGCCGCAGCACAGGCTGAGCACCCCGGGCCACGCTGCCCGCCCGGTGTCGGTCACCTAGTGCCCCCCCACCCCAGTTTACCCCAGTGCAGCAGACATCAGGGTGTCATTGGGGAAGAAAACCACAATTTCCACTTTGGGTTTGGAAAAGCAGAGATCTGCTGTTACTCCACCGACACAGGGGCTTCATTCCAGCCCACCCAGAGCTGCCGGAGCTCCCGCAGGAGAAGAAACTCACAGAAACCCCTGGTTTGGAGGCTGGCCTTTTGGGTTGGGTTTTGGGGGACTTTGGGGTTGTTTGGTTTGTTGGGGTTTTTTTTTTGGGGGGAGGTGGTGTTTTGTTTGTTGGTCGTGTTTTGTTTTGTTTTTTTTTTTTATTTAAAAAGTAACAAGAAAGCAAAAGCCGCCCACCGGGTCCCCGGCCGCGCAGCCCCGCCCGCCGCCACACGGGGGCGCTGCAGAACTCCGCTGCCGCCGCGAGC
>VYXH01004952.1:149310-159530 GCA_013397275.1 Burhinus bistriatus
AAAGCCCACCCCCTCCTAAAATGCACCCTGCGCCCCCACCCTTGCCCCAGCAAGGCTGCACACCCACCCGCATCCCCTGCTCCTCCAGGTACCACTGAAAAACATTCCCGCAGGCTGGATTTTGAAAGCAATTAATCCCACATTTAGGGAGTACGGGGAAAATAAAAGCAGAAGCTGTCGTAGGTGCCAGGACTACCTACAAGCAGGGAAGCACATGGGGGTCGGAACACTACACACTTCAGGGAGAAGGGATTCGGCCCTCCAGAACACTGGCCAAGAGAGAAAACAGAACACCCTGGAAGATGGGAACACCGGGCTGGAGGCTGCCATGGACCAAGCAAGGAACTACTAGAAGAAGTTTACAGGTTTCTCCCCGGGATTTGCAAGCTGGCTCGCCAGCGTCTTGTTTCTGAAGAGCTACGGACAAAACTCACTTTGGTATTTTATTGTTTCCCTACCCATTTCTCGGTACTGGAAGGCCAAACATGAGCAAACAGGGCCTTCTCCAGGATGCAAATGGGATCAAGAAATACCTGGAGATGGACTAAAGAAGTGCCACCTCTTTACGGTTTCTAACCCCCTCGAAACCTTTAGTATCATGTTGCATCTGTGTCTGTGTCCCCATCCCCGTCCCCACCCCACTGGGGCACAGTGAAGGACCATCTCATCTACCATCCTCCACACCTTTTTAAGAGAAAAGGCATTTTTAGCACATTTTTATAAAGCAAAGGGAATTTTTGCTAAAGGATTTGATTTTAAGATACTCAGAACTTACATATTTAAAAAAAAAAAAACCACCACCACACAGAACGGAATGAGCTGTAAGTGTGTTCGGCCAACGTTCTCTGCTGACATGATGGAAAAATCTTGGAAGTCAGAGGCAAGATTTCTTATGCCGGGGACTACGCCTAACAGAGCCCGTAAAGTACACTGCTGTCACTGTGAGTTACGCTCCCTGCCACGTGCTAACGGATACCTGTGTGATAGAAAAGAAAATATATCGTCGCTTCCGTTGTTGTGACGCGGCCGTGCAGCCGACAGCCGGGCGGGGGGGCAGAAGGCGCAGTGGCTCTCACCCCCTCAAGCTGGGTGCGATCCCGCCGTGACACCGAGTGAAACACGGGGATCCTGGCTCAGCATCCCTCCAGCAGGAGATCAGGTGCCCCGCGCTGATCGCAGAAGCCCCGCTAAGGGGCCGCGGGGAAACCCTGACTGCTAAAGCAACATCTACGAGAGCTAAATATGAAAGACGCGCAAGTCCTGCCCCTCAGGACGCTGCGGTATCTACCTTACGCTTCAGTAAAACTAAATGAAGGAACGCCGGCAAATTAAGTGATCTACCAGTTGAAAAGACAAAACATTTTTGAGAAGTCTTCAAGTGGTCTGAGCGGGAGTACATTACATGGGAAGTGTCTCCTAAGAAATACTTATCATTATAACAGTACTTAGCACTTCCACAGTGCTTCCCCGCCTCCCAGCACTGTACAAACATTAGCTTCTTAATCACTCATTAGGGACGATCCTATAGAGCTGGGCCATGCCTCATTGAGTAAAGTCATCCCCAACTCGCTCAGTCCCTCTTGCTCCCTCCAGAGACAGCCGGGAAGGTTCTCTCCGATTCCCACGAGAAGTTCAGGGCAAGCAAGGAAAAATCTGTTCAAAATGAAGCGCAGTGGCATTCCCCTGCCTCCAGACTCCCCCGTTTTGCAGAGCGGGGATAGGCAGAAGTGAGCAGCCAGAGAGACCTCCTTCCGTTGCAACCTTGAATTAATGAAGTTGGGAAATTCAGGAATTCTAACAGTGCTGTGGGCTTGCACCTCAGGACGTAACCTCTTGCCGTCGCACAACAGGGCTAAGAAGGGACAGAAAAAAGCCACAGGAATGACAAGCGTGTTCCTACAACCTGCCAATTTATTCTTCTGGCCATAGCCAGGTGGGTGACCCCCGTGCCTGGAAGGAGCAGCTCTGGGTCACCCATCTGTGTGACACAGCAGCACCCCGAGGGTCCGTGGTGGCCCAGGCTCCGTAGCAGCACCCAGCAGCAGGGTGCCTGCTCCAGGGACCTTGCCGGCTAACTGGATAAAAGAGTGCGGAAGCAAAAAGGGGCACAGTAAAAGTGAAGGGTGCCCGCTTGGAGAAGCCAAGGCAAACGGAAAAGATGAAAATCAGTTCATGAAATCTTAAAACTTCCTACTTTTCCCACAAGGATGTTCTAATTCAGAAACCAAGGCTGACACACCTTTAGCTTAATCCACTTAATCCACAGAAGTACTGATTTAAACTCTCAGGTGACAGGGCTTCATATTCATTTAAAAAAAAAAAAAATCATTGCGCCTTTTAAAAAAAAAAAAATCATTGTGCCTTCACCTTCCACAGTGAGAAAAGTAAACAAACAAAAATCCCACAAGTAAACAAAAAATCCCTGACAGTAGGTCATCACAAAAATTCAAAAACCCAGAGGAAATCACAACCCCGATCCATATCCATCCCACTGGCAGAGATCTAGAAAAATTCATTCTGATGATGCCCCTACAACATGGCAGGGCAAAGAAAAAGTTCCAAAATCCTGCGTTCAGCCTTTTTCCCCTTTAATATCATTGTTTCGGGCTACCAACAGCCTGCATCTAATCAGCCAAAATTGCTCAGCTTTCATCCAGAACGAACACACACCATGTCAAGCCCATGATTTGCTGTTATTCAGCAACTCTGACCCGTTTCCAAGAACCAACACCTCATTTTAATGTAACTGCTCCCGATGCCAGCTTTTCCTGCACACACACCACCCCCCCTCCTTTTTGTAGTATGTAATTTTTCTATGTTATCAATCTCCTCGCCATTCACCCATTTGGGCACCCTTCCATCGAGCCTGGCATTTCATCTGTGTCTGAGAACTTCCAGTGGTGCCAAGTGTTTGCATACCTTGCAAGTGTTATGTCAAACTCTGCCCCTTGGAGCTGCCAAAAACCACCACTCAAAGTTAGCAAAGCAAATACCTCCTCAGACAAGCTTAATAAACACGCCAGGAGAAACTCTAGACTTCATAAAGACATTGCTTGCCTGACGAGGCCAAGCCTGAGGTCTTCAGCACCCTTTCATGTCCCATTTAGGCCAACATCCATTATCCTTGTCACACGTTCTCCATCCGCACTCCGAGTAAGTGCATCGTATCTGAGCACACAGATTATTTAAAACAACCGATCCCAAACTCCACACCTCTTTTCATGCTGCAATTACCAGCTATCAGACCAACCTCATCTCTAATCAGTCTAAACGAAGCCATTTATTTTATAGCATGAATCAACACACACAGCCTGATGTTTCGCACTGTGCAAAGAAGCGAACTCTGGTGCCCATCAGCACTTATGGCCTCGTCCCAAATAAATCCTCATTTCTTTGTGTTCTTGACTGATGACTACCGCTTCACTAACAAGAGTGGGAGTAGACGTGAAAGAGTACATCGAGCAGAGAAAGGTGGAGAAGAGGAGGGATGGAAGCAGAGAAAATGAAAGAGGAAGGACAAGGTGGGGGGGGGTAAGAAAGCACGGTGGAAAAGTGCAAGGGAAGCGAAAGAGGAGGAGGAAACAAGATCTGTGGGAAGCGGGAGATTGAGAATCTGAGGCCAAAGCAGTCAAGCGTTCACTAGGGCTCAGAGATAACCCCCGAGAAGATCAGAACCATCTCAGCTCTGTAGGCTTCAATTTCAATAGTATATTGCAGATCCATCACTCCTAAACCACCACACGCAATCAGCCGCGAGCATTGCAGCAGCTCTTTGCCCAGAAACTCCCTCCTCTGACATTCAATGCTTTGGAAAGCGCCCTTGGCCTCGGATGCCAGCTCCCATCCACCGCTCGGCTGAAAGCGCTCCTGCACTCACAGGAAGAAGGAGCTTTGGGAAATGCTAGCCACCAGCTCAAATTCTGCTCTTTTCCATCACTGTTGTCAACCCAAAATAGAACAACCAACTCCAGTTTGCACCAAGATAATCAAGAAATATATTTAACTGCGCAATACTAAATTTGGGATCGCCGTAACATGGTCACTGATAAAACAGGTACCAGTTAACAAACAACAAAAATAAACCTAAAACGCCTCCAACGTTATGAGATGGATGGATGACAACAAGGAAGCCATACTAGATTGCACTTACCTTTCCATCTTCTTCACTCAAGGACTTAAAAAACATCAGTGACTTACCATCATCCTGGAAGTCTGATGGAAGTGAAGCGTCAGATGTCATGGAAGGGGCCAAACTCCAGCTCTGATTTTCATCAGAACTGTCCTGTCCATAGCCAGCATCATGCTGATCCTCTCCTAGAAAGAGAAGGAGAGCCTGATTTTAGTGAAAAGGACTCATTTTTTAATCCAAATCTTATTGCCTACACAGTGAGACATCTTTCCTCCTGGTTCCAGCCTTCCACTGAAGTTCTCTACAAAACCCAAAAAAACATTTTTGTGGGTTTAAGGCCAGATTTGTCATTTAGGACCAAGGCAGCATATTCCTGCTGCAAGAACACCCATGCTGGATGTGTACAGACTTCACACCCGGAGGCCATACAGGGAGGAGGCTGGAAATACCGGTCCTGGGGCCAAGCTACCAGAGCTATGTCCAGTTCCTTGTTCTTGCCCTCAGTACATGACCTCTGCATAAATCACCCGTCTGTAAAATGGAGGACTACGCTACCTGCTTCACTAGAATGAAAAATCTTCCTATAATGTAGGAAAAAAAGCTTTGAGATCCTTAATTGAAGAGTGGTAGGGAAAAAAAGGATGGACTCCCTATGACAGGCACATACAAATTACCGAAGCGACGTGTCTGTGTGCGGAGGCAGCAGCTATTACCTTCCCATACTTGACGTTGCATTGAATTTTTCTGTGAGCGGACATTTTGCTTGGGAATTTGCTGCTGATATTGGATTTTATGCAGAAGGCACTTAGATACTACAGTGACAGATGTTAATATCAAATTTTAATATAAATGGAGTGCAACTAGGCTACCTGCAGAAGAAAATACTATTCACCCTAAACAAAGCGAAAAAGTGGTGGTTCAAGCTTTTGCCTTCCATTTCCTGAATACACAGAGCCCAAACTGCTGATAACGGAGGTAAAGACAGCTGCTTGCTCATTCAACACACAACAAACAGCAAGAAAGGCGAGTTTTCAGCTGATGTTAATTGTGTTCAAACACTAAAACCAAGTTTTATCTCAGCAAACAGAGGAACTGTGCCCCGCAGTTTAAATCAAGCACTGATGAAAGGGTACCAAGGCCTGGGATGGAGGTTACAACGCTCTTCCTCCCACCAAGAAACACAGTGGAGACGCCGCTAAGTCTCCAGCTGCGGAAAGACATGACACAGTATTTTGGATGTGTTTTATTTTCCACATCCCAGGTTGCAACCTTCCCTTGCTTGCTCTGAGCGTGAAGCTCTCGGAGAGCCCGGGCTCTTGCATTCAAGGGCATATTTTCAAGAAAACTTCAGTTCTTCACCAAAAGGAACAATCTGGCTGGCAAGAACATAACGTGCACAAGATCGTCCTCCCAGAATCAGTTCCTTCAAAACCAAACCACACGGGATCCCAGCCATCACGATAGTCTTGCTGATATTATAAGCTCAAAGGTCTTGAAAAACCGATCGAAGATTTGACTTTGAGATTTGCCAAAGCGGGTCAATGACAGAACAGAGGGGTCCCTGGTAGCCCACCCTTTAAACCACCACAACTTGCCTAACAGGGGAAGGGCTCAAGAAGACATCAAGTCTTTTCCCAGCTCTACGCTCACTCGCTTCCAGCAGCTATCCCAGCACGCAGTGCGGAACAGCAGATTCCAGAGAAAAAAGAAATTCAGAAAAATAACTTTTCTCCTTGTGGGAGGTGCATCATTCGGCATCGGCACTGCTAATCCCTCACACCAAGAAGCAAGCTGCAGGTCCCTGGCCCAAAAGGGCTCAGACACCAGTAGAGGTGGTACCGCAGTCGCCTTCCGTCCACCGGCTACTTCTCAGTCATGAAGAGTAAGCAAAGTACGTTCCTCTACGCTACAACAAACCGAAATTCATACGTGCACCTCCATGAGAAAAAACAAGAATTAGGGGCTAAAAAGCAGAGCCTGAAATCCCCTGCTCCGCTGGGCAGACTCTGGGAAGCGGAGCGCATCCGTGAGCACCGCTGACCGCCTGCCCTTGGAGAAGTCATTTCAGTGCTTTGCTCGGTTGTGTGTGACAAGGGGATGTTTCTTCCCTGTTTTACCGTTGCACTTTGAGATCCTCAAATAAAAAGGCTCTGAAAAGCCGATGTAAAAAGCTGCTACCAAATAGCAACGGCTCAGCGTCGTAGGGAAACACAGCACTCATTCTGATGAGGAGCCTTCCTCCATGCCGCGCCGCAGCGTTGCGGGCTCGACTATCCGCAGTGGTGCGAGGATGCCAGCATTAACAGAGAGTTTCCGTCAGCCCCTTAAAAAGAACAATTTCTTCCCTCTAAACTGCAGCGTATTAAACCCGGCTTTGCAAACCCACACCACGGTAACAGGTGGTCCCCTATAACGAGATACAGGTGCAGGATTATTGCGATAACGAGCAAACTGTGTCTGGTTGCTGATAGCGGGCGGCAGCGTGGCACGGCTCACGCGCCGCTGCGTGGCTGCACTGAACCATTTGGAACAAGAACAAGGGCCCAACCAGGAAAGTTACTTGCAGGAATAAGTCACTGGCTTTTAACGGCAGGAGAAGCTGCTACACGCGTCAGCCACAGGGAAGAATCAAGCCACAGGTCTCTGGTTTGGCGGAATAATTCCCACATGGGGGGGAGGGGGTTGTCACCGCAAAAGTGCCCTTTTTTCTTGCTGTCCCCAAGGACAGCAAGACTCCCCACGGGAGCGGAAAACGGGGGTTTCGCACATTCACATGAGCTGCCGTCACCCACGCAAATACACCCTGGCTGCGGCACGTACAGACACGCATCACGCCGAGCGCAGCGGGACTCCCAATCGTGGGAGCTGCTGCAACACAAATCAATACAAACAAAGGCATTTTGTTTGGTTTAGCATTAGGAATATTTTCAAACACCACTTACAGTTTCAATAACAAAAGCAACAACAACAAAAAAGATCCACAAAAACTCTGCACAACATCGCTACTTAAAACAAATCCTATTTCCTTTCCATTTGGATTCGCATTACGAGAACTTCTTGTGCTTTAATCCACTCCTCCATAAAGTTTATGGAGCAGCAACAGCTAGTTGAGTCCAAGCAGAAAAAATAACCAACAACTTGTCAGGGGCCAAGCTATTGTTCTGAATGAAGAAAAAAAACTCATTAGCTTTTAATGAAAACACAGGGAATAAAAACCAAATAGCACAGAACCCCAGCAAATAATTACTCTGCACCTGACGCAAAGCTGCTCTATCTTCCTACTCAAATCCTCGGCAAAATTCCCCAACTTACGCTCTTTGGAGCATGAACAAAAGCAAGATTGACTCTGAGGGAAAGAGCAAGAGGTTTCGTGGGCTCACACCTCAGCCAGGGGCTCCCCTGGCACCGTTTGGCTGCCCACAAGTGCGGGAAATACCCGGCTTTCTTACTTCAGGATAAAAACAACAACAAAAAAAAGAAATTATGCCATCTTTTAGCTGTCTGACATTTTCTGCAGAAACAGTTTCTCACCCAGCAGCAGAGAGAGGGGCTTGAAGGCGTTCTGCGTAATTAACGCAGATATCATGCTTTATACATATCGACTCTAAGCAAATTACAGAGGGGACAGGTTGTGTCTCTGGTGACAGGGGGTGTCCCCAGAAGAGGGGGTGGTAATTCCGAACGCGGTGCCTTTGGACAGCAGCGGTGCTCAGGTCGCATCAGTCACACCAGGTCCCCGCGGGACCCACGGACGTCGCACAGCCCTGGCAGCAGGCGCAGACGCAGCCCCCCCTGCACCCAAGAATGAAAAAAATTACCAAGAGGAGAATGAAAAAAACCCAGTTAAGCATTAAGAGGGCTCCGAGCGAGCAGCACGAGCAAGGAGCTACAGGAGAAGGAGTCCCCACCATCAGGGAACACACTGTTGGTTCTTCTCCACAACCTCGAGAGCACAATCACGGCTCTCTGCGAGGAAGGGAACAACCTGGACCTGCCCTTCCCACGTGCTTCAGGGCTTGCAGTGCTGGAGGGTAAAAATAAAAGACCTACCACTGCTCTGGCACAGCCGCAGGATCTGGCAGGTGTCGGGTCTTAGGACAAACGCTAGAAAAAAACCTCAGTTCAGGTTCTGGTTTTGGTATAATTCTGTCCTGTGGGGTCAGAACATGCCTCCATGCCCACCTCCCCTCTGCAGAAGTGGGAGAGGGACAGTTACTCTCTTTTAAGACTAAAACCTCTTATTGAGACCTCAAAAATCAAGTTCCCCAAGACTGACATTTTTTCCACGCGTGAACTGGCAAAGAAGTTTTCCTTTCTTTAAGCTGCAGTTTGCCTCTCATGGGGGGGGGGGGAAGAAAAGCTGAATTAATGCATCCTGGCACACACAGGAAGAGAAACAATCTAAATAGGTGAAAGGGCTTTGTAGTGGAAAAAAAATTCATCTTCAGTAGCTTGTTAAGGGAACTGCAATTAAGCTTACTTTGCATTCAGTAAAGGTCTTTATCTAGGTACCCAGAGTTTCATTAAGCATCTTTTTAGAGCATAAGAAAAATCAATACCAAGCGAGTTCCATTTACGCTTTTATGATAAGCTCGTTCATGCCAAAGCGGAAGTAAAATCCCCAACTCGAGTTAATATTCAAGGAAACGAAGTTCCTGCTTTAAAGTAATGACTCCTTAGTATCATACTACAAATAAAGGTCTCTGATCCAAATCCCATCTGCCTTCATGCTCGACAGTGTTAATATCTCTAGATTTTCAGGGACTAATTTAGCAGTAATGCATTTCCCAAAGCAGAGCTGTAAAAGTATTATCAATACTACGGTTTAATATCCCTTACTACAATCACTTGCTGAAATTATGGAGAATCACATGGAAACACATCAACAGAGACGCACCCACACAGTAAGTACTGCTCACATGTAAATATATTATAGTTTAGCTTTTGTAATGTAGTTAAAGCTCTGTCAACATCGCTATTATAAATTATATACCTTTTTAAATGCATTTATGTGCTAGAAAATGTATGATGTTTCTTTTTTGAATGCCTTAAAGGCTTCATCGGCTCCTAAGCACCCATTTGGATCTGTGTGGTTAGCCCCTGTGATTAATGTGTGAATAGCTGAGGTTTTGGTGGATGCAGATTTTCTGCACCTTCTTCATACAGACTATTGACTTCCTTCTAGTGCCACTGCCTGGGTAACATTACATTTGCCTCAAAATCCCGTGTTTTCTACTGCACATCCCTGTGACACGCATATACGTCCATCCTCCCCTCCCCTTGCTGTACCACCAGCAGTGGTATTATTAACAAACTACAAGAGAAATTGCTTTATCTACAGATCTCAAAGCGTTTATCCCGCTTAATAAATATTTTCTTGGATGTGGACGTCACGCACAGAAGGAAAATAACTTTGTCCCTGGCTCACGAGGGAAACACGGTCACGGTGAGAGCAGGACCCGTCACTGCTTACGCTGTGTTTTATCAGCAGGACAGGTCTACCTCATGGCCACAGGGTCAAAAGCAAAGAGAGGGACCTCCTCGCACACAGGAGGAGCCGATTTATCACTGGTTTAGAAACGGCGACCCAAACAGGTCTTGGCTGCCTGACAAGGGAATCCAGTCCAAGCCTAATTTTGTTCGCTCGGTATCCAGCTTTCGCTAATTACATGTAGTAAAGCAAATTAATAGCTCACTAAAAATGCCACTGATGTTAAAAAAAAAAACCCAACCCCAACCCGAAAGCGGAAAGCCGTCCTGCGGAGCCGGGGTGCCGGGGGTGCAGTGAGCCCCTGTGCCCAGCAGGTCGGGCTGCAGCGCGCAGCATCGGCCGGGGGCTGCAGCAGGAGCCCTGCCCCGCTGCACCCCCAACCCGCTGCACCCCCAACCCGCTGCTGGGCAGAGAAAAGGACACGAACTGCCCGGGATTGATAAAAAAAGTCCAGCAGGCAGGAGCCGGGCAAGGCAACAGTAGGCTGGCTAAAGCTTTCTGGGGTGCAAAACCTATTGTCAGGGGTAGGGCGAAGAAAAAAAAAAATCATTTAAAAAAAAAAAAAAAAACAAAGCCCACCAAGGGGCCCAAGAATTTTAT
>VYXH01004952.1:159573-248696 GCA_013397275.1 Burhinus bistriatus
TGTCAGGGGTAGGGCGAAGAAAAAAAAAAAATCATTTAAAAAAAAAAAAAATCAAAGCCCTACAAGGGGTCCAAGTATTTTATTATGCCGAAAGGAATTCAAGTTTTGCAACTCTCAGCTTTGAGAGAATAAACCCAAAGGAGGCTGAAAAGCTCAGGGCAGGCAGGGGTTAAAGTATTTTCTCTCCCTGTCACATGGCAAAGGAACTTCATGGTTATACAAAACACAAAATAACCTGGAAGTTATTAATTCATAGATCTTTAATCTGACACGCAGATATTCAAACCAAAGCCTTCCCACTACTGATTATGGGTTTATTTCTGAAAAGGGAAAAAAGCAAGCTACGACAATAGAAAACCCAAGTCCTACTCACACCCCAAAAAAGCCACCCCACAAATGACAAATGAGAGGTTTGCAACATGCAAGCCTTGCTGGAAAGGTGGCTTTGGCAGGGCGGCTCTGTAGGACAGCAAAGCTCGTTCTCACAAATCCAAATAGCTGATGGGCTCTGGGGGCCCTAGATACTCCCCCAAACCCACGGGGACAAGAAGAAGCTGCTGAGCCCACGCTGCAGCTCTCCCATCACTCTGTATTTTCTAATCCCCTGCCAGCCCTTGTGTCATCCTCCAGCTGAGCTCTCCTCTCCCGTTTTCTCTTCTTTTTCCTCGCTGGGTGTTTGCTCTCCCCTTCCCTCCCCCTCCAACTTCCTCCCTCCAGCCCCTCTCTCGCAATCCTTGGCACCCTTTCAGTAGAGACGCTGCACATTCTGCCTCTCAAGTGGGCAGCAGCTACACAGAACAGCTGCCTGACAGGGGAAGCACAGCGCATTTCAGTCTTGCTCGGAACAAGCCTGAAACCCAGCACGGCAGAAGATTCCCACGGGATGTAAACAAGTAAACGAGATTTATTCTTTCTTTTATCACCCGCTAACACATCACCGAAATACAAAGCCCATCCAATGTGAGCAAAAAAACCTGGCCTAAAGCTACCAACAGTTTGTATTTCTGTCCGCTAATAAATTATTCCTCTTTGAAGAGAGAAGGTCTTCGTTTAAAGGATGGGGATACTGAGGCAGAGGAAGATCACAAATCCGCGCTTTGGTTCATCTTCTGAGGTACCAGCTCCGCTAGGAACACGGCAAAACAGTGGCTATGGTGCCAGACCCCGCGCTTCTGCAGTGCAATAGTTAACAAACAGTTCTGCAAATGCAGTCTGGGATTTAAAAAAAAAAAATAGGAGATGTCAACATCATCAGTACCAAAGAGGAGACCACAGGCCAAATAGTTTTGAGTAATGTCCATTGCAGTGTCAGTAGGTTCAGCCTATTTTCTTAGCCGAAACCCTTCCAAGCGAACAAGGAATAAACAGAACTAACCCACGAGGGAGCTGGAGTTTAGCGAGCATATTCCAATGACGAGACACAAGGAGGCTGTCTTGCCCGTATCTGCAGCAATTTTCACCGTTAAGAAAAAATAAGTCCAGCAAGCAAGTGCAAAGAGAGGAGCGTACAGCAAAGCGATAGGCACTCTGGGGACTGGAGGAGTTGCCCATCAGGCATTCCATAATGCAAAGGATGATTTTACAGTTGTGTTTCAGGATGGAGTCTGACTAACGGGCAGAATTACTAATTTGTAGATGATTTGGATGGGGTTACTGCTCTACAAACCAAAGCAACGCAGAAGTTACTGTGGGGAGAGAGACCCAAAACTCCAGATCTGAACCCAGCTGAAGGGTTGGAAGACCCAGCACCGGGGACCCAGCGCTGCTCCCGCCGAGCGAGGGCACCGATTCCCCCACTCCCCAGTGAGGCTCACAGATACACAACAGGGCACTCCTTTTCCTAAGGGCTCCGAAACATCTTAACGGCCAGAGAATTTACATCCTTTCCCCTGTTTTTGTGGAGCAGGAGAGTCTATTACCCACTGTGAGAAAGCTCAGGTGATGGTATACACAAGCCCTCTCGTGCTCTGTCCCCAGTGGGGCAATTTCTTGAACGTCCTTCTGTTCTGCATGAGCACGGAGCAACGCTTGGGCAGCGTGTTCGTCTGAGCCCATTACAATAACCCCAGAGATTTCTTTAGAAAAAGAAAGCTGCGGCACATTCCTATTACTCAAACAAGTTCAGAAAACACAGAGGGTTCATTTGAGAAGGCTCTCTACCTCCAAAGCTGCACATCAGGCAATTTAGACAATCTAATAATTAGAGTATTTTATTAACTGACCAAAGTGAGAGCAATAGAACTTGTTAATATTTAACTTACTGGGGCTCCCCAAACTGCTGTATATTTAGCATCTTTACTGACATTTTTATACCTTCCCCTTTATGGTGCATTGCTTTATTCTGAAGAGTCTGGTGTGCTTTGAACTTCCCTGGGGAGGGAAGCACGGGACGCTGCTGAACGTGAACAAAGAGGGCAAGCTCTGCCCCAAGGTGTTACAACTCGGATGGGTTTCAAAGGACCACGGGTGACTCGGGAACTTCACCACTTTGATTAATGAAGTAGGGATCTCCAAGAAGCACCTAGTAATCCAAACCAGGAAACTTTCCTCAAGTTTGTAAGAAGTTTCAAATCAATGGGCTGGTTTAAAAAAACCAAAAAGTTCAACAGCCCTCCTCATTAACCTGATTCCTCTCGATAAAGCCCAGGAACATTTTGACATTAACTGCAGAATAACCCAGCCAAACTGCTAGTTGCTGTTACCTGGTCTTTCAGTCCTATTATAAATTCTGCGAGTTCTTTACTTGCTGGCTCCAAGTAAAGATTGATAACAGTAAACCCAATTTTAATTTTTTTTTTTAATCAAAGTATGTGTCATTTTTGGAGGCTTTTCCCTTCTCCTCCCTTCATTTCAGGCAATGAACACACCCAGAATAAAAGAAAAGTGACTAGTATTTTCAAGAAATGCAGAAAAGGCCTTTTGTGTTTCCTCGTGCTAGAGTGATATGAATTTTAGTCAAGGGGAAACACCTCCCCCTTCATTTCTGTGCACTCACAACCAGCTGAACCTATTTCTGCCCACTCCAGAGCCGCACCAGGGGAGCTCACTGGAGCAGGCTGGGTCAAGAGACTTCGTCCCAGCACCGTGGTGGGATGAGGCTGGATGTCAGCAGGCTCAAGGGCACTGCCAAGAGCTTTCTTGCCCTCTCCAGCTGAAGGGTGCCGCACGCTCCATTGCTGCCCTTGGCCTGGACTCTCAGGTTTTTCAAAGGTTTTAAAAGCTTCATGATAAGGGGGGAGCTTGGTTTCTGGATTGAATGCTCAAAATGCAATAAAAACAGTTTCAAAGTACACATACCTCTTGATTTTTCTATGTATATATGTAAATAAAAATGCAAATACAGCCCTTCCCAGAGCATAGATGCTTCTTCCTACCTGTGACATTTTTCCAAGCAGAGCGTTCTGTTTTCTCCTATAATCGTTATTTTTGTGCATAATACCTTAGGTAGCAGAATAATTTATAAGTCCATGTAAAAGCAAAGCTGTGCAGCTGCTCAGAGTTTGCAAAACTATGAAACAGGAGGGATTTTAATGCAAAAAACACCATCTCTACACAGATTAGTTTGCCCAGAATATAATACATACACAGAGGCAAAGAACTGCACGCTCAGAGCTGCAGGAAGCAAAGCTTCGGCGCTGATAAAGGGCGCTGTCAGAAGTGTTGATATTAAAGCTTTTCTTTTTTTAAGTTAAAGAACATATGCCTTTGTGTGTATTTTATTTTTCATTAATTAACTCTGTTCCACACACCGCCCAAACTCATCTTGGACTTTAGAAGGCATTCTAACAAAAGTTTTGTTGTTTTCTTTTTGTCTCTACGTGTTTTGACATTTCAAGGGTTGTAGCTGGCACTCATGTTTATAAAGCAGGGGAATTCCAGGCATGGCGATAGAATAGATATTTTAACAATATGTTACAAATATTGTCAATTCGATATTTTTTTCCCTTGCGTTTCCAAACACATCATAAATCTAGACTAGGTTTCTGTGTATGAACCCTGCTTACCGCTGAGCCGGAGACTCTTGGCATGAACGCAAAGAGGGTTTTTTATAAATAAAACTTAGTAAAATCACTATGCACTCCATTAATTCTGGAACACTCTGCCTCAGCTTCAAAGGGGATCTTTACAGTAAAGATGGTGTTTTTGCTGCTTTAATGATTTGCTACTTGTACTTGTCATAACTACATGAACCAAATATGCAATACCAGGGAGCAGCGGTTTAGGGAAACGCACAGTTCCGTCTCCCATCCAGCTCCGCTTCAGTTCAACTCAATAGATTTGAGGCTTTACACAGAAAAGCTACTTCATAAATCTAACACTTGAGGCCTTTGTGTAATGCCAGTTAATGAAAGCAAGCTACACACATGCCTCGGGTATATACATACCTCGTGCACTGCTACGACATCCAACCCCGAGAACAACCGGCGACCCATGAAGTCCGAGCCAAAGTAGGGCCGATAGAGGTAAAACGATATGCACTTCATCTAAATAGTATATACTATGAGATAAGTGGCCTACTAAGACTTTCCACACTGTTACTTACTTAATCCTTTTACAGAACACGAAGGCTCCCAATTTTTAAGTCATGTTTTATCCCGGCTTGTCCCTTACCCCAACTCCCTGCCATACATTTATATTTATTCCTCCCTGCTTCTGGGAAGGGACATTTTCTGGGGTTAAGGAGGACCAGTAAATCTGGACCCCACTCCTGGACACACCTGTAGACGCTCTGGTACCATAAGCACATTTCTTGAGCCTCAGTTTTCCTAAATTTCATAATCAGGAAGAACAATCCTCGCTCTCTTGCATGTTTTGACTACTTATTAATATTTTAAGACACATTCCTATTCAGCAAATACACACATAGCACTTCAGAAAAAACATTTGGGATGAATTTTTGATGGAAAAGCAGAAGTGCTATCATAAGCTCAATGAAAATAAATCTGGTTTTATTCATCTATTTGGGGTTGTCTTCAAAATAAAGTAAAGAGTCCTTGCCTATGCTGTCAGGTTTTTTTAGTGTGAATGAGTAGGTGGAAGTTAAGCTCCCTGTGCAATGTCGTGCTAAGGGGACACCCACCCCACAGGAAAGCCCAGGTACCCACGGGAGGATTTGGAGGGACAATTCTTTGTCAGCCCCAGGCTGGAGCCCTCAGCTGGGAGGGCAGAGCCACGTGTCCTCCCTCTCCACAGGTCTGTGTCTTTAAGCAGCGTGTTACAGAGCGACTTGTGCTCTGGAGTATCTCAAACTACTGTTATAGACATCAAGGATTTAACCTAACTCAGTTCTACCAGTGGCCACATTGTGTTTTTACTCTTGCCTGTCTTTGCCTGTCTTTTGGGTTTGGGAATGGAGAAGCTGAAACACACCAGTGACAATAATTTAGGGCAAAGTCCCATTCCAGCAAAGCCAAACTCGCAGCCTGACCCACAGCTCTCATTTAGCCACACATGCACCTATTTCTTCTTTAATCCCTCCTTTTGCATCGCTCCCTGTCCCTCCATTCTTTTCCCAAATTATCATCTTTTTCCTCCAGTTTCTCTCTCCTCCTGTTTCACACTGGATTCCCCTGCAGTACCCCAGAACGGCCTCTCGCCGCTCCCTCAGACCACTCGTTTCTTCTAAACCTAAGCTGTTGCAGAACATTTTCCCTGCGCTGAATTGTGAGAAGAGATGGGAACAGCAGAAAGGAACTTGGGGGAGGGCTACAACCAACCCGGGTCCTCGCCAGATTTTCTTTGCCAACTTTCCTTAGCTTCCTTGCCACAAAGGGGAGGTTGCTGCAAGACAACAAAGGCGTGCATGCATAAAATATATGAAGTGTATAAAATGCTTTGCATGGGCAATCAGCCCTCCTCCAAAAGGAAATATGAGTCACCCCGGGGCTCTGTTCAAAGAGCACCTAAGGAACAAGGCAAAAATAATTTGCAGCTAGGCACTATAGCCAACATCATCGCCCAGTGCCTATGATTCGGGCACAGCAACTCATCCTGCGTCTCACGCTCGGTTCAGCTACATCTTCCTGGAACTGCACTGGTCTGCCCAACTCATCCTCAAGACAAGACCTACACTCCTGTACCATATATGTTTCTGTTTGTTGGGAGATATCAAGACCGATTCTATTCATTTCGGCCAATACCAGAAACCAACAGGTTGGGATAGCTGGGATCACTGAGGTTTTGGTCTTCAGAGGGATTTCGGTACAGCTCTGAGTTCAAGGAGCTCAGCTGCCTTTACCAGATGAGGTCACAAGTTGTGCTTAAACCCCTTTAGAAAAGCTCTTTACTAGATTTTACAAGGAAAATCCCAAACCTTCTTAGAAGAAACCTTTTCCTTTGCCACATCAGCCTGTTATTTAAATGCACTGGCAGTGCAGCTAGGCAGCTAATTTATACCTGATTTTTGCAGTCCTCTTATTATATGTTTAGGCACATGATTTTTTTTTTTTTTTTAATTTAAAACCAAGCCCCACGTTGTCTTTCCCGGGCTCTTTTCCATTCAACATGCACCAAGTTCTCATCACCACCTTTCCTTCTCCCGGTAAGGTATCACAAACTGGAGCTGAGGCTCTCAAGGTGATGTCTGAGCCCATGTTTTCACTCCCAAGTTGTCCTGTTTCCTTAGTACATTTTTTCCCAACAGTATCAGTTCCCAAGATGACATAGGGACACATTTAGAGATACCTACACACCTGAAGACCCAAACACTTGTGCAGTAGTTCCTAGCAGGCATTTAAGTGAGCTAGGCACTTCATTTACAAGTCTATACACAGTTCTACAAACCAGTCTTCCTAATATTACTTCGGCTTCCAACTCTATAAAAGAATAAAGAATATTTCAAAAGAACAAAAGCATCCCTCCTCCACCCTTTAAATTCTATGAACTTTCAAAATTAAAAAAAAAATCTAATTTTGAGCCCTTTTATGTCTTCTAATCCTCTCTCGCTCTTTTTTTTTTTAATTTTGAACACAGCTGTCTGTTGTACTTTCTCAAATGATGCCAGATGCTGGGTTCATCAACCAAACGCATGAAAACAATGGTTTGAAAGCAATTAGAAGCACCGAGGCTGCACCGAGGCTCATATTAAAATGTGATAACACTGTTCTAGTGGGAATTGCAACGCTGCTGCATTTCTGACATTTCTGTGCTGCCAGACAGACAGGATGTGCTGGAAGTGGGCCCTGATCGAGGAGGTAACATACTGGAATTTATTCCTGGAGTAAATGAAGGATTAGCTGAGTTGGAACACTCGCAGGGATTTTTATTACAGCCCCAGCTCCCATCTTGTTTGAACACTGGCAGATCCTTCTGTCTGTGCTCATGTATCACAACCATTATTTAAGGAAAAAGGACGAACCCACCGAACCACATGCCGTGGCTGTACCCAATGCTCCAAATCGGGACTAAGAGCTGAGCTCCACAGATCCATATGGAGTCAAAGGAGCCCCAGGTCAGCTCTGAGCAAATCCATATCCATCAATTGCCCCGAATACGCAGAAGTACCCACTGACACAGCTTGTGACCTCCAGGCACCCTGGAAAGTTTAAATCATCACCCGCGTTATTGCGGAAATGAAGATCAAAGTCACAATCAGAATCTCCCAGCTTGTTAACAGACATAACAAGAGATGGTCACAGTCCTGAAAAATTTACAGCCTGACCATTTGTCTACACCTGGAGGTTGATTCAATTTCAAGTTTGGGTTAACATGAAGCAATGAGACCGGAGGAAACTTGCTGAAGGTTACCCAACAGCCTCCGCTCCCCAGTCAATGGCCCATGGGAATATACTGCCCTTTCTGAACTTTAAGCCTTTTCTGGAGACAGAATTTTGCAGAAAAATTCCCTGCACTTGACCAAGACAATAAGTTTGTGTCAGCACCGCAGTTTTGTATTACTTGCTCTCGAGGGCAAGAAGAAAAGGACTTCTGCTGCTCAGAAAGAATGCTAATCCCGTCTCCTGCTATCACCTTCACTACAGCTTTGCCCCTTTCTGCTCCTAAGAACTGCCACCCACAGCTATATTTTCAGTTTAAGCTCTGCTCCTTGTTGACTTCGCATAGAAAACACCACGCACATCCAGCCCTTCCCTGCTCCCCAAGCTCGTAACAATGAGAACTCACCCTTCATTCCCCTGGCTTGTACTCACCTCGGGGCAAAAATTCCAAATGGTACCTAAAAGACCAGGAAAAAAAAAAAAAAGAGACAAACATAAGCATACATTATTTTCTTAATGATTTTTTCCAGCCTGATGAATAAGTGACAGATGGGAGAATTATGCCAGAAGTGCTTCCAGGAACTCAAATGGTCACCACACGTATTTTGTGCAAGAAGCTTCAAGAGGAATCACGAGTCCTACAGATGCTAGCTGGCCCCTGCGACATCCTCTGCTACCCAAGGAACCTCCTTCACACCTCCTCTTGACAAGCTTCAAATGCTCCCAACTTCCTTCCATTAGAACAGGTCTCTCCAAATGCAAAAGTGTACATGACCTTTTGCTTTGCAGGCTTACAGGCCTCTGAAGGTCCCTTCCAACCCAGACTTATTCTATGATTCTATTCTAGGACTTCTCTTAACCCCATCTCACCCTTCCCTCACAGCAGCGCACAGGGCAGTACACACGCTGCCCGGTTCCGGCCATGCCAAAAAGAAATCCTTCATGATTTCTTCATCTCTCACACTTTGAGCGCATCTTGGGCTGACATCAGAGTCATTTTAATAAGGGAACAGCACTGACAAGGTTTAGAAACAGATCAAGGATTGGGGATAAACCACAAACTGACCCATTCACAGGCAAGATGTGTAATAAAGGGTTGGTCTATAGGCATTAGTGGCAAGAATCCAGTACGTAGAAATCCAATCAATTTGTTTCCTCATTAAAAGCTTTCATGAAGAAAATGATTTAACAGAAACATTCAAGCTACTGACACAGATTAATTAGAAAAACAACAACAGAATTCTGATTAAGGGCATAATATTTATTTGACTTGTTTGCTTTGGACACAAAAAAAACCCTAAAAAACGTGCACAGATAGAAGAAACTTTCCTGGGAGAATGGGCTCGGTGATCAATAACAGCTGTATTGCATCGGAGAGCCACACCACTGCACTTTGTAGTGAGAAAGGGCTGCAAATTTCTCTGGGCCTTTGGATGCTCTTGGCAGTGGTCCCCCATTTTCCCAAGGAGCTCTCTCCTGTCCATCCTATGGCAGCTCCACCTTGTCTCTCAAGCCCAGAGAAGCAACACCACCTGCCCAAGGTCAGGGGAACCGTAAGGGCAGCTCCATCCTTTTGTTTCCAATCAGCATTAACAGTTACTCAACATCGGCTTTGAGAACTCAAACGTTATTCAACATTTGGTTTGAGAAACCTTCTCCTCCCTGGGCTCAGCCTCTGCTCTGCGAGAGGTACCTGCGTTCCCCCGACCCCCCAGGTCCAGCATCTCCGAGAGCTGAAATACTTTTGTCTCCTGAACAGACAACGACTGCAAGACAAGGACAGCAAAATCACTTCTTGTTTTGTGAACTTTTGTCTCTTGTGCTTGAGAGACTGTCCTAATCTCCCCTGAACATGTTTTAGTGATAACATTTACTGCACTAGGACCAAAATGATTTTCTGTCACTTCTAATTCCAGTTCAATAAAAGTATAAGAGCTTTGTTTCTAACCTCTGTCATTTTTAATACAGTAAAATGGTTTAAAAAAAATGTAAAATTGAGTTCCATTTCCTACTGGACCAGCAAGCCCATGTTAGCTTCACTCTGATCAAATTTAAGGGGGGGAAATACCAAAAAGATGCTTTGCTTTTTTTTAAGCATAAGGAAACAGTCAAAAATTCTAATCTCATCAGATCAGGATGTGTCTTTAATCTCATGCTTTGATCATTTTCACTCTGGAAAGGCTTAAGCAGAGAATGAAAGTTAGTTTAAAATCTAATGGGGAGTGGGGGGGAAGATGGTCTTGTTCTTATGGAAGATGAAAGAGTAATGATCTAATTCCTTCATCTGCCACTGACTGCATGAAAATCTTGAATAAATTACTTATCTTGAGAGCTTAAAAGGCACCCACATATGATGTCACAGTATTTTCAGTATGTTCACTTAAAGGATTTCTTTCTTTCCCCTTCATGTTTTGTACATGTCTAAGAGGGTGCGGGAAGGATGACTTTCAGCATCTGTGTTTTCCCCAGCCCTTCCCACAGGTAACTTCAGCCGTAGTTAATCAGTGAGTTATATTTTCACGGTTTTCAGAGGTGGCCAGAATATTTTGTTGTTGTTGTTCCTGCATTACTCAACAAATGCAGTTTTTTGGGCAAAACACCCATTTTTGCTGCAACAGCCTAGGTAACAAATCAGGCGAGTCCAAGTGTATCTGTAGCCCCAAGTCACATGCGTGCTTCTCGCTTCAGAATAAAGCCTGTTCCTGTGCAGCAGAGGAGGAGGAGCTCAGCCAGCAGAAGCAGGTTAGTCATCTTGAGCCGTTCTCCAGAGTACAGAGCTTGAGGCCAATTCTGATTTTTGTTCCTAATTAAGACAGCACTTGACTGATAAGCACATTACGCCTTTAACACGCCCAACCTGGGGGTAACAGGCAGTTACCCCATGTTTCATTCTTTAGCTTTGCAGGAGGTTTACCCCAAAAGATATAGTCCCGTAATTTCTTCTCAGCAAATAATTAAAAATTGTAATTGCTCCATACACATGCCCCCTTGAGCCAGACAGTATAAGTTAGAAACTAGAGGCCTAATCCTTTTTCAGCTGCATCTTTATTTTGCAGGTTATTTGCCCTGGGATCAGTTTGACATTTTCATTTTCTTTAATAAACAATTTTTCAATCTCACAAACACCAAAAGCTTCTCATTCATTTTCTTAACGAGAAAGTTTGGGAATAGGCAATATATTTGGTCATATCTTTTAAGCACTTAGTTAAAGAAAAAAAAGCTTCTATCCACCAGCTGTGGGTGGAATCCCCCAAGAAGAGAACCAGTTAAGGCAAAGCACAGCAGAGTTTTCAGCCAAACAGGAAGATCCAATCTACATCAGACCTTAAGAAAGTGCAGGGAGATGGGGAAAACTCTTGTCAAATGATTAACTAACTTCAGCCAAACGACCTCACAAAGGAATCTATTGAGAATTTTGATGCAATATGTAAAGCGAGGAACTAACCCAGAAATATCTGATTTCCATTACAAAGCCAAAGAACAAGTGTTGCACTGCCAATACTTTAACAAAAGACATCCTATAAGTATTTCCCATGCATGGTTCACAACCAACCACCCACCTCTCTCACCTCATCGGTGCATATTTTGGGCTAGACAGGAAGAAGCCACAGATTTATTCTGTTCAAAATACAAACTGTTTCTCATGATCGTATAGCCTTTGAGGTTACACACTCAACAAGCAAACATCAGAGTGGCTCACTTTTCTGGAAATGTTTATGTTCTTTGCTCCTGAAAAATATACAGATCCCAGCTCTAATTCATCAGCCTCCTAGTAGCACTGTCTCCAACTGGACCCAATCAAAATTGCAACTCAACTGTGTAAACAGACCTCAGAGGGCAAATTACCACGAGAAAAAGTAGAAGAAAGTGCTGTTCATAGAATGGGTAGAGTTGGAAGGGACTTTAAGGTTGGTTCCAACCCCCCTGCCATGGGCAGGGACACCTCCCACTAGACCAGATTGCTCAAAGACCCATCCAACCTGGCCTTGAACACCTGCAGGGATGGGGCAGCCACAGCTTCTCTGGGCAACCTGGGCCAGTGTCTCAAACCCTCAGAGTCAAGAATTTCTTCCCAATATCCCATCTCAATCTACCCTCTTTCCGTGTAAAACTGTTCCCCCTCATCCTATGGCTCCACTCCCTGATCCAGAGTCCCTCCCCAGCTTTCCTGTAGCCCCTTTAGGGACTGGAAGGGGCTCGAAGGTCTCCCCGGACCCTTCTCTTCTCCAGGCTGAAGAACGCCAACTCTCTCAGCCTGTCTTCATAGGAGAGACTACTGTCACATTGGAGAGGGAAACTGAGTCACAGAGCAGGCAGGTTTGCCAGTAAGTCTCCTTCCCAACAGGAACCCACTGTCCTTACAGTCTTGAGCCAGAACTAACGTTTCTCCATGTCCGGTCTCTGTAAGGACCAGGGCCTTCTGCTGCCTCCCACACAGCCTGGACCTGGACTTCCGAAAGATGCCTCCAGGACACACCAGGACCTTGATCACAGATCTTATCCTTGCTTGTTTATAACAGAAGGAAGGTTGGAAGCAACTCCAAGAGCATCAGTAAGGCACTTGTGAGGTTTGAAAACAAGTTCTCCACATCCTACCCTTCCTAGCTGTACTGTACAATGGATTCACCTTCAAGAGAGCAGAGTTTGCTTTTCATAGCTTTTACTCAAAAGCAGTCACCTGAGGACAGCAATGCTGCCAGGCCTGACCAAGCAGGACTCCATTCCTTGCAGATGCAGAACTACTATCAAAGAAGTTACTTCAACACTCCTATCACCTCAGCAGCAGTGATTAAACCAAGGAAATCCATAAATATCCCTTTTGGTTGCAAAAGAAAGGGCAGATTAAGCCCTGGAATACGCAAAAATGAAACTCCCGCCCCGGTCAGTATTATTCCTGCCACACTAGGTCTAGATTTGCCCTTTGGTACGAGTGCAGGACTTGTGTTTTCTTGGAGCACCAAGATAATTTGGTTTTATTCCTACATTTCCAACCTCTACACAAAACTCAAGCAGCACATCTATCTCTAGTGCTCTGTTGCATGGGAGGGGTGGTGGTGTCACAAATCCCATCAACGCACAGAAGTCCAGTAAAATACACGATTAACACACCCAATCCTCCTATCCACAGCTTGAGTTTGCTGACCGGCATCCACTGCTTCCAGCAAATCCCACAGCTGAAGGAGTCAAACCAGACCCATTTGGGGCTAGAAGCCAAAATTGCTGTCTGAAATCTTACGGTCTGTATTATGCAGGGGGTCAAACTTGATGGTTATAATGGCCTCTTTGCAGCTCTAAAGTCTATAAAAGTCTAAACCCCACTTTCCTCTCAGACTCAATTTCAGCAGGAACCATAAAATAAAGTCAGGTTTCAATCAAATTTCCTGTATTTTCCTGTCCAATTAAGAACACTAATATCACCACAGATGTTATTAAATTAGATATTTCAAGACAGTCTAATTTGTTTGGTGCACAGTATTTGTTGGTTTTTAATGTTTGCAAAAAAAAAAATTTTGAAAAAATCAATGCTGTACAAGATTTCAAGCAGGAAAAAAAAAAGATGAAAATGGGACTGGGGGAGCTCACCATTAGCAAAGTCGGTTACAAACCACTTCAAATGCATTTCTCGGTTACATGTTACAGAAGCAGCAGCAGCAGCAGCTATGCAAAGACTCTGGTTACACAATTTCAATCATTTACAGTCCTCAGGTTTCAGATTAACAATGCATTCACAAGGAAATGGATGGGGAAACAGGGGTAATTTTATCAGCTGGAATGGAAAATGATGCAAATTACTGAAAGGAGTCTAACCCAGAAGGCACCAAACTGCATTACTGGCAGAGTGAATGGCCACATTCACCCCAGGTATAAAAGCAGGTAGAATATGATAACAGCTGAATTGAATTTGTGCCCCTGCCACGCCGTATCTTAACACCAGAGAATTCCTTCCCTCAGCACTCCCCGAAAGGAGTGGGGAAAAAAAAAATCCCCTACTGAGATTACAGAATAAATTGGGAACATCCTAACAGAAACTTTACCAGACTTTAAAAAGAAATAATCACCACAGTTGGTATTAAACTTGACTGTTGAAAACTAAAGGAATGCCTGTGCTCACACACACCCCGGCGCAGATGTACCGGTGCGGGGTGGTGAGAGGCTTTAGATCTCCATTAACACCAGCTGGTGCAGCGCACACTCACGTGTCCCCAAACCCCTGCTCCCCCCACCCTGGGGAGGGACCACATCTCCCCTGCATCGAGGGGAAAAAAAACCAAAACAACACACAACAGCTTGAGGAGCTCGTTTTTAGGTGAGAAAATGCAAATCCGAAAAAATTGCTAAGTACTTCTGAAGTGACAGGGACTTGCTTTTATAGTTTGCAGAACAAATCTGTATTTAATGGCCAAAGTAAGTGTGAATGAAATCCTGCTCAGCAAGATCCTTTCCTTGCTGAGCAAATAAATTTCAACTCTCTGAAGAACGTGAAGGAGGAGAGCAGCACTTTGCCTAATTAAGGACAATGTGGTGGGGCTATCGTCCAGCCCTGGCGTTAATGTGCTGAGCTCAATTATCTGCCCATCAGGTCACATTCTTAAATTCCTTTTTATCTTGGTATCACACGTTATTCAGCATAATGAGTTTAATATTGGTAGGAATTACAGGCAGTGCATTTACACTAATGAAGCAAAATTACCCCGAAATTGCATTTTCTTTCATTTCAATCTTAAAACTTTAAAATACGGTTGAAAATTGAAGTAATAAGTGTAGTTAATACAGTTAGAAGTTTATTAAAACAGGCCGAACAGACTGTTTTAGACAGAATTTTGGATATATTTCCATTAGTGAATGTTTTACAATCCTACTCTAGTACATTGCCACAGAAAAGATCAAGTTCAGCCCGATAATTAGGCAAAATTCCTCTGGTGTTGAACTAGCTACAGTTCAGCTACACCTGTAAACCAGTAAAACCAGTAGCTCATCAGTCTGTGACAGCGTGCATGAACCACATGCTACAACAGCTTGCTGAGATTCGTAGCACAGCCTCAAGGATACCCAAATCAGAGGCTGTCGCTGTGTTGTCTTCACCCTCACACTTCCATTTGGGGGTCAAACCATCCCATTTCAGCTCCAGCAGCAAGTGCAGGATTTCCTACGGAGGGTAACGCTGCCGGGGCCAGACGTGGCAAAGCACCCAGCAGGAACTAGGCAAGGGCATTACCTAACTTTGCTCCCCAAAAACAAGTATTTCTGCAGCTCCGATTGAAACAGAGCGTGGAAACCCATAGCCAGGCACCAGGAGCATCTCAGGTTCCCTGTGTTCTGCATCTCTGCACCAAGGGTGAGCAGTTTCCAAGCTCAGAGGCTGTATTTATCTTTCGGAACCTCAGCGTTACAAACAATACTCACAGTGGCAGAACCCAGCCCCTGGCTGAAAACGCAGGACAGCTATGGCGTTTCACAACAGAATTAGACATTTAAACCTCATCCCAGGCTTAAGTTAGAGACCTAAATCACTCGACCAGTCTGGGAAGGCTCATGTGCTGCCAGCCACAGCATTCTTGCATTTGTGCCGCTGCACACAGGTACCAGTGTGGCAGCACAGTGACTGTGGAGGTCCAGGAGAGACCTTGGCTCCTCCAAGCTCTCTTTTAGCAGGCCAGGACATCACCTGGAGACGTCTGATGTGCGACAAGTTGCATTGCAGAGTTAAAAGACCACGTGCAGGCTTTTCCTCGCTGATAGCACAGCAGCAGCATTGGGAATATTGCCATAAACTTTAAGGAGAATTAGACAACAAGGCAGTAAAATGAGGTTTTGGGGCTTGTTATCCAGAGGTGAAGAGCCTGGTCCATGCTGGAGCTCCTGCTGCTGGTAGGAATGTCAAAATATGGTCCTGTGTACTAGTTATGAGCAGCAGGATTGGGCCTCAGGTTCACCCCAGTGTTTTAGTCACAATGGAGCAAATTAAAGGTAGAGTTTCAGTGTCTATTTTGGATTTCCTAGTGGGTGTACGCAAGAAACTCAACATTAATTAAGCCCCTTTCTCTTCATTTCTGCTTTGATATACAACAGGTCTGCCTTGCTCCCCTTTTAGCACTATTACATTTCGCCTCAGGGAAAAAAGAAAAAAACTAAGAATTTGTTTCCATCAGTGCAAACTTGCCTTCCAACAGGGAGTTTAAATGACTAGCTGACTCCAAGGAGGTGGAGGAACTATTTATCTCCATATTTTTAAATAAATCCCATTCTCCCCATCTCACCCCCTACCATTGTAACTGCTCTAGAAATGTCAAAACGCTGAGGTGAGGTCATTTAACAGCAAGAAGACTCTTTTTTTGGTTACTGCTCTTGCCAAGGACAAGAATAGGCTTGTGTTCCTGAGCAGAGTCATGTATCCGATTCATCCCAGGTGTCGGACATCTGCTGCTAGCTCTGCAGTCGGCTTTGTGAGGACACAAGAAACAGCAGCCACGTTCCCAAGGAACAACTTGAAACAAACCCTCGGCACCAACTAAAACAGAAGCAATTGACAATCTCTGGGGCTTCTGGAAGACAAGCAAAACTCTGCCCCAGCACCACATCCTCCGCCTACACTCCTCCAGAGCAAAGCTGCTTTTTAAGCTGTTTTTATCCCTTGCAAACACTTTGTTTTTCTGTTCAGGACTAGAGCAGAGTCCTCAGCCTATGGCTGGGACACAGGTAACTGGTAATGTGCTGCAAGATCCTCATCCCTCAACACAGATGCTTCCTGAGGACCAAACCGCCAGTTGTGTTCTGTGGCTTGTTTTCCTGGATGCCATGCAAAGCAATCAGGGAAAGCAATTAAAAAAAAAAGATTATCAACAAAACCAAAGAGATTATAAAGAAAAAGATTGCCAGGCAAGGATTTACGTATATGGTATTAGCAAGTGGAATAGGATCTGAATTAGTAGGGAGGGGAAAAAACAGAAAGAAAAGAGAGAACTGTTTCAACACAACAGTGCACTTTAAATAACCAAATGAATTCTGAAAGTAAAATGGTACAGGGACTCATAACTCAGCCGTATGGTGACAGCCTCCCCACAGCCACCGCCTGCAATGCCTCCGACACGGCTCCTCGAGCAAAAATACCCCAGACTGCCTTGGAAAAAATTATAACCTGCAAACACAATCCCCTCCCTACCTACCGCACTTCTTGCGGCAAGACGGGAACAATATATCCTCACAGGTAGCACATGGAGACATAAAGCCCAACCACTTATTCACATTATAGTCATCAACGAACCTCCTGGTGGGGAATGTTATGAGGCCATGGGGAGAGCAGCGATATAAAGACCTGATGGCCAAGTTACAGGAACAGTTATTGAGACTGGCTCAGGATAATCATACTAGATGAAGCTCTTCCCTTTCAGAGACGCGTGTGTCTCTCCCCAGTAGTAGAGCAGTTTACTTATGTCCATTATGAACCCAAATAACGAAACCCTCCACGCTATGTTGTGTTTGGCCCCGCAGAGGTGGAAGGTGGGGAGCGGGGGGCTACTGGGGGGAGGCAGGCGCTTCCTGAAGACGATGGCTGATGATTTCCTGAACAGCAGCCACAGGAAGCTCCCTGAAGAGACAAACCCGCGCCTCATCCCCAAGAGCAAGACCTGCTTAGATTCTTTCAAATAAAAAGATACAGTCATCCTTACAGTAATCTCCCACCACAAATCATTGCGTTAATGGCTCAGGTCAGAACAAGGACATCTGTATACTCTGTTCTTCTCACCCTTTCAAATGCCACTGAGCAATAAAACGCAAGTAGGAAATCAGCAGTGCCCTGTAGTCTTTGCTCAAGGGTCTCACTTTCCCCTCCAGAAGTACCTGCAATTTATTTCAACGAGCAACAGGACTGAGGCCCACAGCTGAACCTGAGCATCCGGGAGGAATTTGCATATCACATCTCCTCCTGATGCAAAGGCTGCGTCACCAAGTCTCCTGCTTTTTCGAGATGACTTTGCTCTAAAAGCTTTATCCCAAATTGTATTCTTAGGCTGAGAAAGAGCTAAGAGCCAAGGTTGAGTTCTGTGTCACAGCATCGGTGTTTGCCCCAGGACCCTAAAGGCAGCTCCTTCTTCAGCAAGTCACCAAAACCACACACAAACTCTGGGAAGCCAGAAGTCCACAGGACGATGGTCATAGCAGCATCTTTCTCCGCTGCTCAAGCGCCCGTCACAACTCTAACAGCACACGAAGACAGGCCGCAAGAACAATCCTGTATTTCCAAGTTTGCCAAGTGCCTCACGTGTTTATCAAGTTCCATGCTATTTTTAATTCATTAAAAACCAAGCTAGAGTTGCCTAACATGAAGATAAAAAGTTGTCACTTTTAAACTTGCATGCGCTCGGGACAGTTGAACAAAGGCTTGACTTGATGCCTGAATACTTCAGGTTTGGAATTCTTCCTTAACTCTTTCCATCCAAGATCAATACCTGCCAATGAGTGGGAATTTTTCAGAGAAACCACACCAATCTGTTATAAACATGCAATCAAGCCCTTTCTGCTGCAATATTACAGGACACTGCTACACACACACCCCATTCTTCCATTAAATATGCTACAGCCCCGTTTTCCAAAGGCTTCCATCTTCTGCATTCAGCTTGTTTCAATTATTCAGGGCAACCCAGGCTGATAATTACACAGTCCCGTGTTGCTGAGTAAAACTGATGCTTAATTAGCCAGCAGGAAAGATCGATTAAGATACAGCAGGGCATCTTGCAAAGTTCTTCAGTGGGACTGCAGGGAATAGAGTCTGGCTGTGCCCTTCCGAAGGATAAAATTCTCCACTTCTCAGGGACTCGACAGCAGTTTTATTTAAACTGGATGCTTAGATCAGTCAGCCACCCTGAGTTTTATTGTCAGGTCTTAACTTCAAGTGACACAACTTATATCTCATAACTACAGCATTAACAGCAAGCTCTGGATCACATTTCTAGCCAGAAATATAATGCAGCTGAGGCTGAAATTTTTATTTAAACCTCCAGCAACTTGTTTTCTGTTTATGTTCCTTGATTTTCTCCTAGCACAATAGAACCACCTGTGTTTGCTTGACTCGCTTATCCAAATGATGCAGCTCATGTTCTCATGCAGGACTTGAACAGTCCCAGGGACATGAGATTTTGGAATCCAATTTGGACCCAAGTCTTAACTTGAGAAGTCCTTTTCATTGCTTTTTACTGAATCAAAGTCTAAGCAATGTGTATTTGAGTTCAGAAGCCACTCACAAAATAGGTACTTTCAGCAGCATGAATCTTTGCTCCCTGTATTGATTTACCCACATGCCCAAGTATCAAAGCAATGGATTTTTTTTTCCACAAAACCCTCTCTAGCGCCAGGGAGAAGGAAGAACAGGACAGGATCAGACACCCATATGTAAACAGCTGTACAGACACAGTCCAAGGCTTTTTTTTTTTTAACTTGAAACACAAAACAAATTCCAAACACAAACAATGACAGTTTTGCAGACAACCATATAACTGGTTGAACAAGAGAGCATACAAGCCAGCATGCGGTGCACTCTCACATCATACCAAGCCCTGAACATCCATTAACTTTGAAAGCATGGTCCAGCTAGTTGAATACAGTGCGTGTACCCCGCGGTGCGACACAACTCTGAAACACTTCCATTAGAAAGTAATGCAGGCAACACAAACCTGGCTTTGACTTGCTGGAAGCCAAAGAGAATTGCATCCCTCTGCTCCCTTGCTTTAGCACTCAAGTTTTCATTCTGCAGTCCATCTGCCAGGTAAACTTCAACATCTGGGGAAAAAGAGAGTTACAGGTTAAAACTAACCAGTTCTTAGCCAAGAAACCTGGACCTGGCTATGCACTGGGAAGCCCTCAAAACACTGTACCAAGCACTCTTATCTAGAGACACAAGTCAGCCTGAAAACTTCACTTGTAGAAGTTAAGACATTGAACTGATTGCAGATAGAAGATCCAAATATTGCATGCGATTGCAGAGCTTCTGCCTAGTTGCAGTAGTATAAGGCAAATAAGCAACTGCAAAGAAACCAAGGAGAAAAAGAGAGGAAGGTGAAACAGGGGTAAGTCTATTGGACTGAAGTGTAACTCCACCTGCCTCTTTGCTGCCCCAAACCCTAGAAATCTGCTGCTGTGAAAGGTTTTTGGCATGAAGCAAGGACACAGAAGAAGTGGTTATTCCATCCAGAGGAGGATCCAGAGCACTTTGAAAACCCCAGTGCAAGATATCCACTGACGCTTCGAGGAAGCCCTAGCCTATGGTTTTCACAAGGATGGCCTTCGCAGAGGACAAGCGCTGAACAACAAGTTGGCTGTGCACTCGCCTACGCACACTTGTATCACCACATGGGCTCTCCCGCGAGGTTAGCGCTGAAGTACTGCACCCTGGGCTCGCTCAACAGAGACAGCTAAACAAAAGTAAATATGGCATTCTCTCGCCTGGAAGCCACATCTACATGCAGAAATTTAACCTGAACTGGAAGATAAAAGGATTAAGTGTCTTCTATTTGCATAAATATTTATGTTCTTTACAGAAACCTCAAAGAAATCTCTCATAGAAAACAGAACAGTTCCAATCACACCTGCTCCGTATAGGAGAATATCACCCTTGTACTTCAGCAACATTACTGCTAGTTTCCCCTAACAGAGAAAAGATTGGCTTCAAAGCTATGGCAGCGTACATCCACAAGCCCCTCCAACCTTTAACTCACACCCCACGCTGTGACACTAATGTCAGTTTAATATCCTGCTCGCAAGACTTTCAGCTCCTTATGCTTCAGCTGCCGGTACGACAGCCAGCGCTGTTCAGCACACCCCAGGAACCTGGACGACTCCTTAAAAACACCTCCTCTGCCTGCAAGCACATCTCAAGATCAAAATGCCACAAAAGAAATTAATTCCTTTTTCTGTTAAAGTCATGAGCCCTCATTTCTTTTTGTTGCCTGCTCATGACACTCAAGAAAGGCTTAGACATGGGGGTGGAGGGAGGAGAGGAAAAAAAAAAAAGGAGCTCT
Organism: Burhinus bistriatus; assembly: GCA_013397275.1. Lineage (NCBI taxonomy): Eukaryota > Metazoa > Chordata > Aves > Charadriiformes > Burhinidae > Burhinus > Burhinus bistriatus. The sequence continues at coordinate 180,302 of VYXH01004952.1, forward strand.
TTAAAGTGCAGAGCATAAGAAAGGACATGGAGGGGAGCAAGGCTGATGCTTGGGCATCCCCCAGAAAGAGGGCCCTCTTCCTATCTCCTCTTCAGAGTAACAGGGGAAGGACCAGGGAGACCCAACACTGCCCACAGCAGCCTGGGAAGGAGGACTGAATCCAGATCCTCTTGTCTCCATAACAGTCCAGTTCTCCTTTCTGGATTTATTCACCTGAAAGTACCAGTTTCCAAGGGAGCACTTGCTAATAACTGCATTTCAGCCAAACGAAGACTCCTCCAGGTCCTCTGTCTCCCTGCCTTTCCTCCTACCAGGAGGGCTCCTGACCCACAAGAACCAGGTCTGAGCCAGCTGTGCCTCATACCTGCAGCCACCGCTTCACAGCTGAGACACCGAGCTAAAGCCCCAGTACAGCACTGAGACAGCGAAGTGTCCTGACACGGCCCCTCCGCTGCGGGGATGCACAGTTGCCACATCTCAGCAGACGGGCAGTAACACGGATCCACAGCACTGCTAAAGCACCGCGTCGCTCTCAAACCCACACCTACATCCAGCAGGGGTTTTGGGAGCTCCGGGATTGCAGAGGTGTCAGGCCAAAATGCCTATTAATATCAGTTCACTGCTAGTAATTTAGCCCTAGGTGGCCTGCTTGGGATAACACAAAGGCTTTGCCAGAGCAGCTGAGTGAAGCTTTTTAAATCCCAGGCCAATCCTGTAATCCTTAAGCTAAGTTTCATTCTGAGTACTGCATCTCCATGCAGTTTTAATTGTACATCTAAGATACAGCACCAGCTTATGACAAGCCTAACAACGCTGAGGCTTACACTGCTTACAAATTACACAGAAAGTACCCAAGTACATATATCTAAGCACAAAGGATATATCTTGCTCCAAGGAGCTTACTGCTTAAGAACAGTTGAGGCTAAGGGGACAATTTATTATATACAAACCAGTATAAAAACAGCACAGTAGAAATGGGTCAGCAAGAGAAACCACGTACAGGCTGTATTTCCACAGCAAAAGAAACGGCAAGAAAAACAAACCGCTCCCAGAACTTGTGCAAATATCAGCTGGATCCCTCTGTCATTTTTAAGCGCAGATTAGCTCCATGAGTATGCTATTAGCTCTAATACGGTATTTACTTACTGGGATGTCAGCACAGATCAGCTGCTGGATAAGTTATAGTAGAACCAGGGTCACTTCTGCAAACCAGGCAGAGCCCCTTTCAGAGCCAGCCACTATGTTTATAGCGCCAGGAAATGAAAAAGAAAGCCTAACCATAAACTCTCAAAGTGGATCAGGAAGAGCAATATGTAAGCAGCTCTAGAGTAAATCACCCTAATGTTAGTTTTACTGCTTGTCGGTAACATTATATTCTTGATGTTTATAGATTGCTCTCTGCGATCCACTCTGAAAGTTTACAGGACTCTCCTTTTCATTTCCTGCAGCTAAAAAGGTAAGAGGGGGGGGAAAAAATAGTTGAGATTTCATGAAGTGTTTCAGGGGAGTTTCTAGAGGCAATTGCAGTTATCCACTTTAATCCTGCAGGAGATGCGCAGCATCGTAAGAATTATGTCACAACCACTGAAGTCCAGGTAGTAAATAACCTTTTAATGGCAGCACTAAATTCTAGGAGTTAATCAGCACTCAATGAGCAGAGCTGGAAGGTATTAAGATGCCATGTGTATTCTCACTATGCACATACACACATTCATTTCCCCCCCCGCCCCTTTTCTACTCCTCTGCCATCAGAAGGCCACCAACAGAAATCCTGCGCAGAGGATCCTGCCCCACAGAATCACGACGTTTTAGCTATGCAAGGTAATGCTGAGCCAACCGGTCTGCTCCAACACTTCTTTGATGCTTCACACAATCCCTCCTGTAGTTTATCACCCCAGCTGGCTGGGAAAAATTAGTTTTAAAAAAAAAGTTTAGGACACCTATCAACACAGAGTGGAGATACCTTGAGCTTCCCTGAGACTGCATTAATATTTCCAGGATGTGTCCCAAGACAGCCAGGGGTTTGAAAGGCTAGTTGTATCATCCCCTGGACCGCTTGTCAAAATAAAAGCTGGGAACTATTGCACACGGTATTTCTTGCTTTTTCTGCAAGCTCAAGAAAGGATGGTTTAATTGTGAAATGACATTTTTCAGATGAGCCTTCCTGCTTTTGTGGGGCTGAGTCAGAGAAAACCTTGAGAACCGGAGCAATCTTCGTCCATCCTCCTGCAATGGACCGAATGGGACATTCTCCCTGACACAACGGACAATGGGGGAACCGAGAACAGCTTCCAAGTCTCAACCCAGAATTCCCTGATATTTAAATTCTGGAGCTACTCACGATGCTGCATCAATGCTGACTGTGGCTTATTAGCCCTCACAAAACAGAGCGTTGTACCATTTATTTTTAAAACAGCATGGAGGCTGCCTGCCTTGCAATTAGCAACTAACAGCTTTGTTAGGCTGTGCAGGTGCAGTCACAGCCTCCCACCGCAGCACCTGCTCCCTCCCTCCTGCTGCCCAAATTCCAGCAAGAAGATGGCTTTCCAGCCCTACCATCCGAAATGAAGAGGAGGAAGCAAAGCAGGTGGAGGGAAGATAACCAGGCTGCCTTTCCTTCTCCGAACGAAAGCAGAAGCCCCGGGTTTGTCAGGGATATATCACATTTTTTAGAACCGCTGTTTCAGCCTTCAGAAGAAATTTGTGCTAAAGAAACATGAAATGCCCTTAAGCAAAAGTAGTTTTAAAAGGGACCTGACTGAGCCGAGAGTGAAACTGTGCCATTAACGGACAACACAGAGTTAGTGAAACCTGGATTGCTTACTTGCAAGGTGGAACTTAAAGCAATATAATTGTTGCAGCCACTTCTACTCATAAAGAGAAAATAACGAGCATTCACCAGTGTTGCAGGGTTGCAGTGCAGAGAGAACAGTCATATTGTGTAGGCTTTCAACCACTGCAACCTCAGAGATGTCTTGCGTGATAAAAACACAACCTTTACTAGCGAGCCATTGACTTTTGTGCATCACACAAGTAGCGCTGCACTACAGACCAAACTCTAATGGAAGGAAGCAGAGGTTATTGCCTGTACATCAGTACGTGTTTCCTCCTCTATTTGTAATATTTATTTTAAATACAAGAATTCTTACGGTAATGCAGCTTGCAAACACTCTAATAGCTTAAGCTCCTTCATTTCCAGCCTGCGTAGCTGGAAACCTCCTCAGCCACTGGAAGGCCTCGAGACCATCTAGATTGTTAAGACACAGCAAGTTTGATACAGAGGTATGTGACATGCAATTAATCTCCATTCATAGCCTGCTATACTTGTCAGCAAACAAAGGCTGTGCTTTAGAAGGAGATCTGAAGCCTTCAATTAAAAACAGTCAGCTAACAAGAAAATAATCTAAGTTAAAGGAAGGTGGCAGGTGCAGAAATGAGTTGTTTACAAAAGTGTCAGCACTGAACAATAAAGTGCTGCACATCAAAAATGTGAAAGGGTGAACTTCACTGAAGCCCCCATGATTAAAAAACAGAGGAGAAAGTTTACACCTACATCTGGGGGAAGACACAAAGCATTTGGAAGTGAGCTTTGACGGGCTTGGAGGCTGCACACTCTGTCTTTCAGACTGACAGATCCCAGGACTGGAAGTTATTCCGCGTCTCGGAGGGGATGGAGCGAGTGCTCGGTGCTGCCAGGAGCCATCGCAGCAGGAAACGAAAGGTCACCAAGCCTTGCGGCAACCGGGGCCAGACCAGAACACAAGATGCTAACGACTCCTTCTCCCCCACCTACCCACATCTGCGACAGCAGGATGTGTCGGTAACGCCTGCACGTGTTGTTCAGCACTGGGCCGACACCGCTGCTCCCGCCTGCGATGCTGCTGCTGGCGTTTTATTTATGGGCAGGGTATAACACGGTCACCTCTGCACAGCACTTCTCTCATCAAACCTTTGCTTACCACACCATGGGGTCAGCAACGATTGCAAAGGTCTGGACAGAACTGGTTGATGTTTGTGAAGCATCTTCTAATAGAAGAGTTTAGCACGGTTTCTGCTCGGCTGACCCACCACTTCAATGACTAGAAGTGTTGCAGTTCAAGTTTGTGAAGAAATCCATTAAAAACAACTTCAGAAGCCTCCCACCTGCCGTCTTACACACGGAAGTAAATGCTGGCAGCTCTCAGCACGGCTCACTCGCTCAGAAGCTGAGACCTCAGGAGGTCACATTCAAACTATCAAGGAGAAGCAGGGGTTGAAACCGGCATCGTTCTGGGATGTACACCCATTTTTGATGGGGCTGAAGCTTTCCTGAGATGCACCCCCACCGAGCGAGCCTGCTTTTCGCATCCCCAGTGTGACACACACCATTTGAACAACATCTAAAGCCAGGAGACACCGCTACAACAGCCACAACAAAAGCCTGCTGAGAGGGCTCACTGCAGCACACAAGCTGCTTTTACCCTTTGTACCCGCTCCCTTGTCTCACCCTAGTGATGCTCACCAGTGCAGCCTCAATTCCTTATCCAAAAACACTCAGTGGGGACATCTTTTGACCATGTCAGAAGACACCCCTCAATCTTGCTTACGCTCTCTTCCCCTTACACAGGCTCTGGGACCACCAGAAGGCTTCCCCACCCCTAACACAGGCATGGACCCACCTGCCAGCTTCTGAGCAACATGAGGACAGCCCCAAAAACACCAGGACAAGCAGCCACATCCCCTACACTCTCACTGGGGTTAGAGACAAGGAAGACATACATAACCTGAGTACCCTGAAACCATCAGCCTTAGAGAAGAAGTAGCTCCCACAGTCCTACCACTCCCCTCTCTGGCTCAGCACAGTGAGGTGCAAAAGGCTTTTCAGCTTCTTCCCCTGCAACCGCAGCAGATTTCCCCCATTAAGCAGAAGGCGAGCAAGGAGGAACTCGTGGTTACCTTCCAGGAGTCTCTGAATCTCCTCTGGAATCATGATACCTGCCACCTCCTTTCCACAGGAGTCAAACCTGCTGCTACTGCTCCTGTCCCTCAGGGGACAGGACGATCGAGAAAGGAAGCAGGGAGGGCGGGGACACCCAAAAAAAGGTAGGAGGAACCATTGAGGCTCCGCTCAGATACTCGGATCCCTCCTCCTGGCACAGCCCCGGCCAGCTCAACCTACCTCCCAGCAGGCAGCCAGGATGCCCAGCTCCCCTGGCCACCGAGCACCTCCGTGCTCCAGAGAGCCACAGCTCCAGCCAACAAACTGCAGAAGTGCCTGATCCCAGCAACAGCACAGCTGAACCTGTGCTCCTGCATTAGTGTTTTATTCTGGTGGCACCTGGGTGTGCATCTCCTTCATTATCACACAATTCAGCACACCTGCTGGCAGAGCAGAGCCATGAGCTCTACGAGGCCGTGTGGCCACTGATTTAACCTCCTACGCCTGCTCCTAGCACAACAGGAGTTGGGGATTGGAGTTGTTCCAGGCAAAGGCAAGCTCCCTCCTCTAATGCACAAGGGAAGAGAATGGTACTTGGCTGTTCTGCAATAAAACTTCCCCTCTTCCTGCATCCTGCATAGGAAAGGGGTTAGATTGTAATAGCCGTTCATATTTCTATGTCTTGCCCAGAGAAATAACAGGGTTGTGCACTTTAACTTGCTTTATGACAGGCAATAAATGCAAACTGCACTCTACAAAACAAAAATGGCATTGCATTAGATTAACCCACAGCCCTGCATCTGCTCCTCTCCTATATAAATGAATTAGCACAAGCTGACTATGAGGATGCCACTATTATTTTTCATTCTTGCATTCCCAAATTTTAGAGTCAATATTAACAAATCCAAAGACAGTCTTCTTTATTGGAAGCTTATTAATGATTCCAAAGACCGGTTAAATATTTCTGATAGGTTAAGTGTGTAGGATCCACTCCTTACTTTGCAATATCCTGGTATCAAACAAATATTTATTATTATAGCATGTAGAAAAGGTTATTCTGAACATGCTTGCCACTTTTGCTTTTCTAGTATTTTATTCCTGGCATGTGATCTTTAATTATATTTTCCCAACATAGCAAATGTTGGAGAGGGCAAAAAAGAATGCAATCCGCCTGTGTTGGCCACAAATACAAAACCACATAGCTTCACTAAAGTTAGTGCTTGTTGCTTTCAGGAGGGGCACAACACAAGCTCCTGAGAACGGAGAGCCAGGGCTGGCTCCTAAGGTGTGTCATCATCTGATGAGGCAGGGCAGCTCTGAATTCTCCAAGGAGGCCCCCTAAAACTGCTTCTCTCACTGCTTTGCTGTCCTCCTGCTCTGGGCAAGCCAGCCTGCCACGGTAATTATCACAAGCTGGCAAAGCAAAATCTGTAGGGGAAAAGAAAAAAGTGTGCGGTGGGGTCCCAGCCTGCACAGATACACAAACACTTCAGTACAGTCCCACCGGCTTCAGTGGGACAATGCCATGTCGAGAGGCTGAGCATATTTCCAAATAGTTGCAGAATCAGCTTCTCTGGATGCATCGCCTGGATGGAATAAAGGTTTAGCTGTTGGGCAGCAGGCCTTGGATAAGAGAAACTTGGAACAGATTCCAGATTTGCCCCAAGCTTCTCGCTTGGTTCAGTCAAGGCAGTCTGTGTGTTTCAGGCTTATCTTACGTATGCGATGTAAGAGCTATACTGGCAAAGGCTCAGATATGGGAATGATGGAAATCTATGAGAGAGACGCTCCTCCATATGCTATCAGCTGCTAATATGCTTTGTGACCCACTTTCTGAGACTTGTGGGTGAAACAAGGGAAAAGACTCTGTTATGCTTTTAGTTGTTCGGTACAAATCAGATAAAGAACAGGTATAAGATGAAGCACAGTGCTTTGTGTTTTTTGGTTTTGGGTGTGTGCCTGCAATTCTAGTGCGTTGTCTCCACTGTTGACAGTAGAGTGAAAGGGGAACCCCCCACCCCCAGGCAGCTGCAAAGTTCTTTTGGGACTTTTTGGTTGAAATATGCACTTTTATGCATGTGGACAACACCTCAATAACTCACATATAAATAATACTTGTCGAGAAGGGAAGGCTTTAGAGGAGAAGTAATGACACCGTGACCATGAACATGTTTAGTGTATGCAGCTGATTTACCAGAGAAGTAACGTTGCACTGTTTTCTGCGTAGAGTCTCTCCGTGTGGTAAGGCTGAAGTGGCAGCTGCCATTTGGGGTTTAGTCGCAAAGAAGAGAAGACAGTGTGTTTTCTCTCCTGTTTAGGGAGGCTCAATTGCTCTCCGGATCTGGGAAAAGAAACACACCACCACTTCTGATTTGTCACTTGGCTGTGCTCTGCACGCGCATGTAATTTCAGAACAACTTGGAGACAGACTTCACGTCTGACATTACCAATCCAGACCTTGCAGCTTTCCTACTCTGAGTAAGTTCACTCCATTTCTCTCCTTCCCCCTGTACTTTGTGCTCTGCTGTGTGGGCTCACCCACATTGACAGCAGTGCTGCAGCGTATGCTTGATTTTAGGATGACATGTACATGAAATTTTTCTTAGCGGATGCAGAGGTCTTAAAGCGCAGGAAACGTCGCTGCAGTTCAGAGGCCCTCGCACGGGATATTGCCTCGCTAGAGAGCATATACATCGCAGTAGTCTTCCCCGTTACATCTCCTAGTCAGGTAGGGTTTCATGAGTCAGGATTTAGAAAATTGAGAGTCTCCTATGGGAGCAAAACATGAATCTCTGTTAGCTGCCTATGGCTCCTGATACGTTTGAGTGGTTCTGATTGTATGTAAGAAATGGTAGCACGTGTAGGTGGATGTGTACAGTAGATGGATCAGTATACGTGTTCTCACCTAGACGTGTTTAGGAATAAATATTTAAACACTTCTGTGTAGAAATCCTAGTCAGTACATTACAGACTACAAATAAAAAGCAGCTGCTTGCTGAGACTGACTAACTTTAAAAATGAGTTTATAAAGGAATGAACTAGGTCCCTTAGATGGAAGAAACCGCCTTCAGATATGCCAGAAAGATCAATAAAGCCTGATCAATGCAAATCTCAGAGGAAGAAACGTTCATGCAACCGCAAAGAAAAGGGTCATCTCACACATTCTCTGCATTTCTGTAGCTCACAGAATAGTCTGAAAGCATAGTGTTGTAAAGAGTGAACTAGAAGATACCTGGTCAGTGAGTCTTGTCCAAGAGTTAAACCAATTTAATATATTTAGGGTCTGGAAGAAATTTTTCCTTGCGTCAAGCTAGCAGTGACTTGTTTTGCAGGTGCTTTGTGCGGTTTTGCCTTCCTTTGCTGCCTTGGGTATGATCACTGCTTAAGAGCATATGGGGATTTCACCCAACAAATTTCATGTTGTTGCAGTGTTTACAGCACCAGTACAGCCCTAAATCATTTCTGCTCAACTTCCGAGATGTATTGCAGTTGTGATTTTTGGTCTTTTGCTACAGATCTTAAGGGTATCATCGAGCATTGAAAACAGCATCATGTGTGGAGGCTGGCACAGTTGCACCCTGGCTGCTCTTGGACCACATGTCCGTTCCGTAGTCCTGGCAGCCGGAGGCAGGATCCAGCACCTAGAATGTTCCCCTCAGGCCCTACAGGAAGATTTTGTTAAGATCAGATTGACCATGCAGCAGCTGTTGTTATTATTAAATATATTTTACTGAGGAATACTGAGGCACAGAGCCTCAGCTGCCACAGAGACATAGGTGCTATAACCCGAAGCCTTAGCACCAAGCCAAGCCTTTCACTCAACCTTATGCGGCTGCAGATAGAGACAGGCAAATTCTTTATCTGAAGCTCATCAATGATTCCAAAGACCAGTTTAAGATTTCCCATAGGTTAAGCGTCCAGGATCCAGTCCTTACTTTGCAATTCCCAGGCAAATGACCTTTTTTTTTTTTCTTGTCGTTTTCCATGCCACTTTCATTTTTGAATGTGTGAATTAGTTACAAATTTGGTTTAGTGGTCAGCTGGGAAGGAGATAGAGGAGTCTGGCAGTGACCGTCAACTTCCACTGCATCACTGTTATGTAGCATCAAACTTTATGAGCTCTAGATGTAAAGCTGCCTCCCTACATTATGGAAGCCCCACCTTAATTATTTTAGGTCCAAGTTCAGCAGACAGGCTCTCTCCTAATGATATTCTGTTAAATGGACAAATTCCTTTGAAGGCTTGTCTTGCTTTGAAATCCAATTTCACAGGAAGCCAGATGCGATTGGGTGTAGCTATGGAAACAAAGCCAGGCAGCCTTAGAGGAGCTGAGCAATGCAAGGTAAAATGTGAGCGTCGGACTCCTTTACTGCGCTGTCGGAAATATCAAAGGATCTGGAGAGGTTGGCAGGAGACGTGTCCCTGTTACAGGCTGTTCTGTGTGGCTGGGTACCAGCGCCTGTCAGTGGAGGTAAGCAGCCAGCTGTCCTGTCACCCAGCCAGAACACAAAAAAACAGGGGGGTGCAGACTCCCCAGTTCCCCTCTGCCCCCTCCGCCAGCACATCAGGATCGCAGCCTTCCCCTCACTGCCATTCGGCAAGGTTAACAACAAAAGGGTAACAAGGTTAAACCACAAAGCCCTGGCTGATAACAACCCTTTCAAGCAGCTGCACTGAAATTAATCTGAAACTTCTAGTAATTAGATAAGATAAGGATGTGTGCATGCTCGTGCAGGCACACGCTGACCCTGGGACACCCATTCCACAAAGGAGGTGGAGGATCACAGGCTTCATTAAACTGGATCAGGTTATTTGTTCACCTAGTCTGGTGCTGCAGCACTGAAAGTACATTTCCAGCCCCTTTATTCATCTTGCTCGATATCCTTGGATAGTGCACTGACTTGCCCTTTTGTCCTCTCTTCCCGGTACTGTAGCTCCTGCCAATTCAGAGCAGACTCTAATTCTTGCTTTTTCAGAGCAGATGCTAGTCCATCCATTTCTGCATCGCAGCTCCTGCCATTCCAGGGCAAATTGTTGGGCCACTGGGTCTCATTTGCTGCCTCTGACAGTGACCAACAACTCAGAAAAAAGGCAACTTTCCAATCTGGTAATGCACCTGACTGCTTGAATAATGTCTCCTGGTTTACTAATCAGCTATGCCATGCTAATGCTCTGCTGTAATCCCAGAGTTTACATGCTCATGTCATTTTCATTGTCCAACAGCTCATGTGTCTTTTAGTGTGACTAAGTCATTCAGTTGAAGGTTGGTTACAACCGTTATAAAGCCTCTTTCATTTTTTAAAGCTAAGTGGTCTTCTGTTGTCTTCATAATTCGATTCTGCACCTCTGCTTCACAAGGGCTTGCGGGTTACTGTTCATCAGTTTCTGAAGCCAAAGAGAAACAAAAATATGTCAGCGGCTCTGAGTTATGGTAAACAGATCTGGTCCCAAAGCAAAACTAAATGACTGGACCTTGCTCCTGGCTTAGACTGCCAGCCTCTGGATTCATTTACCTTCCAGACACGCTGGATTTTCTCTGCTGTGAAGGCTTCTCGGAAGCAAGCAGGTGGGTTGAGGTGTATTTATTAGAGGATCTGTAAATGTATTGTTACTGTTTTTCATCATGCCAACACATTAGTTACATTAGGACTCCACTAAAATGTTCCACTAGCACACATAAACCCATGAAAGAGTTTATAGTCTGACCGGACAAGATGATGTGCAGAGTTATAGATGAAGTACCTCAAGAGAAGACCCTGGGAAAATAAACAAGAGTGTTGGTGCCTGGACTAGTGTTCAGGTTATCAAGGTCCACGCTGCGGTTGTCAACAGCCGCGCTTTGTGCCCAGCACCCCAGACATGGAAAGGCAAAGTCAGAGCAGTTGTTAGCTGAGAAGGAGGAATCTTAACCCAGGAATGGAGAGCACCAGGTTTCCTCCTCTGCTTCATTCTTCCTGTGCAACACTTGACTGCATGTCAAGCTCAAGTTCAAGCCCAGGCCTCAATCTGGAGTCCAGATTCAGCTATGCTCACCACACGGTCCCTCACTGTAATCCCATGGACACAAGCCAGTGAAGACTGGGCAGACATTTCTTTTTCATATGGTAGAAACATCCTCTCACCTTCAGGGTGAATGGACTCCACTGGTCCATCCACCCATCCACTCCTACCTCTCCCTTGTGGAGGTGGCATGTGGCAAGGAGGCCTGTCTCTGGGAGCACCCGCAGTGATCAGTGGGGTGGAGGTGGTCTGTGAGGTGACAACACGGAGGAGGCACCTCCCAATAGCATGGTCTCAGAAAACTTGTGATCCTAAAGCTAGATGTGGGGAATGGATAACACCACTGGAATCCTAAGCAGGAACCAGCTCTGAGACAGCATTTCTACAGCCTCTGGCGAAAATCTGGCCAGCGTCAGGAAGGGAAGAACACATCGTAAAGGGAAGGATTGGGAAGATAGGAAGCCAGAAATGAGCAGTGAGCTGAACTCCTGTGGAGGCTGCTGTTCCTCAGGCTGACGAATGGGCTTCAGTTTAATGCAAAGGTGATATTGATCCCGTACTGTTTGGTTACAATGTGTGATGGAGCTGCCCTCTGCCCTGTAGATGTGTTGTAGCACCTCTTCTCTTTCTCCCAATCCTCATCAAACTACTTTAATGACTCTTTTATTGACAACACAGAGTCTTAATGAGGAGGGCTGCCACACACTTCATTAAAGCTGAAGAGGGGACACTTCCTATAAACAGCTAGGACCAAGGGCTGCCATCAAGGCTGAGGGAGAAAGATGGAGTTGAGGGAGGATCCACAATTCTCTAGAGGAGGGAGAGATCCCTGTCTGCTCCTGAGAGAGAACAAAGATTTAGGGCAAAAGTCCATGATCTGAAAAGCAGTGGATTGAGGAAGAAGAGATCAGTCCTGGAGAAGAGTCTTGATGGGCACAAAGGACATGACATGAGAGCTCCTTGAATCCAGTTCAGGATGAAGATGAGAGATGAAAAAATATTGGGTATCTAATGGCTGATTTTATTATTCAGTATAAAAATAACACAGTATGTCTATGCTGCTGTGGAAGGTGGTGATGGCAGCATGTCAGACGCCTGTGAACAGGAGTACAGACAGTAATGTAGTGCTGGCTTTGGTACAGTCTGCCAAACTAACATTATGTAGTTGGCTCACCTGCACCAAGATCCAGGCTGCCCAGCTCAGTTTAAAGCCAGTTCAGAGACATCTGCATAAACATCAGTAACATCATTACACCTGATGGTCCTGAGATTTCATGGACAGTTCAGTGACATTTCAGATTAAAACTGAACCAGCCATTCTGTGAGGTTTTGTTCATTCTGGAAAAGAATCTCCTACCTAAAACCAGCACAAAAGACAAATTTGGACTCAAGGGTCTGGATTCAGAAGAGACTCAGATATGATGTTCTAATGTAGCCCTGCTTCTGCATTAACATCCATAAATCTCCATCCATCACACAGCTCTATTTCAATTATTGAGCCAATTTCCAGACACTTTTATGATGTATTGTTTGATTTTATTAACTGGAGTGAAGGTTTAAACTCACTGAATTCCCATAGTAATCTTGCCCTGTAACCCTACCCACCTTATCAAATCTTGCTTAATGAAATGCAGGCATCTGTCTTAATGGCTTTCAAACTATGCTATGTAGACTGACCCAGATGTTAGTTCATAAATAGGAATATTTGGAGGTGTTAAACAGGGTAGCTGGAGACAGAGGTAGGTCCCTGAAGTGATCTTTTCTCTTATGAAGAAATCAGTGATATGGGAGAAATTACTATAAATCTTCATGAAGAAAAATGAGAGCCAGAGGCCTAAGGAATGGGAGAGCAGCACCGCAAGCAGCACAGCAATAGATCTGGTCAAAAATAATTTCCTGAAGAAACTGGCTATTTTGGTAGAAATTTAAAAATCAAACTAGCTTGATTTAAGACCAAAATATTCATCTGAAGTACTTTGCCTGGGGACTGTTGTTGTTCTGCTGCATGGAATTAGAATCTGGGTGTTTCCAGGATTCCTAGGCTGCCTTCCCTGCGGTGCTCTATATCCTCAGGGGACTTGGCACATCCCGGAGAGACAGCCAAGGGGCGGAAAGGGAAGTGCAGGGCCCATGTAAATGATTACATGGAGTACTGGGATTATATCCAATGTAATACGCTATGTAATAGTATTTGCAAGTTGAAACACATTCCATTCCAGGTAATTGAGGGTTTTCATTGTTGAGGAAAAAAAAAAAAAAAAAAAATCCTTAGAAAACAAATATTTTCCTTGCGGGGGGAGGAAACCAACCAAAAAAACCCACCTGTTTCTTTTTTACATTTAAAAAATAACAAAAAGAAATTCACACAGTCTTGGAAGCAGCCCTGCAATGTGATGGACACAACACTAGGGGCTGGCTGCAAGCGTTCACTGCCTCACTGTTCCTTCAAAGCTGTGGTGGTGAATAAGCCATGATTTTTGTCCCTCAAGGGTTTTTTACTGCCACACTGCATCATCTCAGCTCTTCAGCTTCTCCTTCCCCACAGCTGCTCTTGTTCCATGCTCATGAGAAAGAAAGAAAGAAAAAATGACAAGGCTGCATGACAATCTGGTATTTAGTGTGACAGTTAAACTTAATGATATGGGAGGCATGTTAGGCTGTATTACAAGCCCATTATCTGCGAGCTTGGATATTGGATGCATTACATTATTAATTAAACACAAAAATGACTACCGTTAGTCGGCGATCTTATCTGGTAAAAGAACTAGAAGGCAGAAGTATTCCCTAAATTCAAGAGCTTATTGTTTCGTTCCTGTCATTTTGTAAAACAGTTACCCTTCCGTTTCATGCTTGTCAAGCAATCAATGAATGTTTATAAACTGCTTTGAGATCTTCCAATGAATGATGCTACAGTTTATAAATGCAAAATGTTACTACAGTTCATTCATTATGAAATTAAAGGATAAAACTTGCAGATGCAAAAGAATTCTGCTCGAAAAATACCCCAAACATTTGTGCAGCTGTTATTATGTTGCCCCCTTCTGCCAGATGCTTAAACACTCTTATGTGAGGGATGAATACAAACATCACGGAGCTGCTCTCAAGGTGAAACCCTAGAGATATCTTCAAACTAACGGCACTGATGCCTAGCTCTTACACTCTTCATGCGCAGATTTGAGAACCTTCAGAGTACAAAAATGCAATCCCCATTTCATGAGAGAGGAAACCGAGGCTGAAGGAAAGGAAGTGTCTTTGCCTAACCAACACCTTGAGCCAGTGAAAGTATGAGGAGCAGAGTCCACATCCTCCGAGTCTCAACCCAGTGCCCTTCCCACTAGTCAAGTCATTTTAAAGTTTAAAACCGGAGCCCTCTTCTAGCGACTCCTATTGAAATGGGTGTCCTCCAAGGGTGCAATTCTGCAAAGTGCTGGGCACTCTGGCCCTCTTCCAGTGAGACACTTACGTAAGTGACAAACTCCAAGTTTATGAATTGTCTAACTGAAAAAAGCAGAAATGGTACTTTAAAAAGAAAATAGCACAGTTTCCCTAATTGGTGCTTCCCACCTCAGGCAGACAACAAAAGCATCTGCACTAGGAGCTGTGTCATACCGGGCTCTGTCCGTCGGCAATGAAGAAACAGAGGGTGGCACTTCCATAGCCTCTCTCCATCTGTAATCTGAACTATCCTCCAGAGCTACTAATTTCTTCCACTAGCTGTAGAGGCCATCCATGCTTGACTGCATACGGAAACAGCAAGCACTGCCTTTCTGGATGCTATGCAGGCACAGCACTAGCAGCCTGGGGGGGAGCGTTGAACTGGGCTTCCCACGCAATGGACCATATCTAGAACTGGATCCCCAGCAAAGTGTGCTCAGAGCTTGCTGCCATCTCAACTGTGGATGGTCTCCTGTGTTACTAGGTAAGGAGCACATTTCAGACATTCTTCCCCATAGCTCTTACCATTCCCTGCTTTAATAAACACCAATGCTGAGCTTTGGTTCCAGCCCTGAAGGACCTGGCAGTCCTGCAGATCTGACCTGCTTTCTGCCAAGTGTTCATGGGTGAAATTGCACAGCAGATCTCAGTAAAGTTAACCAAGTTCCCCATGGCAGAGTGTAGCAACCAGACCAGAGAAGCATCAGCCTCTACTGCAGTAGGACAACATGGATAAACGTTACGGCTCATTGTCTGGATCCAGCCTACTCCGGTGATTCAGTCAAAGCCTGTAGAAGAGCTTGGAATCAAACCTGGGTCTCCTAAATACAGCTTCAATGCGTCACTCCGACAGCAGGGCTTCCTCCCTTTGACGAAACTCCCTTATCACTTCCAGACAGATCCAGGCAGGCAGTGACAGTGCCTCTCTACTGCCCCTGTTATAGCTTGAAAAGGGATGGTGGTAACTTGTGTGAAAAGTTTGGCCTTTCTTTTGAGTCCCTGATTAGTATAAACAATGGTGTGTGCCTTTTGGAGTGGTTATTCACACTATGGATCTTTAGCCAGCTAAGTGCCCGATTATCCCACTAAGTCTGAAAATCTCTTTTCCTTCTCTACTTTTCTCTTATCTCCTCTGATGTAATTATCTGCTACTTTGTATTGCACTTCTCTAAACTTCTGCAACCCCCTGCTTTTAACCTCCACTCTGTTTCTCCGCTTCTACCCCAGAGCAAATGGAGATTATTCAAGGTGAAAGAGAGGGCAGTGGAGAAGTACCCTGCATCGGTAGGGATGTCTGTGGTGCTGCTGTGCTGCCCCATTCTCTCTCACTCTGCATTTGCATGGCTTTGAGGGATGCACATATTAAAGGGTATGGAGATGTAATCCACCAGGATTACAAGGGTTTACAATTTCAAATCAAAGCATTACAAAGGCCAGATACCCAACCCACAGCAAGCTGATCTGGGATTCCAGCTGATGCCTTTTCTTTCTCACCTCCTCCTGAACCAACTGATCTCTTAGTCATGGCTCTGCATCCTCTGTCTACAGCACTCACAATAATCACTCTTGTGGTGCCTAAACAATGGATCTCTTACACTGAGCTGGGCTCCAGGGGCTCCTGAGCTGGTATGCAAACTCTTATTCTTTGTACCAGGATAGCTTTGTTGAATCCTTTCATAGTGCAGATTTCTGCTGGGATAGGCGAGCTCAGCTAAGAGGTGCCCCAGAGAGCTTACAGTCGATGCATAAGGCAGGAGACAAGAGAGGGAAACAAAGAGGTAGCACCTTAAGGAGTGCAGTGTCTAGTGAGAAAATTCGGCTAGATGCACTGGTCCCCATCCTGTCCAGCTCCCTGGAAGCACCCCTGACTCCTCACGCCACAAAGTACCCTTTATGCATCACTCTGTTTCTTGCTTCTAGCTCTTGAGTCCGTCCCCCTTGTTTCAGCTCTCCTTGCCACAGTTCATATTTTGTCACACCCCTCTGGTTAGGTAAATCTGTGACACTCCCTCGTGCTGGTTCATTTTCTTGGATCACATATGTTAAAATGTACATCTCCAGCTCTCACTCCCTGCTGTCTGCGGAGGGAGCCTGGATAACTACCTGCAAGCTGAACTTGAAGAAACTAATGTTCAGGAAGAGGAAGCTCACTTTAACGGATCCACCTGAGTTCACGCAGAGAATCATGGAAAAATCTGGAACAGAAGCAAGCTCATCACAGATCTCAACAAATGCTTTAGCTACAAACTTCCCATCCTGGGGCTCTGGTTCCAAGCCATACAACCACAACTGCTTTTCTCCTGTAGTTTATCTCCTTTCATCCTGCCTCCATCAGCTAGTCCCCAGCTCCCAGCTCTCCTCTGTCTTCCACCAAACGATCAGAGAATCACCTCTGCGAGAGGAGCGGAGAGAGAGTAGCGCCTGGGTCCTGTGTCAGTTTTATTTACCTTCATTGCACTGCCTTCCATTGCTTAACAGAATAGTTTTATACCAGAGAAAATTGGAAGCTAAGTAGTTGCCTGTCAGGTAGTGTCTGTCGCCTGTGTGAGAAGCTGACATCGTAGTCAGCTACACTGTCAGCCATGTCTGTGCTGAGCATCAGTCCTGGCCCCAGAGTCCTCCTGCTTGTGCTCTTTCTCTGTGCTGGTATTTGTAACAGTGCCACTGGGGACTCCCCTCGTACAGCAGCATGCTGCAGTTTCCACTTACATCCATGTGCACTGCACACACGGCAAGTTAGCTAACAAGAAGATGAAGCTGCTGAGATACAGAGCCCAGCGCTGGAGGAAGTCTAGTTTCTCAAGCAGTCAGGGACCAAGGACCTTACCCATCTCCAGAGCAACATCCCTGATTTCATAGAGTGTCAGGGAATTATACCAAGGGTACATTCAGTTCCAAATATATAGAAGAGAGAGATTTAGAAGAAAATTAAAGGATCATTTTGCATCAAGGCAGACTAGGACTAAGAGTATGTTTGGCACGGGAGAGATATGGGCTGGATGCAAAGCCTGTTTCAGAAGAGGGGAGTGGAAGGGGAAGGCTATTTTGGTGGATCCAGAGAAGTGCTGTGTTTCATAATGAGTTTAATACCCAAATTCCCTTCCCTATGCAGGATAATTGCTTGATAAAGATGAGTGAATTCTCTTTCTCCTCTGCCCCTTTCCTCTTTTCTTCTTCTCTTCTTCTTTTCTCCTATTCTTTATCTACCACCTTCTCAGCATTTCCTGGAATTGCCAGTCAAGATTACAAGGTGTCAAAGGGAGTGAAATGAATTTTGCCACTCGGCTGCTCGTAAACTTGGTGCCCTGGCTTTCGATATTACAGCGCCATAGCCTCTACCTTTAAATATCAGCCACCCACAGAAACAACCTGACTGTACATCGGCAGCAGGAGAGGTTTCCATGGTGACAGGATGCAGGTCACAACCTCTGTAAATGTAATCAGAGCGCTGGGACTGCTGTGTGGAGACAGGTTTAATTTCTCCGTTAGTGGGAGCTCTGTGGTCCAACATGTGCATAAGCTCCTCACATTGACAGACAACCTGTTATCTTTGGGATGGCGCTGCCTATTGCCAGTCCTCGTGTGCACCCGCTGTCTCACCTTAATTTTTAAGCTGTGACAGAGCAATGCCACCTGGGATCCAGCATGGCCCAACCTTCATTCCTCTGGGCTTTGCAAAAGCCTGTTCATATCGTTTCAGCTGCCCACCGCCTTTTCTTGTTTCTGCTCCCCGTCCCGCACTGGCTGCCTGTGCAGGTGGAACGTTGGAAGCATAGCTCAGTCCCCTCCTCTCCACATCTATCAGGTCGCTCATTCCTTCTCCGTCTGGATACACAGGTATTGCATTGTAATGCGCCTGTCTCCACAGTGCCTACATGCCAAGTGCAATACAGCAGAACAGTGTACCTCGATGCTGTCTGAGAGTCAGACAACTAGGGCAGGAGCATTTCTTATGAAACATGCTGCAGAGGGGCTCTGTGGAAATGTACCCGCAGACTTTTACCAAAAATGTACAAGAAGGACATGTGCCAAGTGTTTTTAGGGTCTGGGCAGAGGTTATACTCTATGAGACACAGAATTTCTGGCTATTTATGACATATACAGAACCTGGATATTTACTGACTGTGCCATATGTTGAGTATTTCCAACAGTTCTCAGCTTTATGCTTTTCTTTATCCTTCTTTTTCTGGCTGTATATCTGTGTTGCGTTGCAGGCCTCAGTTTATCTGCTTCAAAGATGCATAAGAACTGAATAGTTCCCATCTTCAAAGATAAAAGCAGCTGCATGTGCCAGACTGTTTTAGTGATGCACAGTGTTTAATAAGCTTTAATTACTGGCTTCTCCTCTCTTATTAAGTTAAGCCAAGAATAATTTAAGCCCAGCTTGTAATAGTACTGGAGATCTCCATTTTCTGAGTCAACAGTTTGCACAGATGACTTTGGAAGTCAAATAGCAATTACTGCTTTCTCTCCTGTGTATTTGTGCATTTGCAGTGAAGAGAAGTTAAAAGCTTCTCTCTAGTAGGAGCCACATGCATTCAGGGTCAGTCCTTGAATGCTATCAGATCCACAGAGCAGCTCAACAGTAGCAAGTTTGACAGATACTGGAAAAGAAGAGTTAAAGGACTTGTTCATTCGGAGTTCATCCAAAATTGCCATTCCACTGTAGCTTTATAGCCTTCAATTTCAGATTAACTTTCACATGTAGTCAAACCCATATTTGACTGGGCAGCTAATGTGGCATGCATAGGTTCCTTGAAACCGTGCCTTTGAATCTTTGGCTGAGAGAATGCTTTGAAAGCATTCAAGATTTTCAGCATGTGAGCAAGTGTCCTAAGCACTGGTTCATGCTTCCCTTACACTGGCAGCAGGTACCAGCAGGTTCTTCACTCATTTACTCTCACTACGCCATGCTGTGCCAGTCTTCTGAAGTGCCATCGCTGTGCTCAGGAGGGAATTTGCTGAGTACATTCACACAAGTGCTCTTTGAGAGGAACTAATCGATTGCTAAAGACAAAGCTCAGGAGCAGAAATCTCTCTGCCTGTCATCTCTATTATCTTTTCTGCTTCGTCTGCCTCCACACTGTGCATGGACAGAGAATGGAAACTCTGCCAGGATCCTATGCGTCTCAGAGAACCCTGTCACCTGAAATATTATCCTGTCTAGTTGTGTGCAGCAGATTTAGCATTTCAGAGCAGCGGGCCTGAGTTGCCAGTCTGTCATGTGGATTACTCTGTGCACACCTAGATGTTGATGGTAAGAGGCATACATGCTTGGGACAAATGTTAACACAAAAGAGTGACGCGAAACCAATGGGAGGAATAAAGCTTTCCTGGGCTATTGGTATCTGGCTCGCAAAAGCCTTTCGAAAGTAAGGAGGAAGAAATAGAAGTGGATAGGGTTGGGCTAGGGGAGGTTTTTTCCACCTTTGATCCTCGGATTGTCCTGTTCAGCTGAGTGGAATACAAAGCAAGGGTGTCTCAGAGCTCACACTTCACCTCAGCAGTGCAATCGACGGGAGAAGCAGTGAGCGAGACCGACAGACTGTCACTGGCAAAATGAACTGTCACCTCCCATTTTTCAGAGGCGCGGTGGGATGAATTGCGGCTTTGAACCATGTGGCCCGTTGCTGATTGAGTTCCGCTGTCTTAGAACCCCACTGAACAAGGCAAGTTCATTTCAGTCTGACGTACCACTGCTTATCAATTTTGGAGCCAGTAAAATTAACCGCTTCTGAGCTGATTTCCCCTTTTCTTCCCCTCCTACTGCCACCTTCCTAGTTTTGTACCTGGAAAGGTCAGTGAATAAATCTCACAAAGCATCAAATATGGTCCACGTGGCCTAGAGAAGGCTTAACAGAGGTGCTGTTCTTAAATGGTGCTGGCTCCAAAAGACAGCTGTTCAGGTCACCAATCTCTAGCAAATGTTTGTCCACACCATAAAAAGCAAAGCAGAACTCCTCCGAGGAGTCAGGGGGAACCCACATCCTGCAGTGACAGCTGTGTTGGAAATCAGGATTGAGATGAATTGGAATGGCTGTGGGAGAAGATTGGTAATGGAAAGGTGGTGGATGTTCAGGGTCAGAAAGAGATCCCTCGCAGAGCTGCATGAGACTTTGAGCCGAGGCTGCCTTCCCACAGCTGTACAGAGACAGGGGGTGTGTCTCACCTCTTTGGTCAAAACAGCATCCTCAACCTCTTGCCAGCCTGTGATGTTCCTTCCAGTTCTGCTGATACCAGTTAGCTGTCTCTGGCGCAGTGTTTTCTGTCTCTTAATTCCCTCAAGAATCAGTTTTAGTTGCTTGGCCTTTCTTCTCACCCAGAATTTACATAAACCTGCCCTTCCTTTGCTTTCACATCATCCTTATTTTCTGATACCACTTCTCTCCTTTCAGACCTTTCTCCTTTCTTGCTCTATAATTATGCATCTGATTCCAAGCCGACGTTTTCTTTTCAGTGGTTCCCAGTGACAGGACGAGGGGCAACGGGCAGAAGTTGGAACACAGGAAGTTCCATTCAAACGTAAGAAAAAACTTCTTTACAGTGAGGGTGACCAAGCACTGGAACAGGCTGCCCAGGGAGGTTGTGGAGTCCCCTTCGCTGGAGATTTTCAAGACCCGCCTGGATGCAGTCCTGAGTAATGTGCTCTAGGCATTCCTGCATCAGCAGGGGAGTTGCACTAGATGATCTCTAGAGGTCCCTTTCAACTCTGAAAATTCCATGATTCTGTGATTCCGTGATTTTTGCCCTACAGAGCTTGTGAGCCAATATTGCCTCTGTCTTCCCTCTTGAAGTCTATTTTTTGTATTTGACCTCACAGGTTGGTCCTCATCAATTGTGTGTCTATGTATTTTTGCTAATATCCAGTTGACTCGTGTCTTATTATTAACTCAGGGCAAAGTCCTGAGATCCATAATAGTTAGTATACAGCCGAAACTTGGTTTAGCATGGAAGAAGCCCTGAGAAATCAGCCCTTTGAAGGCAAGGTTTTGGGGGACAAGAATTACTCTCCTCTGTGTTTTCAGGAAAGGTGGACACACATAGCGTTCAATAGTGTAGGTCTTTTGCTGGTGTAAATCAGGATCACTCCACAATGAGCAGTCCAGCTGGTGGTCAGGTACAATATACACGTTGATTAAATTAACGTCTGCTGTAATTCTATTGGTATCTGGAGAAAAATCTGTTTTGTCAAGCATTGTCCACTGCCATGCTCCTACCTACATAAACAACTCTAACATGGATTTCATCGGAGACTTCCTAAACTGTTAGCTTCGTTCCAGCCCTAGAAACACTCATTATTTTTCCTCTGGATACTTTGTATTCTGTGTCCCAGGCGTTTTGGTAAGTGTGCAGAGCTGCAATGAGAGATGGATGGGCCACTGACAAAAAGGGCAGGAGAATTAGTTCCAATGGAAATAATTTAAGAAAAGCTTTATTCAAGATGTCCATGAGTGGGAAGCTCTGGGCCTGTGTCTCACCTTCCTACAGACTGAACAATCAGATGAAATATTAGCACCTTCCACATGTTAACACTACAGGATATCATCCATCTTCCTCACCAGTGGGAAGTGTTAGCTAGCACAGGCCTTTATGAAGCTGATTTCTATATTCCCATATGCCAATCACAGCTTAGAAACGGTCTGAGTTTGCACTTTAGGAAAAGGGACTGTGAATCCAGGGAGGCAGCCCTCAGGCTAACGGCTACCTCCCAGGCTTTCTTTAAAGTGCACAGCTGTGCATTACCTCAACTAGCTTGAGAAACAGCAGCACAATATTCTCTAAATCTTCAGTGAATGAGCTGCAGTGGCAGAGCGGCTGAGAAAACTTGCTATGGTGAGTCTGAGACTTGCAGGAGACTTAAAGCTACAGCAGCTGATCCCATGCAGCTGATCATTTGGGACGGGGAGTTGAAGTCTGTTGATTAGGAAGGTAGTCATGATGCTCCCTCAGGGGAATGTTGGCTGCAGAAGCTGGTCCACTTTACTCTGTGTGAGTAGGCTTGGAGAGAACGGATGATGATGTCCACCTCCTCGCAGTGATATCTAGTTATGCAGGTCTTGTGCTATTAGAAAGGGAAAATTTCTGTCAGAAATCCTTCCTTCCAGCAGGAGTCAGAGATTTCACAGAATCACAGAATCACGGGGGGGGGGTTGGAAGGGACCTCTGCAGATCATCTAGTCCAACCCCTCTGCCAGAGCAGGATCACCCAGAGCAGGTTGCACAGGATGGCGTCCAGGCGGGTTTGGAATGTCTCCAGAGTCCGAGACTCCACCACCTCTCTGGGCAGCCTGCTCCAGTGCTCTGAGACACTCAAAGGAAAGAAGTTCCTCCTCATGTTTAGATGGAACTTCTTATGTTCGATTTTGTGCCTGTTACCTCTTTTCTTATCACTGGGCATCACTGAAAATACCAGCAAAGAAGGAGAATCTTTCCACCAGTGCCAAGAATCTAAGACTTGATGAAAACCTATTACACAGCACTCTGACTTCAGCAAAAGGTTTTCCCTTGTTGCAGGATCTGACAATACATATAACCCTGTCCATTACACAGGGCTAAGGTGGAAGGGTTGATATAAAGGATGTTCCAGCACTCACCGGAAACCAGGCAATGCAGCAGTGTCAGCCTTAACAGTTTCCTGTGAACTGTGGGAACACTACCCAGCAATTCCTGGGTCACACTGCAAGTCATCTTACTCAGGAGCAGCACTTAAAGTACTGAAAAGCTCTGTGTAACTTAAGAGCTACAGACTGGCCATCCTTGCCCTCATGCAACCTTCATTAGAGATAAGAACTTGCTCCTCTGGGTTTTCAGGACTTTTTCTGATTCCTGCAGTGAAAGCAGTCTGAACACAGACACATACACACACACACAGAGCAAAATATAATTGATATAGTTTCAGAAGGGCAGAAGCATATGGGGTCCCTCCATTCGGAGGAATAGCCACATCCCTGTTTCTTGTATTGCAGCAGTAATAAAAGTACAGTCAGTAAACTGAGTCGGAGCACAAACCAGCCTTCTAAGCAGCAGCTCTACCACGTTGCAGCTGGCTGAATATTTAAAATATGCAGACTCCTTCCATCCATCTTTCCTCAAGTAACCAAGTCCTCAGGTTTCTGCTGAAGCTCCCTGCTCATGAGGGACAGTTTGACTAATACAGCAATGGATAAAAAGGTTTTTCCATGGTTTAAGTATTTATCCCCAATGCTACCACAGAGTGCTTTTTTAAAGGCCAGCCCTGGGAGGCAAGGTGCTTTAATATGAATCTTCCCTCCTCTATCCAAGAAGAGCCTGCAGGATCAATGCTTGTAACACTCCTTCACAGAAATTAATGCCGGTACGTAAGGGCTTGTCTACACATGAGTTATCCCAGTGAGGCATTCTGCTTTACATTTGCACCTTACTTTATTGCAGAATAAGTTTCACATATAGACAAAAGCTCCCTTCATAAGATCATCATGTCATTAGGGGAACAATTACCTAAACTTTAAAAGTTTGTGGGTATTTTCTGACCCAGTTCTAGTGCCCGCTGGAATCTACAGAAGGATTACACTGACTTTAATGGCCATTGGTCCAAGGTATGGGAAAGTAAAATTGATAAGCAAGGACAGAAGAAAGTGGGAAAGTCATTTCTCATATTAAAATTGGAGCTCAATCCATGTTGTGAGCTTTAGACTGCAGATAGTACCAGGTCTACCTGTTCCCACAGGCAGGGATGTGTGCATGTGTCTCTGTGTAATACAGTGAGGGAAAGGAGAGCTAAACGGAGAGCAAAACAAGGCATTTTTGGCATTTCAGCTTCCTGTGAATTTACAATTTCAGCAGAACAGATAAACATGCAGCAAAGAGAACAGAGAGCCTGTCATCCTTCACTGAAGCGCGAAGAAAATCTGTGTCTGAGGCTTCCTCAAAGCTTAGTATGTAACAGAATGAACTTGACTGTTGTTTTAATTAAGCTCCCATCAAGGCCTGATCCATACAGAGACTATAGAACATGCGACTAAGAGGGCTGCCATTTTACTGATGGAAATTACCCTGAAACAATGATCAGTGTGAAGGCAGTAGTGAAATAAAATCCTAACCTGGCTCTGAACTTCCCCAAAAATGTCAGTGTGAGTTCATTTATAATTTTGTGAATAAAATGGCCCAAATTCAGTATCAGAGTTTCGGAGGAATACTATTAAACCTTGAATCAGGTCAAATTTAGCCATGTGAGCTGTGGCAACAGTCACATGGTGTGCAGTGGGTGTGATGTCATCAATCTGTGTGGCAGATGTCACAGGCAGGCGCATCATTAGTCTCCGCAGGGCTGTGTGATGCATGGTGACACCATGGCTGAGAGGGGCGTGATTGATATTTGGGGCATGGAGCCATATGAAAAATCTAGTGTGCAAGTAACAGTTTTATAAATGCCTTTCTCATTCTATATGCAGACAGGCCCCTGGAAGGAATCTAGGAGATTGAATTAAGCTTTTAACCCTCTAGGCTCTCCTGTCGTTTATTGTTAGGGAATTAATAGGAACGCAGGAATGCAGATGGCCTGCCTGTCAATTCCAAGAGGTGATTTTTCTGATCTTCATGGACGTTTCCAGCATCTTTCATTAAACACTCATGTACCAATTTGTCATTTTAACTGGGCAGGAAAGAAACTCCCATTGAACTCCTTAGCTCAGGTGCTGTAAGTTAAATTCAGAAACAGGAAGCCTTGCTCTGTTACATCTGCCAGACAGGCTTAGGGCTGATGAACAGCCTTCGATATCTGTTTAGGTGCGTAGAGGGATTCCAATAGGATGCTCTAGACCTATTCTCTCTGCAATCAGAATAAAAAGAGATTATTCAAAAGGAGTGAGAGAAGGCTTATATAGATCCACTGAGATCCCAGAGCAAGTGAAAACTTAGGAACGGCAACAGCATTTTCAAAGAGAGAGAGAGAAAAACCATAGGGAGACAGGGTCTAATTCAGATATCGCTTACTTTAGTACTCATGTAAGTGGAGATCTTCAATGGGTGTTCATGATTATGTGAGCAGAATTAGGACCTCACCTTTCCCAAGGCAGAACTAGTCTTTTAAATGGCCCTTTCAGAGACTAAATCTGGAGATTTGTAGAATGGATTTGCAAATCTCTACAGCAGCAAGGTGCACAGCAATGGGGCCAAAGAGCAGAGCAAGGTGCCCTGTGGGTTTGTGATCTTAGGGTAGTTTGAAGGTACCTTGGTATCTCAGCCCTGCCTGTGCTGTAGATGTGACATCAAGAGACATCTGAAACGGACACCTTGAGTCCTCGCCGCTGCAGAAGACCCTAAGTTGGAAAGCAGTGCTTTCTGGGAGCACGGAAACAGTCAGACTTGGTCAGATGCCTGTTCTGCCTGCTGCTGGTGTCAGAAGAAGTTTAGGAGCAAAGCCTTCAGTAGGACCCACACAAAGCAGCAGTAAAAGGGGGACAATAAGGGATGCCTGTGCCCTTGCTGACTGCTTTGCCTGCGATGGAGAAGACAAGTACTGGCTACGTGTGCTGCAAGAATAGGGGGTCTCTCTGTTTTTTGCCCACCAGGTTAGTGCCACTTCTGCTGCTGTGGCTGCTGGGGGTGCTGGGGGCAGCAGCCATTGCAGACTGGCTCCCAGCAACATTTATCAGCCCTGCCCTTAAGGCAACGGCAGAAGATGAAGCTCAGCTTCCCTGGACTCTCATCCGGAGGGAGTTATTTCTTTTCATTTTCAGGTTTCCTTTCATTTTACTTAATAGAAGGATAAAAATTATCTACACTGAAATGAATTATAAAGTTGCAGTTTAAACTGTATGTTCTTTTTTTTTTTTTTTTTGCTTGAAGCGAATAATTTGACAGCTTCTCAATCTGCCAGGGCACTTTTAAATAGTTTTAAGCCCAACCAGAACAGATTTAGTGCCCACTATTTTAATCCCAAACCACCAGGATCAGAGTGAGCTTTTCCCTTGACAGGCACAGAGTGGGTGATGTGTTGAAAGAATGGGTTTAAATTCAAACTCCAAGCAAAACCTGGGTGAAAACTTCCCAAAAGAAGAAGGGTGAAGGCTCCTAGTATGATGGAAACTCTCACCTCCACTGCCAAGCTTTCCTGAGCCTCACGACAGCAGGGAGGCCACGGTACCACGGGAGGTGCCTTCCCCCCCGCCAAAGGCTTCTCGGGTCCCCAAATGGAGGTCACTGGAGGACAGCAAGGTTATTCCCACAAGCTGACTGAAAACACCATAACCTGTGGGGTGGCTTTTCATTAAAATGCTCTGTGGGGCTATTTCCAGGCGTAATTACTAGGTAGAAAGCAGGCTGTCGTGTCCCCGGCGCTGTGGTGCTTGGGTCCGTGGTCAGACTGCTGTGGCAGAGGGTGGCAGGGCCGGGCTCGAGCCGAGGGGAAGCTGGAAGGGGCAGCCTGGGAGGTGACTCAGGCTGTGAGGTGACGAGGCTGAGAGGTGACACGGACTGCGAGGTGACGAGGCTGGGAAGCAGCGAGACTGTGAGGCAACTTGGGCTGCGAGGCGACGCAGACTAAGGCAACGCAGACTGTGAGGTGACGGGCTCTGAGGCCATTCAGGCTCTGAGGTGACGTAGACTCTGAGCCGACACAGGCTGTGAGGCGACTTGGGCTCTGAGGTGATGAAGGCTCCAAGGTGACGCCAGCAGTGAGGTGACGCCGGCTGTGAGGTGATGCCGGCTGTGAGGCAGTGCCAGCGGTGCGGTGACGCCGGCTGTGAGGCGGCTCCAGCTGCCTCAGTCTGTGAGGTGACTCAGGCTGTGAGGTGACGAGGCCGGGAAGCAATGGGGCTGTGAGGTGACGCAGGCTGTGAGGCAACTTGGGCTGTGAGGCAACACAGACTAAGGCGATGCAGGTTGTGAGGTGACGGGCTCTGAGGCCATTCAGGCTCTGAGGTGACGCAGACGCTGAAGCGACACAGGCTGAGGCAACTTGGGCTGTGAGGCAGTGAAGGCTCCAAGGTGACACCAGCAGTGAGATGATGCCAGTGGTGTGGTGACGCCAGCTGTGAGGTGACTCCGGCTGCCTCAGTCTGTGAGGTGACTCAGGCTGTGGCACGATGCTGGCTCTGGAGAGCAAGGCCTAGGCCACCATCTTGTGGCACCTGCCCTGACCAGGCCTTTTGGGCTCTGCGAGACTCCGGGCGGTGTGAGGACAACATGGCCGCAGCCTGAGGGGAGAGGAGCTCACCGGGAACCTTCCCATGCTGAGATTTCACTCTGGGCGCATGTGTGGAGGAGGCAACGAGGGACTTTGCAGTTCAGACAGCACAAGATGCAGGAACAGGGAGCAGCACTGCTTGGTAAGTGCTATCGCCAGCTCCACCTACACTTTCTGGGGTGTTTCATCAGCCCGAGGGTAATGCATACGGCCACCCCATGATTGCCTTTCTTATGGGCCTGGTCCAAAACCAGCAAAAGTCATCCTGGTGGTTTACATAGGCTTGGGAGCTGCCTGCAGAAAAGCGCGAGAGCCTTGTGTTCCCAAGATTCCCATTTATGGCTTTTTGCCCCCGTCAACTCATCCGCAGCCTGACACGCTCCTGGCACCGAGAGCTGGTAGAGCAAAGAAAAGTCTGCCCGGTGGAAATGATCAGCCGAGCTGAAAAAAATGAAGCAGGTTGACTTCATTATGTGCTCATTAAGAAATCTGTAGCTGTAGTTTGTTCCTGTGTGTGTGAGCTCCGGCTGTCATAAACCCTGACAGATGGACAGACAGACTGAATTATAGTCGTAGAGTATAGACTGGGCAGGATCCCCCATTAACGCTTATTGGAAATTGTCATCACTTCAAGCTGAATGCGCTCCAGATGTTGAAACCCTTGTAGGCAAATCTTGAAGGTGAAGGTTAGAGGCTTGTGATTTTGCCTGTGTTGTATGAGCTGCAGCCGTTCCCTTTGATTTATTATTGTTTAAGTCAACAAGATTTGGTAGTAGGGGAAAAACTGAAGAGAGCAACACATGGGTGAGGGTGCCTGGTTCTGAGCTGCTGAAGGAATTGCTTGGCTTTTATTACCTGGGTGTGGGAGAAACATTAAGCAAATGACTGTTGAAAGTTTCACTGGCAAATTCAGTGCCTCGATATTGTCTGCTTTTACAACAGGTAGAGTTTATGTCACTTTCTTTGTGCTTAGGTACATTTTCATTTATGTATTTCAAGGGCACTTGGAAGCCACAGTTGTAGAAACACAGAAGAGAGAGCGATCTCTCTGTGGGAACAGTTAGTTCAGTCAGACATTTAACTTTTCTTAGATTTAAAAATGTCCAGTGATGGGGATCCCACAGCCCCCTCAGGCAGTACACACTGATGCTGCACCGTCCTTACTGTCAGAAAGTTTTCCCTAATGCCTAATCTAAACCTCCCTTGATACAGTTTAAACTCATTACCCCTTGTCAAATCCTTAGTGAACATGGAGCATGGTTTATTACTTTCCTTTTTGTGGCAGCTTTTAACATGCTTGAAGATTGATAAATCTCCCTTCAGTCTCCTCCCTACACTCAGCCACTACTTTTGGTCTCTCCATGTAGGTCATGTTTTCTAGATCTGAAATTATTTTGTTATTCTCCCTCTAGGCTATTCTCTTGTGGTGTCCAAAACTGGGCCAGCCGAGGCCCTTGTTAGGTCTGAGGAGAGTGAGGAGGTTTCTTTGTGTATCTTAAATCTGACATCCCTTTTATGCAGGCCAGCATAATTCTGTTCATGTCTTTTCAGTTTTGGCTCAATGATTGTCCCAGATCTCTTCCTGCAAAACTGCTTTCTTGGCACTTGTTTCCCAGCTCACGTTTGTGTGGCTGATTATTCCTTCACAACTTTGGAATTTAGCACTCATCTTTATTATCTTACTGCTTTCAGATTATTGCTCTTTCTGAACTCAAACCCCGCTCTCTGAAGGGCTTGCGGCCCTGTCCCTCTTCCCCATCTTGAAATCATCTGCACATCTGTTCCATTGCCTGAGTTATTAATACATATATTGAATACTGTTGAATTCAAGAGTGGGGGTTCAGAAGAAAACTGAGGACTAGTAGCACTTTACAGGATCAACCCTTCTGTTTTGACTGCATAAATATTTACAGCTACCAGAACTGTCACATTGCTGAACATGTACTTTGCTTTTGGAGGTCATGTCTCTGGCTGGTTGTGCATGATGCACATTTGCCTTCCTCCACTAGAACCACTGGGAATGGCTTCTCCCTGCACTACAAACAGGCAATTTTTTTTTTTCTTTTTTGCTTATCAGGGTTCGTGAACTGTTCCCTGGGCTGGGCCCACAATGGGGCCTGAGCCAGAGGAAGGGGCTGGAGCAGAGACCTTAAGAATGGCCCTTACTCATCAATAACTGCTCTCTGACAGGGCTGAAGGATACACAAAATGGTTTGCCTGTTGTGCTGTCACTCCAGCTGGGGCACAGTCCACAGTGGGGCCCTTCCTCACTGGACTTTGCTGTCCAAAGCACCAGAGAAATCTTTTCACTCGCCTTTTGAGTGTTTAAACTTCTATATTTCTCTGGGGTTGTGTCTTGGGGAACAGGATGTTGCTAGTCATCTTTTGGGTTTACTTAGGATGATTTGTATCACTGGAACATGAGAGCATTGGCAGGCTCGGTTATGCTATGGACTCAGAGCAGGTACAGCCTTCAGATGATGGACTGAAGTTCTGTTTAAGTCAGCTCATCCAGCTGAAGAGCTGGCCATCAGTTTGATCCTGACCACCAGTTGCTTCCAGAGCTCTGCAGGATGTGTAGATGGGAGATGAGAAATTCCCTCCTGAGGTTCACACCCAAACACTCCCTTTCTTCTTCTAAGCAAATCTTTTCTCCTGCCTGACTTCATGTGGTATAAATGAGGAGTAATTTGACTGAAACACTGTAGTGAAGTCACAGTTGGGGGAGAGAGGAGGAGACACGTGATTTTGTTGCTTTTTATGAAGTTTGAAAACTGTTACTGGAAAAGTCAGTTAACCTGGGAAACATTGTAAGTGTCAATGTCCAATTTGATACAATGACTGGGACGGAAATGAAGCTTCAGTGTCTGCTTTGTGGGAGAGTTCATTCAGCAGCAACTTCAAAGCTATGATTAGAAGAGGTAGTTAATATTTCTAAATCCCAGCTCTTTTATAACTTTAAAAACTGGAAATGAAAAGTAACTCAAGTAAAATCTGGGTAAAGGTGAGAAAAAACAGGTCTGATTCCTGAAAAGTAAATATTATATCATCCTGTATGAATTTACATAGAGTTAAATCCTAAAACTCTCATTTAGACCTAATTTCAAGCAAAACTGTCATGGCATCGATAGCGGATCCTCCAGTCAGCCGATAGTGTACCTGACACCTTAAGGTTTGATTCTTTTATTTTAGTAATGCAAATCTGCAGACTGTAAAATGTTGTTCAATATTTCCCCAAGCATGAGAGGAATCAGGCTATAATGTTTACAGGCTGTTTTTCATTGAGTGCACATGCACATGTTAAAAGAAAAAAGAAGTAGAGCTGTTTGAATGTATTAGAGTAATACCTAAGAACTTCCATTATAAAGTGGTGTCTGTTACAACAAGCACTGGGAAACACAGGAGGAAAAACCACCTCTGTCCATGGAGTTTTCAGTGTGAACAGATTCTGTCCTCGTTAAATTAAAAGCGTTTTGCCACTGACTACAAGAAGAGCAGGTTCAGCCTTAAGAAACTTTAATAAATGGATGGAAAGAATCAATTAAAAAATGGGAACTGATATAAGTAATTATATGGCATTAAATCATGCAAAAAAAATGTTGTCTCAAATATCACACTGGCAGGGCATGGATTTTTTATCCTGAGCTTTGCTAATTTCCATTGATTTATTTTTCTTTGGAGACATTTATTTTCTGCAGCAAGGATGACTGCTCTAGCTGAGGATTAGATGTTTATCCTTCAGTGTGGGCAGGGAGCCTAGGTGGATAGGAGCGATTTTGCAGCTGAAAAGGATATTCTGCTTTTTTAATGTTTCCTGTGTTTTGAGAATATATAATTCCAGAAGAAAAGCAGAGAACAAGCAAGCGAGCTCCAAATGGAGCACCATCCTCTTAATCCGTAGACCTCTTAAGCTTAGAAGCCAAGTGTTTTCAGTACTTCTCTTCATAGGCATGCTCATAATATTTTTGTGGGTGGAGATATGAGGTGGAATAATCACTGAAACTGTATTTCCCTCTCAAACTTTTCTCCAAGGCAGACAGTGGATGACAAAATTCCTTTGGTGGCTCATCCCTTGGGGCTGGATTGCTATTGCTGGGATCTGTGGAGTCTGTGGTCTGTTGGTGAGCACAGGGAGTGGCTTTCGGAGTCTGTAAGTCATGTCTATTGGGGCCTTATCCTTCTGCCATAATGACACATGGGCAAGGTCTTTGTCTGCCAGGATTAATACAGAGAGGTTAAAGGTCCTCGGAACCAGTGGTGTTTAAAACCTGTTTATAAAGAGTTACTTTCTTGGGTACTTCTTGGCAGTAAATAAGGCTTGTGCTGTTTCTATGGAAGGTGGTTGGGGTTTTTTTTCATTTTTTAATATGTCTTATGAAACAACACTGCAGCTCAATGTGAGGCTTAAAGCAAGCAGTGTTTTGGAACAGGAATCAAGATAACCTGTGTCTTCTCAAAGGGAGGGATCCGGAGGAGCTGTGTTTCTTGTAACCCCTTCACCTCTGAGTTATTTGCTGACACAGGCACACCACATCACGTCTGTAACTCCTAAGGGCTGAGGGGTTAAGTATCTTGTCACTCCAGTGTAGACACCTCACTTGCAAATCCCAGACTTTTTACCAATCTTCCCCAGCAGGAGTAGGGGATCCCTGCTGTCAAGGCAGAGTGAAAGCTGAGGGCTCTCTCTCAGCACCCCAGAACAGTCTCTGAGTGCCAGGTGGTGTAGTCTAGGGGGAAAGGAGAGTGGGAGAACACTGAGTGGGGAGTCCAAAGAGCTGAGGTCTTCTCCAGCTTCTGTCCCTGGCCTGCTGGGTGATAGTGGGCAAATAAGTCACTTTCTTTCTCTGTGCCTTGGTTTCTCCATTTGTTAAAAAGGTGGGAGTGATGCTGACCTCCTTTATGAAAGGTTTTATGGCCGAAGTGACAAAAAACAGCCTGTAAGAGCTGGATATTGCAGTATTAATTGCAGCAAAACAGGTAGAAAAGCTGCAGATTTGAGATTCTATTGCAACTTGCCCTCTACAGAGCTATTCCTCCTGCCCCATGTTCAGATGCCCTGGCCATGCACACGTGCTGCACACACACCTAGAAATGATGAATAACAGCTAAATTGCAGAGCTGCGTGATAAATTGTTTGCATCGTGCACTTTTGACCACCTCACCTGTGCACTCTGCACGCTCATTTGACAATGTCTGGGCAGCAAGTGCACTGGCACTGTGGCCTTATCCTACTGACCAACATTGTTTCATCATTTTCTTAGGTTCTCCAATCTATCTGTATCCATCTGCTATCTTTCTTATCCTTTGATTGTAAGCACTTTGGGGTAGAGACTGTCTGTGTTTGTCATCATGAATGAATATGAGCATTAGCAACTCATAACAATCCACAGACAGGGATTTGAAATACATCAACAGTGAGAATAATGGCACAGAATTCATATAACATTCATTGCCCCAAACTTTTGAGTGCTTTCAAGCTGACCACATAGCAAGTACCAAAACTGTATTCCTTCAGTGAAGGGCCATACCCCTAGAAACTGAAAAATTGCCGGTGGTTTGTAGAAAGCCTTGGATGAGCAGCCACAAGGGTGGCTTGGAGCTCTTCATTTCTAGCTTTGCTTTGCCTCATAGCCACCACTGACATCAGGATCTCAGGGCAGGGAACACCCTTCTCATCCTTTTCTGCATTTTCTGTTGTTGACCTCCCCTCTGGGACATGCGATCTGGACTGAATCTTTCACCCATTCAAATCAGTGGTAGATTTACCAAGTTGAATGTGAGCAGAGTTCAGACCTCTCGTCTTCTGTTCCTTCATCTCTCTGCTTTCTCGTAGCCAGCAGCTTGCTCTCTATTGTCTTCACCCAAGATTACCTGTAATCGTGCTTATTAACAATCTAAAACAAATTCCACAAAAATCAGTGGGAAGATGCTCATTAGCACTGATAGTTTTGGATCACTCCCTAAAATAAAGGCTTTCCATTGCCCTCATGCTGTGCTAACATTAACTATTTCATTTCCACAAAGCTTGCAGGCAGATGAGCTGACAGACAGGGGATACCCTCAGCCCTTGCCCAGGAGAGTGTGGTGACGAAGAGAAGGGGAGCTTCTGTTTTCAGATCCATCGCTCCTCCCTCCAACCCCTTTTCCTCCTGCCCCAGACACAGCCTTGGCTGCTTTGCAGTTGCTCATAAACACCATCTACATCTGTCCTGAGCCACGAGATGTATTAATCAATTTGATGAGGATGTTAAAGCTTTCTCTTTGCACCTAATTATGGGCTGATTTATAGTACTGGCCTTGTGTTTGATGGAGCTCTCCCCTTGGCAGTGATTTACATGGCATTGGCACCAACCTCTCCATCTCTCCAATGCTCTGTCATTTTCTCTGCCCCTCTTTCTCTTTCTTTCTCTCTCCCCTTGCCATCTCCCCCCTCTTCCCCACACCCCTCTGCTCTATGTTCCCTCATGAGAGTCTAATGACATGTTGACAGACTAGTGAAACATTGCTCCCTCTTCACTGCATCTGTCTCTGGTTCGATGGCTCCCCAGTGCTCTCTGACACATCCAGATGGAAGGCCTGGCAGGCGAGGCAGAGGTTCTGGCCATTGCCCCAGTGCAAGCCCTGCAGCTCCACAGATTTCCTTCTGGAAGCAGTTGATGCAGAGCTGTAGATTCCCCCAGGGGACACCTCCATGCTGGCAGGGATCTGGGAACCACCCATCCTGGTTCTCTGGGCTCCACCGAAATCCTCTAATGAAGTGATGAAGTAATTAAATACTGGTGATTCAGACTTCCACAGTGTGACCCACCTGAGGATCTCAAAAAATTCTGTGAGTGGGGGAACAAGTTTAATTTCTTTTTAGTACCAGTGAGGAAAGTGAATCACAGGGGCACTAGGGAGTTGCGTTTCTGAAAGGTGCAACTGATACAGTCATCCCACTCTAGTTATTACCCAGAAGTTCCTCTCTTGAAATTATTGGGGAAAGTGGGAGGAGAATGAAGCAATTACATCAGTTTCACTCATCCCTGTGAGATTAACTGCCCCAGAGCAGAACCTGTTCCATATGTTTCAGGTTTACTCTTCTTTTCTTTTCTCTTTTTCTCTTTCTTCTTCTGGTTTTCCTTTATATTTTCAGAGCTGAGATTCTTAAAATAAATTCAGAGAAGTCTCAAGATACTTGGAAACATACCAAAAGAAAGATGTGTTTCATATAGGTCGTATATTATACTAGATCAAGCATTCATGGCTACTGGTACTAATGCAACTCCAACCTTATCCCCCACCTTCTTTTGTGCCTGGAAATTACAAAATTCACTTTTCTAGGGGAAATATTGTTACCTCCTCTGTGTGAGCGAAGATAACAGGCTGAGGGCGGAGGGGATTCGGAAAAGTTTTTTATTTTCTAACTCTGAATATCCTAAACTTGGCTGCTTTCAATTAGGAGGTCTAATGTGTGGGGAAATGATAACAGTGATGCATACTTGAGCTAAGGAGGTGGGCTTAAAATCTCCAGAAAATGGTGAGATATTAGATGGCACATACTGACTCTGAATCTATCCTCCAGTTTACCTCTGCACTCACTGCTCTTTGAGGTGTACGTCCCCATTCCCTACATGCAGCTGCCACTTTGCACAGCAGGTGGTTGGTTCTCCAGCTGCCAGATGTGCCCATGAGACCAGATGTCTTGTGTGTTCAAAATCAGCTGCACATCCACAATGTATAGATAAATTCAGTGGTGTGTGCTGAAACGAGCACAACAGTATAGAAGGTGAAATCTTCTCCTATTACATTACTAATACTGTCATGACAATAGAATTTCAAGTCTGTCGCTTCTTGTGAGAAAAGTTTCTGCCAGGAAATTATATGTAAAGCACTTTTTGCTTTGCCATGGTAAAACTGAAGCCTGTTTCCACTTTCATGGGATTGAGTCATCAAAATTCAACTCACAACCAGACTAATGACTTTAAAAATCTGAACTTTGGAGTTACACCAAAGATAAACTTGGCCAGTTGTAACATATACCAAAAAAAGTCAAGAGTCCAAATAAGGATATCAGGGTATATTCATATGTATACCATATTCATGTGCCACTGCACTTCATGAAACCACGTCCATCTTGTGAAGACCAAGATCTTGGCTTGACAAGATGCCCTTTGCATGCAGGTGTGCATATGTGCAAAACTATGCAGACGCTTTAGCCTGCAGATTGCACATGTGTTCCATTGCACTCCATAAAGTGCATATTAATGGTGCTGAAGCTGGAGTCCTGTCCAGAGAAGCAGATGCTTGTCGATGGTGAAGCTGGCTGTGCTTAACAGATGAAAAGACATCTCTGCTGCTGAGTGAATTCCATCAGACCAGGAGCAGCTGCTCTAAAGCTTCTGAAAGCAAAAATCCTCATGAATAAATATTAGGAGGGAAAAAATGAGGCTTCTAGAGAACAAAAGGAAGCAGAGGAAGTTACTGAGAGATGCTAAGACCTTTCATCTCAGCAAAATATGCAATTAACACAACACACACATCTCCCCCAGAAAGGTCTTGCATTTGTTCAGGGTGGCTATAGGATCAGAGATAAGGTTTCTTTTGGTGAACAAGGAAGACCATAAACTGCTGCTCCTCTGCCTGTCAACACAGGAGCGCTTGGCCTTAGTGACTTCACAAAGTTACTGAGTCAGCCTCCTGGAAATGCTCAGCAGTCATTTGATCTAAAGGGAAGCTGCTGGGATTTCAGGTCCAGAAATGCTTGGCATTCACTTGAAAAAAAGTGCCCATTTTCAAGGATGGCCATACTTTGGAGCAGTGTTGCATTCCTCTATGTGTCATTGCTTCCAGGCACCAAAGCAAAGCTGCTGGACCTGATTGCTAGTAGCCCAATTTACACCTGTGTGATGCAGATGTAAAATGCTGCCAGATCAGCAAAGGACTGTGGCAATGTGAGGTGTAATGCAAAGGAGGACTTGCAGACTCAGCATTCTCCATCTTTACAAGGCATCTGATAATAAGGTGAAGCAGAAGTGGCTTTGTCTCTTCTGGGAAAAGAAGGATGGGCTTGAAAGCAGATGTGACTCGCATGCTTTCTGTCCACACAGCCATCTGTTAGGCCAGCTTTCACTCGGACTCTGAGATCTGCAGTGTACTTAGAAAGAGCTGACCTTAGGCTATCTGCTGATGGATTGGGCTATGAGACAGTTGGCTTCATCTGATGCATCCGACCCCTTTGCGCTGCATGAACGAGAGCCTGAATGCCTGCTTAGCTGGGGCTTTCCCCTTCCCATGAGCTTTAGAGCCCAGGTTCAGGCAGCCTCCCAGCATGACCTTGAGAACTTACACTACAGCTAACAGGCATGGTCAGCGTTGAGAAACGCCCAGAGCTGTGCTGGACTGGCAGGACAACAGGCCCAGTGGAACACTGAATCTACTCTGTAGCTAAAAGCTGAGATATCATTTCACCCAATTACTTTCAAACCCATTGCTCAGTTATTAATTCGTATGTTCACACTGGTGCAAATTCTTCATTTCCACCAGCTCTGCTTGTTAGTGTCAACAGCCAAGACACAGGCCACCAGGGCTGCATGAGGATACTGGCTTACCAAGGTGCTAGGCTGAATTCAATCCCATTTGTTTCAGGAGCCAGAAGTAGATGCCTAGAGGAGTATGTAAAACCTTCCAGTAGGCAGATGTTTCTCCTACACCCTCGTCTTCACACCCTACATGTACACATATTCACTGGAGTTTGTTGGCTCCAGACTTGCAGAAACTGCTTTCAAATGTATCTCTTTTCCTGTCCCCCTCCCCATAGCTCATATTGCTACCAGGAGATGACATGTCACTGCCTCATTGCCGTATGACTTGTTACGATGGCTGTCAGGAGTAGCCAGCTTCCTCCTTTCTCATTTGATCCATTTGAACCACTTCTTGATGGCAACCTGGAAATATGTTTCTCTGCCTTGCAGCATGCTCACCCCTTGGAGCTATCAATTTATTACAGATTAAAAAAAAAATTAGGGATAACTACAGATGGCTCGCAGCTGGAGGAAAAAACAGACACAAATTTCTGCTGGCTGCAGTTTCAATTGAGCCCAGGATAATTCCCTCCTTCTGTTTCTTCTGGGTGAAGAGATGCAGTTCTTTCTCTTCCTGTAAGCAGTAATAGGTAGGCTGAATTGGTGCAAAAACAGTAACAGACTGAAGCAATCAAAAAAGTCCAGAATGACTTTGCAGAATAGAACAACTCTTTAGCCTTTCTTTTAGTCTTCTCTTTCTTTCGTTTTGTTTCCCTTCCCCTTCCCCTTCCCTTCCCTTCCCTTCCCTTCCTTCACATTTTTGCACCCAAAACGAGCAGGTGCAATTCAGTACTTACAAAGCTCCATGTACTCTGAAGCAA
This sequence comes from Burhinus bistriatus, assembly GCA_013397275.1. Classification (NCBI taxonomy): domain Eukaryota; kingdom Metazoa; phylum Chordata; class Aves; order Charadriiformes; family Burhinidae; genus Burhinus; species Burhinus bistriatus. Next base: position 218,204 of record VYXH01004952.1, read on the forward strand.
GTTGTGCAATAAATCCCTTTCAGAAGAGTGACAACTTCAATTTATCCTATCTCCATGAGATACCTCCCATTCCTCATTCTCATGTCTGTCTCTCTTCTCCCCTTCCCTTTATTTTTCCATCAGATATGCAATTGTGGCTTCTGGTCGAAAATAATCTGATATAGGATGCTGTGTTTAAAAAATAACAATTAACAAGTACCAAAGCACTGGTATCTTCCACTAGACAAGGTTCCAGATTTCAGGCATGTGGAATCCCTAACATTATCTCTAATGCTTTCTTGGTGAGTCTGGTGCATCTGGACTCACTCATTTATCTGTTAGATATGAGGAGTTATCTGATTTACAAATTCTGGAGAAGGTACAAAGAAGAGCTATAAATTGATCAAAGGTATGGAGGGTCTTAGCAATGCTGATAGGCCAAAGTGTTTAACCTCATGCAGTTTGGAGAAACTGAGATTACAGAGTAGGATGCCGGGTGCAGAGAAAGATATGAGAGAGAAAAGGCTGCTCTTGCTCTCCCTGAAAGCAGATCTGAGAGACATGGATAAGAATCTGTTCAAACTGAGCAGGAACAGAGAAATATGCAGCTGCTCTGAGAGGTTAAAGTGATGCTGTCAAATATTTTTACTCAGAATGTAGGTTTGCTAGTGCATTGTTTTCTGCCCTTGAGGAAGATGGAAGGTAAGTCTAATTATCCGGTGTACCAGAGGGAATCCCAGGTCTGTTTGTATTATACAGACAGTAGTACTACTATAACCATGTCAGCCTAGTGATTTGAGATTTTTTTATCCATTATCCAATGCTATGAAAGTGGCACTGTGGCTAATCCCCTCCACCAGTGAGAACAACCTTTCTGCCTTAAAAAAGATCTAATTTAATGGTGCGTTTAGTTCCCTTGAAAGAAGAGTTGACAGTCTAGACTCTCTCCTGGTAGTGCCACAAGAACTGCTGGTTGACAGTGGCCCTAATACAAGAGATGAGAGGAAACCTTTCTTCCAGCACTTCCTCCTTGGAGTTGGACCTCCCTGTAAGCGTCCTTGTGGTTGTGGCTAAGCCCCTGAAACAGTTTCTCCTTATCCAGGGAGAAAATATAATATCTATGACCTCTTCTATTCTTGGCCTCTCTGCTGTGAGTATCTCAATGTTGACTTTTGCCAGTGTGCTTTGGGGGCCATTCCTGGCAGGGGACAATTAGGGATGTTGGCACAGAAGTGATTCAGACAGTTGGGAATTAGAGCCAGCCTGGCTTTACTTTGAATTAGAGTGCTCTTGATGAGAAGAGTTCATAAGCATCTTTATGTAATTCTCCATTATTGCTCTTCTGGACACTTGTTCTCATGATGCAAAATTTATCTCATTACCCATAGTTTCTGGCCTCATTCCTTTCATGCTGATTCTCTAAGCACAGTCAGCTGTATTCAACTGGTGTTCAAGTTCTCTGTCATCTTAGCTATCCAAATTGAAAGGATTTGCTTAAGCCGTTCAGGGAGAGGTGGTTTCTTACAAAATGATATAATTTTGTATTTTCAAGTGCTTTTAATATTTGATATATTAATGCTTTAGCAGCAAGCTGTGTTGACAGTGCAGCCTAGTGGATAGAGCACTGGGCTGGGACTCAGCAGATCTGAATTTTGCTCCCAGGTCAGGTTGCTGGATAGTTATGAGCAATTTACTTTTCCTGGCCCTACATTCCCAATAATAAAATCATAAAAATGCTGATATCGTTTCTGAAATCTACCAGAGAAAACCAGGACTAGTCTTTCACTTATCTCCTGATTGCATTTTATCTTTGTATAATGTGGTATTTGTTGACGAAGGTAGTTAAGTAAACATTATTTATGACCAGTGTCATGTGAGAAAGGGCTTTCCAGTCCTAGTGGTGTGGCAGGGGATATAAGCAAAATGGCAGTACAGAAGGTAGAGGGATGAAGAGTGTGGACACGGTAGTGGGTTTTTATCACACTATTTTTATAACAGCATATTTCTGTACTGGCATGTCTTCAGCTGGTACAGCTGGGGCAATTTTGTTTCCTTCAGTGGAATTCTGATTATTTTCAATAGCTGAGAAGAGAGTCCAGTTCCTACAGCGAACTCTTGGTACAAGAAGAGCAAGAGGAAAATCAGGTTCCAAAAGGAATTTTGAAAGAGTGGTTTCTATTCTATGTGTCTCTCTAGATTGATGCTGAAGCCCATACAGCTGGAGTTTTTCTGCCACTGAGTCATCAGCTGCCATGATGCTTCCATATCCTATTTATTCCTAGACAGCAGGTAGAGCTCCTTCTAGTGTGGATTTTTACTCCATCTGTATAGACTTCAGTGTGATGGAAAACTAAAACAAAACCCAAACCCTACAGGACAACCAGCAATTACAGAAGACTTATTATCCTTTCTTAGCTGAAACAGGAGGATAAGATCCCTTAGGCTGGTAAATGCAGCAAAACCCAGGAAAAATGCAGCATCAGTCAACATTAAAAACAAAGTCATGGGGAGCACTTTTGCTGTTTGGACAGGATCTAACACTAGTGACAGGGCAAGTTTCCTTTGCCAGCATACTGTGGATCTGTAATTCCTCAGCAGGACTGAGATGGCTCTGTTGCTTTTGATTTGGTTTCCCTGTTGCTTTTGATCTGATTTCCCCTTCAGAAGGCAAGGAAAAGAAGGGCCAGGTTAGCTGGATCCAGGAAGGGCTGGAAGTGTTGATCCACTAGGGTGCATCTTTGGGCTGGATGTCTGAAGGGTGCTGTTTTCAGATGCCAGCTATTAGGCCTTGGGGTTGTTTCTACTGTAACTATAATTAGGAAGGGGGGTTCTTTGTTTATTTAGGCTGAGAGCTTTAAGATAAATGACAGCTCTGAAGATGCTTTTCAGCACTTCATAAATCAACTGCCAGCTGGCCAGTTTCACCTCTGAAATGTCTCCTGCTTTTTTTCTTTGCTTTTTTTTTTCCTCCCAACTTTGGAAAGATGGTATATCCAAAAGGAAAAAATCTTCCAGAGAAATAACTGTCATGAGGAATATGTGCATTTGGGGAGGAGGGGAAGGGAAATGACTTCATCCTTGAAAGACTCGAGGTGTTCGAAATCCTAGCCCATTGCCTCATTGCAATTTCTGAATTCAAAGCCATTAGAAGGCATCCTCACTGAGAATTTGCAAAGGGCAGAGACACCCAGCAGACTGACTGACACATCCTCGGCTGCCATGACAGACATTTTTCTGATTTCATTTAATGCCTCTTTTTGCTGTCTCACTCAACACATCCAGAGATTTACTGGTGTTCTTTTTCGTTAGCTGAGTTGCTTTGATTCCTGCACAGCTCATGGGATTGTTTGTGCCAAGGACCCTGCAACTCCTTTCTCCAGAGTGAGGCAAGATTCCTGCCGAGAGGCTGTTGACAGCCATACAGTCTCTGCGGGCAGAAGTGAACAGCATTTGAACTCGAACACCATGCACGCTTAGAAAGGCTCTGGACTGTTCTCCAACCTCTTGCCAAGTCTGGAATCACATTTTGTCTGTGTACAAGGGTGGGGTATGGTGCAAAACGTGACTGAGGCCTTTGAATTCTCAGAAAAGTACTGGCAAAATCTGTGGTGGTTGAATTTTAGGATCCCAGATTATAGGTCTGTGCAATCTGAAGAGATAGAGTTGTTCTTTCATTTTGGAACTGGATTACAGACTGAACACTGTTCTTACAGTAGAGGAATACAACACTGTCAGTCTAATCCTTCTTTATATGGGCATCTGAGCACAATCAACTGAAACATGGATTCTGCCCCAGTGGGTGATAGAGAGACCCAGAAAATCAGAGGGACATAACAGGAGGGACAGTGGCCCTAGCTATCAGAACATGGATGAGGACAATTTTGCCTATGATAGTCACAAAAAAGCAGGTCAATGGAGTCCTACCTAGATACCTCCTTCCAAGAGTCCCTTCCCATGGTTGCCATGGCTCCACACAGTCATGGCACATGGGCAGGTGGAAGTAAATACCAAAAATGATGCAGCAGTCAAGACCTGCCAGCTGTGCAGTTAAACTGGGGTCTCCAGGATGGCCTGGGGAGTTGGGGTGGGAGAGCATATATGGATATATGCTACATGACCAGGGAATGGCACTCTGTTGGCATTAACAGTATAACCCTGCCCTCCCGATCTCCAAACACTCACTGGGGCAGAATGTCAAAGAACTGCAGATAGGGGCCTAGGTTAGTCTGATGGACATTTGGATGGAGGAGAGGAAAGGGAATGAGCAATCTGCCTGTGAAAGATCCTGCTAAAATAGGCCCTAGATTTTATTCTGAGTGGGTGGTAAACCTACTATGGCTGTGGGGCATGTTCCTCCTCTTTCAAGTGTGTTTTTCTGAGCACCTAAACTTAGCCATGAATGGAAGAGCCAGCAGCTCTGGCTACAGAACAACATAAATGCAGCAGAGACAAAAGGGAGAAACAGAATGAGTAGGAAATCATGTATAGAGGAGACAAAGGACTAACAAATGTACATATGGCTTTTAGACAGATCTTCAGAGGCTATAAAACTGCATGAATCTCAGGTGTGTGTCACAGCATTGCTGAGAAAACTGCACTTAAATTAACTAGATTCTGAGCTCGTGTAAATTGGCCCAGGTAAACTGACCTCTTGTAAGCCACAGAGAATAATGAGGAAAAGTTTCTTTTCAAAGAGAAGTGGGAAGACTGAGATGTTTAACAAAGGGGCCTAGAAAAGCTCCAAGCACTGGACAGTCTCCACCTGGTTATATTAAACCAGTTTTTACATTTTTCAAAATCCACCCGTGCTTTAATCTCTGCTCCATTTCACATTTCCTTGTGATGTTGTCCAAAGAAATGCACTCATTGGCAATAAGCTTAACAGTCACCACAAAGCTTAACAGGACCTTGATGTGGCTTTTAAAAAACCCCAAACCCTTAACTGCTGAGGCTCACGAATTTTTTCTCCTCAGCAGATGTTATAGGGGGACTGAAGCTTGGCAAACATTTGCAGACATGGATAATGTTCATACTGATGGCCTGATTCTCATTTACATGAAACTGCCTTTACAATTCTCTGGCTTGGAAAAAAGTGCCTCTAAAGTGTGTGCGAAAGCAATTTATGTAAAGAGACCTTAGCAGGAATGAAAATCAGACTGCCAGTCTCCCCAGGCAGATGAGGATTATAAATATAGTTAGGTTAGCTTTCTTGATTGTAGTCCAAAATGACTGATATTATCTGTGTAAGTCTGTCATAAATGTCAAATTCTTTCACCAATAGCCCTTGTGACAGCCACAGACTCTGTCTCCAGATTCCTGATTATCCTGATTGTTAATGTGTTCTGTGATAGCATCTAGAAGCTGTTTTCCTGAGTCAGGACCTTATGTTCAAGCACAGAAGAGCAAAAAGATGTTTAGTCCATAATTTTTCCTATTTTGCAGTGCAGTACAACCTTGTCACCCAAAGACCAGGTTTGGGATTTTCTTCTTCCTCTTTGATCTATGCTGAAAAAGCACCTGTGACAGTAACAACTTCAAGCTCTGAGTCTCAAGAAGCAGGACGTGGTGTAGGAGGCATGATATTTTCAACCCTGTCTTGTCTTTTCTTGTGTGGAGGCAGCGATTCAAGCACATTTTTACATATACTGTTCTCAGACTTCTGTGGATTGATTTAAAAATCTCTAACTCACTTGAGGCATAGCAGTTCTCTTTGCAGATGCTTATAATAGTAAACTTCCAACATAACACCCATACGTAAAGGCTGGTGTCCAGGAGTCCCACAGCATGGTAAACCGGGAACTGTAAACTTCTTGGCTGATCTTAGAGCCAACCTACACTTCTAGAAACTGGAATAACGTAGAACCTTGTGTATCCTAGTTATATACAGGTAGATTAGGTGGAAGCAACCTTTTCACCTCTACTTTGTTAAAAAAACACCATAGAAAACTACTTTCATGGTTTCTAACTTTGGGAAGAGGGGAATGTTTTCACAAGCTTTGAGGCATTTCCTCCTCTGGTGATACTAAAGCTGGACACGACGTAAGTGGTGACAGTTTATCTGAAGATGCTGCTGTATTCATTAAGAGGAGCTGTTGCTGTTTATCTGCATCTTGTCTGCAAAATCAGGTGTTCAGAAAACAAGTTCTCAATGTTGTCACCATGCTGTAGTGTTACTGTGGAAAGGGGTAGATTTTCAGAGGCACTCACCCAACCTCTGAACCATTTCTGGGAGATACTGCTCCTCCTTACAAAAGCTTTCTTTGGTGGTGTAAGGGAAACTGTCCCAACTCTAAAAGAAAAATCTCCTTTTTCACTCAAAACTCCATCCAGGAAAAAAAAACAAAAAATATTTAAAGCCTTATAGCAACTTTTAAAACGTTGCCTTAGGCAGACTGGTACATCCATACAGGGAGCAATACAAACAATACTACAGGTGAGACATCACAGATGTAGTAGATGTCTGCCTCTGAGCTAGTGTTTTATGCTTTCTTTATAATAACTCAAGGGCAGCGGGTGCTTTTAGGGTGCGGCTCATCTCCTCCCGAGCCAGAGTTTAGCTGAACTGTGCAGGCAAAGTGCTGGTGGCTCTCCACCAGCTATAAAAGGAGTCTGGATGGCTGGATTGGATGCAAACATACACATTGTAAGCATCTAAATTTAGCAGAGATGAGTCCCTTTGATCTGCTGATCAATTTGCTATTGCTGCTTGTTCTTATGTAAAAGGCATGATAGGCAGCAATTTAAAATCCTAAACTAATACACAATCACCCTGTTGCTTTTCCCTCTTTAGCTATGCCACTGAAGGAATAAGCAGCCACTAAAGACAGAGTAGCAGGTGGACCAAACAGCCCCATGGCTTAATGATATTTTTTTTTTAATCTTTTAAATTATGCTTTTGACTTGGAGAAATGAGCTTACACTAAAAATAGCAATGAGAAGATTTAACCTCCACAAAACTCCACCTCTCTAGCTGTCAGAATACTTTGTCCTTTGCCTGTAGCCATGCAAGAATACCATGCAGCCCTTCAGTTGTGACCACTGCTTTGGTGGCTCTCAGGTTTTCTCTGCAGCTGCCAGTGTCGCTGCAGCTGAACTTACAGCAATCCTGGCCACTCCAGTCATCTTACAACCCTGGATCTGATAATGACAATGACCTTTTTCTGCAGAACTCTCTGCTATCCCCACCTGTGTCTACAGCCAAGTCTGCCAGCTATCAGCAGTCCTTTTTCACACCAGTAACTTCTCTGATCCAGTCCTACTTCTTTCCAGCTCTCTTAACCCTAGTAAATCCTGCTCTGCCCCTTCATACAACCGAAGCCCGATAGACTGTGCCCAACTGTTCAGTGCTTTGTGAAGTGACCCAACAGCTGGTCAAAACCATAACATTCATCTTTATGAACAAGATGAGCTGGCATTTTTGGGATAGAAAGATGACTATGTTTGTCATCCTACTGACACAGCTTCTTTTTTTCAATCTAAGCAAACAGTCTGGGCTTGCTTTCCTGATTTGCCATTTTTCTCTCTGTGAAATGCCTCAAACTGACACAATATATTAGTTACTCAGAGATTTCAAAGCCTCAGTCAGCTTCTCAGCAGCCAAGAGCACTTGTTGAGAAAAGGGAAATCAATATGAGGAGAGAAGCAGGCATGTGTGATTTAAAAGAGACCATTTTAAAGTCATTGAGCCCAGTTCTCTGCTGCCTTGTCCTTTCTATGTGACCTGCACGTTCTGTGTTTTCACAACGGTGAATGAGAGTTGCACAGGTAAAAATGCTGTCAGAGGAGAAAAGACAGCAGAGGGCTGAGTCCTAAGGTGTATGTGAATGGGTTTTATTCCTAAAAAGATATCACACCCTCTCCACCCCATTCCAACCCATGTGCTGGCTTTGGATAATTGTCCCTTGTACATAGTGCCTCTGCCCCATAACAAACAATGATTTCCCAATAATTTAAACTAGATGTATCTGAGGCCAACACCCTACTATGTGGCTGCAAATTCATGCAATACTCTGGACAATATCCCACAGAACAAACCTTCAGTTTAAATTGGGCTTTTCCACCACCATCCATTCACTGGCTTTCTTATGATAGAGCATAGAAAAGAGCAAACATCTTGTCTGAAGTGTTGTACAGGATTTGCAGTGTCATAAAACTGGAACTGGATTAGACCATTGTTTTTTCTGGTTTGAGACTCTCTCCAGGAGACACAGCACCAGCTGCTGTACTGGACGGTACAAGAAACCTCTGCAAACGCAATTATCAAATCACCTACACACAAGGAAACCTTCTCCCTGACACCCATGAGACACACCTTCAGTGTGAAGTTTTATAAACTTTACAAAACTCTGTGTCTGAACATTTCCTTTCTCTCTCCCTCCTTTTCTGTATTATCAGATATGGATGGCTTTGCTTACTTGGACTGCTTCTAACAGCAATCACTTTAAATGTCTGTATTAAAAAGTTGACCCATATGCTTACCCGTTTGCTTTTGAAACCCTAAGCCCCTGAAAAAGCAAAAGGCATCTTATATTGGAGTTACACCAGGGTTCAAATCAGCCTCAAGATGTGAAAAATTTCCCATCATTCTCTCTAGCCTTTTTCCTAGGGGGGAAGGAATCCCCCCTATTTAGTATCTATTGGTCCCCTGAACACAAGAACCACTTGACCCTTTTGCATAAACTCCTGTTAGCCCCTGCCAGCTGGATCCCATGTCCTGCAGCACTCTGTACACCGGGGGGTATCAAGCAAAGCACAGATCATCTGCTGACTGCTGGGCGGCTACTCACCCACCAGAGAACAGAGCGTGCTTATCAGGATGCTGCACCTCCAGACACCAACAGCACAATGACAGCAGGACCTGCCTGTGAAATGAGGCCAAGATAAATTATGTATTGCCCTCATCCCTAACAGTGTGGCCCAGACAGAAACCAGGTGGAGGGGAGGGAGCCAGCACCTTCTGTAAACAATCCCCTGTCTCAGCTGAAACAGCTCCAGGCTGAGATGCTGGATTAAGAAAGTGCTTCTTGCCCTGGACAGAAAGTTAAAGGGCAGGGGTGATAATGCACTGATGGCCAAAGGTGGTTGGGGGAACTTAGCCATTACTCAGCAGTGGTTCATTTGACCTGGCAGGAGAACATCTGATATCTAAACAGTCGCACTCATCCTGAAGCACTCAGAAACCTCTACACTAAATATTTGATGCCCTTGTTTGATAATGTTTATTTTGCTTTCTCCCCACCTGTGTGAGGGTAATATGCTGTGAGTGGGGAAAACATGGGGTAGCACATACCAGAGATAAAACACTAATGTGCGATCTTCTTTAAACAGAGATTTATGAGACATACTACAAAGCCGACTGGGCAAAAAAAGTAGGGAATTTACTATGGGGACCAGTTTTGCATTGGTCTAAATGCCGTTAACAGCATGTGATGTCCCAGATCTTCCTTGTTCTGCCTTTGTAAGAAACTTGTGCAAATCATGACACACTCAGTTGACTCATGATTTACTACCAGGATTTTCATCGGCCTTGTCTGGATATCAGTTTCTCCACTTCTGCATGGATGGAAGGGGCGGGGGAAAAGGTGGATTTAAGTCAGTCTCATTTCCCTGTGTCTGAGAGAGTTCTATACCCTCTCACCACCCCACTGTAAGTTAAAACTGTTTCGATACAGTCATGTTTTCTGGGTTGTCCACTGAAGGTTGTGCTTTCTCCTTATGTGAATTTGTAGTTGATTGGGTGATGCCAATTTACACCAAGAACTGGGGCACCCCAGTTTCCAAGGTGACTGCCTAGGTTGTAGCTGTCTTCATCTAAGCTGGTTGTCCAGAAACTCTTTACAGTCAGCAGAGATCTAGTCAATACAGTCAGTGAAATCTAGAGGGTGATTCACCTGACCAGACATGACCTCCTCTAGAAAGAGATGGATGGTGCCCTGGCCTCCACTCTCTGTACTCACTACAGTTCCAGTAATTAGAAAGGGAAGCCAGCCCAGACAGAGGTGATGTTGTTACAAACACCCACATTTAATAAAGTGAGTCCTGCCCTTGCTCTCCGAGGCTGCTAGAGACAACAGTGCAAGGGATAGGTTTGCCACCGGGTTTTTCAGCTGATTGGTTCTTGATTCAAGGGCCCCTTATGGAGGCTCTTCCATCCTGACAGCTCTGAGACCAGTTTGAATGGCAAGGCCTCCAGTCTCCTAAAGTACTCCAAAATCCTACAAGACCTACCCGGCATTTAAATCAGAAGTACAGCTTTCTCTTTTGTGTTTCTTTACAAACCAAGACCCTCCCCTTCAGTTATTAATATCAAAGCATTTACCACACGTAAGGAGAAAATACTGTGTGAGCTGGTTTCTTTCTCTGCCTTAATTGAAAATATCCTTTGGCCTTTTCCATTTACCTATTTTGACAGGAAGTCTTGGCCTCTGGGCTGATGTGTTTCCTTTCCAGATAGAAAGAACTATGGTCTTCTAAGAATTGACATTTTCTAGTGGTTACTTCTGAGAACCAGAAATCCTGGACTTTCTTTCTGATTTTGCCTCTGTGCAGGAAAGAGGGAGCCACATTCATGTCTTCTCATTTTCCTTGTCAGAGATACAGTGAAACCCCTGTTACACAGTTTGCCCTGTTACCATTGACTAGTAGTTTCACATTCTCAGATTCATGTTTAAAACTCTTCATTAAAAGAAAGAGCTGGCAGTCGCTTTCTAACAAAAAGTAAATAACAGAGGTGGTCACGGTGCTGGTTCTATTGCTCTTGATCTAAGATAAACCCTTTTTTTATCTGCTGGGTTATTAGAAGCACACCTTTACTTGTGAAAGTTCAGGTGAAATTGGGATAAAAGCTGGAAAGGATGTGGGCTGTAAGTATGTTTAAAATGTTATCTGTTCTTTCTCAAACATGTCTTTCCAGCTCAGGTATTTACATGCTGATAACCTTTTGGTCCCAGCAGTGCTAGGGACTTCGTGCCTTGTATTTCAAAACTGATAAGAAATTGAAAGATGTGGAGCCTCCAAGAAACATTATGAAAAACAATCCTCCTCCTTTTCCCTAAGTTCCTTGGGTTATTGTGCTGCTCGAAACACTGAATTTCTGGAAATTATTTGCTGTAGGAAATCTTTTGCCCCAAAGAACATGGGAAGGAGATATAACTTTGAGGACTAATGGAGAAGAGGAGACATAACTGCTTTTGTTATTCAAAGATTTGGCCTTTGTTCTCCCTTTGATCTGCCACTCTCGTGGCACTCTTCCTTCCTATCAGCAGATCAAGGAGAATTTTTATCTTGCTGGGAGCCTTTGCGTGTGTGCTGTTATTTTTTATTAAAGTCCTTTTGCAGTAATATCAGAAGTTTTGCAACCAACTCTGTCTGTTTGTCTTGTAGGAACTGAACAGACAAAAAACCCCCATGTTCTTGGTGTTTTAAATAAGCTAGTGAGTAAATGTCCTTGGAATGCTTCCCCGCACTCCCCTTTTATGCAGTAATGTGGCCACACCATAGAAGAAGATTTAGCCAAAAAATAGAAATTTGGCGATGTTGGACATAGCTGAGAACAGGAAAGCAGGGGAAGCTCATGCTACTGCTTGACTTTCACCAAGCTGGTAAATATTGTGAATAAACTTTCTCTGATATTATATAAAATCAGTTCAGCAGATCTAAGGCCAAGCAGAAGTGTGGTTTTGCTGAAAAAAAAAAAAAAAACCACCAAATAAGCAAAATCCATTGCAAGTGACACTGCTGTCTAGCACAGACTGGAGATCAAGTGAATTACTGACACTGGATGCCCATTCCTCGAGATCAGGAAGGGAAGGAACCTTGGCAGGGTGAAACTTCCCCTGCCATTCCCCACCTTATGAATAAAAACAAGGGCTCATTCTCCCAGGCCCTCTCACTGGCACCTTTCACAAGCTCTCCATTGAGTGAACAAGAACGAGGAAACTACGGGGGGATACGCAGCTCTGAATTTACTGGCAGAAACAGCAGCGCTTTCAGCTTGATGCTGTTGACCTCTGATCACTGCGTTAAGTTTTTATGTTCAAGTAGCTGGTACAAAGCCAATTTTTTAAATTGAGTTTTAAATTTGTACAAAGGTCTTCAGAAGGAACAAAATTTAGACTGTGAAACTGTTGAAAGGATGCTAATACTGACCTGAAATACTCCAATCTTGCAGAAAAGGAGCCCAAAAGGCACTCGGATGCTGAGCAGATACTTTGTATGTGTCAAGTGCGTTAGTTTAGTAACATGTATCCTCTTCTTGTGCTTCCATGAATGTTTCTCCTCACTGAGAGATGATGACCACCAAAGACAGTTAATATAATGCGCTTCATCTGGAATACAGTCCAGCACAGCAGGATACTGAGGCCTTGGCAAAGAGACAGTTAAGCAAGCCAGATGAGGTTCCAGTCATACCTTTCATAGCCAAGACTGTGCAATTGATTTATGTCCAGTGCTGATGATGACAGAAAAGTGCAGGCTAGTTAAAACAGAGGTCTTGGTGTATTTCATGTATGACTGGACAAAGCTTAACACAGCAGGTCAAAGACATTGCAAAAATTCAGGTCCTTAATAAATATCCTCATGTGCATCTCACTGGAAGGCTGCAGAGGGTATCGCCCTAACGAGCTTGGCACTGCCTGCAAGCTGCAGATTCCTGCCCTTGGGTTCTGTCCACACTGTACAGCACCAGCCAGCTGACCTCAGACCACCTTCATCAGCTGGTTGAATGGACCTCGCTCAAACTGGCCTCGGGTAGTGCTCAGACCGCCCTTCCTGCAGGCAAAACTTGCTGCACCCTCACTTCCAGCACCAGTGTGCTCATGGGCAGCTGGGAATCAGTCAACTAGACTGTCGTGCCCCCAGAAACAGTTAAACGGGCTTGGTCCAGCACACCCGAGGAATGTCACTTCCAGCCCAGCTGCAGGAGTTACAGCGAAGGGCAGAAGCCACCTGAGACAGCCCAGCCAACCATGGTACCTCTGATGTCTTTGAGAGTAAGGCGCACAAAGCAGAAAGCGTCTTCCCTTCCACAGCACCTAGCAGAGCGACAGCCTCACCCTCCTGGGAAATAGTGTGCACCGTACAAAATCTTATCTCTGTCTTTCCCTGCCTTCTTCTCCTTATTATATTGAGAGAAAACAAAGTTTTTGTGTTTGGATTGTATTGTTTGTGGGGGGTTTTTTGATGGCGCAGCAGAAACAACATTAAATGCACAAAGAATGCCTGCTGATTTTCATGGCACTATCAATTTCCTTTCCAGCGTGGAGGAGAGGCAGGGTATGGGTCAAGGGAAAAAAGATTTACCTTTCTTTGATACACACAGCCTTGGCAACACAGTTGTGAATGTACTGAATTTGTAATAAGCGATCGGAAAAAAGCTCCCCTAGAAGACTTTATAACTTTGTAGGCAACCAGTCTCTGTAATCAAGTCTTACAACGTAGCTCGCTACTTCATAAATTTGAAATAAATCATAAAAGGGGCATATTAAAATAATTTGTATCAGTAGGGACTGATTTAAAGCCCAGCTCCTCATCCATCAACGAGATGCTTTCATTTACTAGCATATTCCTCCAAACTGCAGGAACAGCTTCGCCAAATCCATTAATAATAGAGAAGAGAGCCTTCACAGAGCAAATGGACAAAGGGAAAGCTGAGAATGATTCTCATAAACTTCTTTTTCTTTACAAGATCCCCTCCAAAAATAATTACGGGAGACAAAATTAGACATAAAAGACTTTTGATCTTTTATTGAAGAATAATTTAGGAGAATTTCTAATGCCATTCAGCTCAGATGGGATAATACATTAAAGGAGAGAATGGCTGGAAAAAAATTTTGGAAGGCAGTGAACCCATCGGCTTCACTGGGGGAAGTCTAGCGAAGAAATGGCCTATCCTTTGGAAAGTGCTAAAGGTGATGCAAAGGGAAGGACTTCCCCTTTTTTTTCCCCACTTTCCTCGCCGTTTCTGTTGCGCAGCAGTAGGTATTTGAGGCTGGCCGGGAAAGCGCCCCGTCCCTGCGCGGCGGCGGGGCCCGCCGGAGCGGCGCGTCCCAGCGCCCAGGGAAACCCCGGCTTCCCCGGGCTCCTCTGCTGGGGTCCCTGCAAACTGCAGCAAAGCTGACAGTAGCTCTGACCTGTCCTTTGGATGAGCTCTGTGTTTAGAAGCATTGCTCCAAAACCATTTTGTTTGCACGCGCTGGCGTGTTTTATCAAGAAGACTCGGCATTGCCTTTGAAATACGAGAGCCTTAAAAAATCTCCGGCTGCTAGAAGGAGCTATATTTTCTTCACTCTGTCAATCGGCATTTAAATGTGAACTATCTCGAAGCCTTCCGTAGGAAACACAATTAAAGTGTCATTAAGAAAGCATTTTTCTGGTATCCTTTTCTGTAATAAACGAGTTAGGCTCAGTGTTTCCGCGTTGTGTGGTGTGCTGCGACACACGGTAAATCCGTGGCCATTTAACGCACTAATTGGGGCACAAAGGATTCAAATTGGGAACCGGATTTCAAGTACTGTTCCTTTTCATGCCAGCAATGCTAGTATTTTCAGGTGTGTCACGTTCACAGTAACTCACACAGAGAAATATTTTGTAGTAGTAACTAACAAAATTTAAAAATTTCCTTCTTTTCTCCGAGAGATATTAGCAATATAACCGACGTTAAAAACCACTTTTTTGTTTGAGGGAAAATGTTCTCACCTAAATTACGGAAATTCTTTGGGAAAGGCTTTTTGCTGATGGTTTTGATCTTTTAGCTTGGCAAGAACAGGGACTCTTTGAACTCTTAGCAAAAGTTAGAGAGACTTTGTTTTTAGACGAGAAACAGTTGGTTTTACCGTCTTTTTGCAGTGCCAGCTTCTCTATTTGAAATAAGCGGCACGTTGTTTTCTTTCTGGTAACGCTGTTTTCTTGCTGTGTTCCCACGTGTAGCTCCGTGCCTTGCTGTCTCAAGCGAAAAGATTGTGAAGACGTGGACAAAAACCACGCGGGACTCCAAACACCCGCTGCGGAGCTGGAAGAGGGAAATGCAAAGAAAATGATTCGGGCAAAGTTGCTGAATGAAGGAAGAAATTAAATAAAGACAAACTGAGGTAAGATTTCCACGAGGTAATATTTCCACTGAACTAACTCCCGGGGGAAAGACCAGGACAATCATGTGAGATTCCCCACCCCCCCTTTTTTTTCCCCCCTGCGATCAAAACGCTTATGTTTTGCCACCTCACCAGGTTGTTTAATCAACAAGGACTGTGATAACCTCCAGAATTTTACGACCATTAACAAATCCGTTAAATCTTATCGGATTAGTTTTATGGTCACTAAAAGGGAGCTCACCTTCCTCGTGTCTGATTTTAAGATATAACTCACGCACAGTTGTTTGGCAATCCTGTGTGAAAGGGCTGTAGACTCACAATATAGACCTCAAATTCCCCTTGTTCTCAGAGATGCTCTGCCAAGGTATTACAAAGGTGCAAGTATTCCGCCAAGGCTTCAAACAGAAGTTCTTGCCGCGGGCTCTGGGGACAAACCCTGCGCTCCCTGGGACCCTTTAGCTCTCAGGTAGGAGCTCCTATCCCAGGGTCTGACCCCAAACCCTCGGGAAACTGGCACGGGCTTTTTGCCAAACCCCCAAACAGACAGCGGGTGCTCCTCAAAAAAGTCTCCCCGCCTTTACCAGAGACCCAGCGCCCCGGACAGGGGCAGATTCGGCTCCCACCGTATCCCTGAGACATCTCAGGTCTCTGCGACCGTCCCCAGCTGACCTTTGTTCCCTCAATCACCTCACAGGGTCGGCCACGGAGCTGCCCTACCTATCGACCCAGTTGTTATTTCCTTTGGAGCCGCTTTGGATTTGCCTTGTGGTTCTGTCTTCTTTCTTTTTAATGGGAACATGTAGAGGTTTTGCAATAAGCCCCTTTGCAATATTTCTGTTTTGCATCAAATTTTGATTTGCTCTTCTGACAAAAGGCTTTCAGAAAAGTCTTTTGTTACTGTTGCTGAGGCAGATTTCAGCTTGCTGTTACCTAAAGCCATCTCCCCTCTTATGGCTTTATGCAGAAACAAATCAGCCTTCATTTCGCTCATTTTAGGTTTTAACCTCTTGCCATCGGATATACTTTTACATATAAAAATATAGATTTCTATAATATATAATTTGTAATACATATGTGTGCATTTTATACTTTATTTAGATAGATATTTATATATATCTCCCTTTCCCCCTCGTTGCCGTTTTTAAGGTTGTACTGATTTTGCAGGATTGTACCTTGTCACACAGGCCCCCCGGGCAGAGTAAACGTCCATGAACTATCCACCCTCCCGAAAGGGCTGACCTGTGCTCTCTACACTGAAAAGCAGCTCCTGCCCTTCTTGGTGTGTCCTCCCTGGCCCAGTGCTTTTTCTTGTTTAACCCCAAATAATTTTTCAAAGCAGCCTCCTGGCTGGGAGTGCTGAGTGCTGGTCTTCGTGAGGGCTGGGATGCAGAGACCCAGGCTTGACCCCATCTCTGGTCCTCAGGCCAAGCTGGGCCCGTCTTTGGGTGAATTCATTTCAGGCTGAACTTTGTGTGAACCTGGGCCCGAGGGGAAGGGAACCCGACAGAGCAAGGCTGACAGAGGCAAGTTCTGAGCAAACCCATCAGCCTGAGTAAATATTGAACAAGTCCATGTGAAGGCTGGGGTTGAAATGGAGCTGTCAGACCAGTGTAAACTGAAAGGATAGGTGAGGCCTCTGAAGAGCGAGGAAACATTTTGTACACTCACTTCTGCAATTGTTCCTTCCACCTGAGCCCTTTGCCCCAGACCTCATTTCACCTGCCTGAGAGGCTAAAGCAACCCTGAAGCTGATCGGCACTGAAATATCTGTGGTCATGAAAGCGAATGGCTGAGGGGCAGAGGGGTGAGCAAGGGGATGGCACCGTGGGGTGGCCCTTTCAGTGTCATGAGCAGGGAGCATTTCAGCTGGAGTCGGACATGAGGCAGCAGGTTGGAGGTCCCCAACTTAAATCCACGTGAACTGTGCGGTATCAATCCTGAAAAATAAGTATACTATATATTTGATACAAATACAAGTGAAATACATTGTCTATAAATATAGACAATCCAAATAAACACACATATGCCCCGCTCCCAGGATCTAGCTTGACCATGCTGCTGGGGCTGTGGGGCAGGGGAAGTCCCAGGGATGGGGAAGGGCAGTTGGGTGTGCAAGCTCTCCTGCCCAGCTGGGATCTGAGGGCAGCTGCACTCACCCAGTGCTTCCCACAGCTGCAGGTCTTTTGCCCAGTTCTCCGGGGATTTTAGTGACACCTAAAAATGTGTTCGTGTCAAAATGTTGAGAAAACTTAGCAAGCATGAAAATCCCTCCTGGTTTACCTGATTTAGGGTGTATCAACTCCCGGGCAATGTTAGCGCGTAAGCAGGTGCATGGGCACCTTGCTGCCTTCGTGACACTCGCAGAAGATGGATCAAACTGTTGCAGTTCTGACTTGCTCACTGTGTAATGAAAACATCCTGCCTCATCCTGCTCTGGTTTTGCCAAGAGCTGGGGAGGGGGTGGCCCCTGATTCATTTTTCTGTGTGAAACAATTTTGGAGAAAGCCAGAAGGCTGCCTCCCCTCTTCTCCTCCACTTCAAGGCATCAAAGGCTTTTAGGAGCCGGCAATAGCCCAACCCAGCCCCAGTATAGTCACTGAGGGGGAGGTTTTGTCCCCAGTCAGAGACCCCCAGGAATGCTTCACACCTTCAGTGCAAAGAGGCTCCGGGAGCAGAGTTAATAGCAACCAGCAAAGTGGAGTTGAAAGTAAGGAAGTCTTCAGGGTATTATTATTATTATTTTTTAATAGAATTCCTCTCCCGAGATCAAAAGGGCCTCACATTGTGAGAACAAATGCTTTAGGGAGAGGAGAAACATTTCACACCAAAGGGTAAGGAACAGATGGCCCTGGAGTAGCTGCCATGCCAGGCCAGAGCGCCGGGTGTGCTCCTCTGGGCTCTGCTCTGGGAGCGGAGCCAGAGGAGAGGACTCTGGGCATCCCTTCCCTGTCCCCTCCTCCCGCAGAAGGACAACAGCTCCAACACGGTGACTGCCATTAATAATTTACACGGTTACGTTTCTTTAACTGGGAATTTCCCCTTCCTTTGGGATATTAAAAGAATAAATCTCCATTAAGACGTGGCTTTGTGTGTGAGTGTACAGGGGCACTTGGCTAATTTTCCTGCTCATGAAAAATGCAATACCAGGGACCCACGGACAGACACACACAGAGATATGGGAATATACTGGATTATAAATAGCCACATCCTTGTGTATCATTTATATAAAACAAAGGAGTGTGTGTAGACCTCAGATTTGTGATAAAGCCCGACTATGGCGATAGGTCTAAGTCTCGGTAGGGACTTCCACATGCAGGTCTGCAGAGACTCGTGTGGGCCTCTTTCTGTGTAGTCTACACCGATGTACCGTGGGAAGGAGCACGCGTTCATGCCCCGCATGGATAGATAGGTGCCTGTGCGGGTACTGAAGTACCGGTGCTCGCTCTTTATCCGCTTCTCTGGGTGCGGGGCGGACACGGGTGACCCTCACAGCCTCACAGGAGCATCTGCTACCGGCCGAGGGACTCCCAGCCGTGGGTGTCCTGGCGTGGCCTTTCCAGCGGGCTCTTGCTTCACAGCAGTGGGTTTCGGGCTCTTGAGACAAAAGGGAGCGTGAGAAACTTGGAGGGAGAGCGGGAGGGGAAAAAGAGATTAGCTGTGTGCGTTGATCGTTGTTAGAGAAAGGCGGCTTGGCAGCGAGGGGAGCAAAGGGAACGGGATGAGGGGGGAGCCCGGAGGGGGTTACATATGTAAGGGCGCGTCGGCACCGTCTCTGCGGACTCTTCCGGAGACTGCCTTTGAGTTTCAAATGGGAGCTGGGAGCCTTTGTTGTGCCCGACACACTGACACACCAGTACCCTCCTTTTTGTCCCGGCCTTTCCGCTCTCCCCCGGCTCTTGCGGGATCGGCCGGGCCGGCGCTGCCACCTCACCCGGGAGCCAGCGGGGCTCCGGCCCCTGCCCAGGCGGCCTAGGAGCAGAGCAGGGCCCGGAGACACAACCGGGGGCGAACATCGTCTCAGTGGAAACCCACGAGCTTTCTGAAGCACGACGCCCCGTTTCGACGAGACAGCTTAAGTCGCACAGCTTCAACAAAACCTTCAACCGCGTTGGTTCAGCGAATAGGTTAAACCAAGCTGACTCACACCCAACAGGTTATAAAGTCAATCTGGCTGCCTGTGCTTTTTTTTTTCTCTCCTGATGTTTTGCAAACTGCTAGTGTAACAAAATCCTCTTTTCCCCTTTTCCCCTTCTTTTTTTTTTTTTTTTTTTTTTTTTGAGCTAATTGGCCACTCAAAAATCTTTTCTTTCGAGAAAGAGAGGTGTATTAGATGGGGGAAGATTGTATCGCCCGGGAAGAGCGATGCCCTGTCGCCCAGGGACCTCCAGATGAGGCGGGCCGGGGCCGAGCGGCGCTGCGGGGCAGGGTGCCCAGTTCCAGCAGGTACTTTGCTCATTCCTCGCCCCACTCACGCCCCTACCCAAAAGGTTTGCAAATTGACGAAGCCAGAACAATAGTTTCTCCTGGCAGCCCCTCTGTTTACATGTTTAGAAATCCCAGAGGCGTTTCGAGGTAAAAAGGTCAGAGCTATACCCGGGCTTGCTGCCTCCTCCCTCCCCGCCCGGCACTACGACGGCTCTGCCCCCCCGCCCAGCGCTCCGGTACCCGCGCCGGGTCGCGGGCTCCGTCCCCCCGCCAACAGGTCTCGTGTGTTACTTATACCGTGGAAAACACCCTTTCAGGGGTCGCCTTGGGAAGCTGAAGAGAGGAAACTAAAGTAATGCTTCGTTTTGTTTTTGAGTTGGATCGGCCTCACAGAACTGTTCCGTAGAAACTCGCTTTGCCCCCACCCCGGACCTCAAGTCCGTTCCAGTTAATGTTACTGCTTCGGTAATGCAGATCTGCTTCCGTGCCGGGGTGCTTACACTGAGGATGATGATGATTTTCTGTTCTTATCAGGTCTCGTTACACTGTAAAGTAGCGCCACGTGGGGAGCACCGCGTTTCTATCCGGCCCCGTCTAGGCGACTTGCTCTGAACGCCCCGAAGCGCAGGCGAGCGCCGGGCCCGATCCTGCCGATGCCTAGGAAGCGGGGGTCGTAAGGTACCGGCAGGAAGCAGGATCGGGCGTTTTGTTTGGGAGCTTTGGCAGCAGCCGGAGACGTTTTCCTTCCTCCTCCTCCCTCCGAGCCCGGGCTCCCCCCGCCCCGTGTCGCGCATTTCCCTAGACGGGGGAGATTTCCATTTCGCTTAGAGTCGAGAGGACTTGCATGTGGAAAAAGTAAACTTTATTAGACTGAGGTAGTTTCATTTCGAGATACAGAGCACAGGGAAGGGAGTGGAAGGGAAATAGGAGATTCCGATTAAGAAACCGCTAGTTTTTCTCGATGACGTTTTTCCCTTTAAAACAATCTTTAACAAAAGTCGCCGTGGTTTTCAGTTCGTCCTACCCTAAAGTTTCTCGTGGGGAAGGGAAACAATTTAGCCATGGTTAAATAATGTTTTTATCGGACTCCGATAAGCCTAAGAGGGTGGGGGTACAAGGAACCGTGCTACTTCGCTCCAAGACGATATCGAGACATACAATAAATAGCAGCCAGTGCATCAGTGCCTGGGGGAGCCAAGCCCCGCGGCCCCCCCGCAGCCTTGTGCCCGTCCACCTTCACATCTCCTACGACAGTGACCGTTGCCCAAAGTACCCCGAGGTCAGCCTTCGCCTCATCTCGTTTTCTCTGATAGCACAACCCTCCCTCCTCCAGGATCAGTAACAGTCATAGTCGCAGAGTGTGTAGAAAACCCTGTAAAGCAGTAATAGTGCAAAATGGTAGCGGAAGAGTTGCATTTTTTGCTTGGTGTTTGGGTCTTTGCAGAGGGCTCTAGCATCCTGGGCTCCTCAGATCTCATTCCAAGATATACATACAGTAAATAAAAGGGAAATAAAAAGTACCCAAAACTTTTTTACAATCTCGCGGGCAGGAAAAATACATCAAACGTAGGATTCTTGCAGGCAAAAGTCGTTGTGCACATTTGTAAAACGGGAGAAAACTAAATTCGTTTTAAAGTTTCTGTAGTTAAAAGTGCAGTTCCTATAGGGTAGGGAGAAGGGAGAGGGAGAAACATCCCTGAGACAACACCTATTGCTAAGGATATACGAGGACACGGCTGCTCCTTTGGAGTCCAGCGTATTACAGAGGGTCTATAAATTAAGAGAGAGAAATGCAAGCGGGAGAACTGGGATCATACGTGTGGAGACGGCCAGAGCCGAAGGGACTGCTCAGAGGGAAGCGTGGCCTTGCTTCCATGCGTGTGTGCGGACGAGGCCGTGCGTGGGAGGTGCATGTTCGTGCGTGTGTGTCTGCTGGGCTCTGCAGGGAGCAGCTGCCCCTCGAGGGCAGCCCCGGGCAGATCCCTGTGCCCCCACGGGGACGCGTTTCAGGAAGACACCGAGCTGGGGGAGGCCTCAGGTGAGGTGCAGTTGGACTGATCCGAAGCTTCACTCGCTTCCTTCGCAGACCTGGAGGCAGCAGCTGGGGCTAGACCTTCCTTTTCCCTCTTCTTCTGCTTCATCCGTCTGTTCTGGAACCAGATCTTGACCTGGGTTTCGTTGAGCTCCAGGGTAGCGGCGATCTCCACCCTCCGGGCCCGGGTGAGATACTTGTTAAAGTGAAACTCCTTCTCCAGCTCCGTCAGCTGCTTGGTGGTGAAGTTGGTGCGGATGGTGTTGGGCTGGCCCAGCAGTCCGTACTCCGACACTTTAGCTGTTAAGGAGCAAACACAAACAGGGCAGGAGCAACCAGAGAAGTTCCCTCGCTGGGACGGGGGGTGCTTTCCCCCGCTTCCCTCCTCTCCTCAGCGTTTTGTCTCTCTACCACCCGGAGCTTCGTACGCCCTCCTGGATCCTCAGCTATCCCTGGCTTCCCAGCCCAGGGATACAGACCTCCCCGGGCTCTGCAGAGCCGCCCCCCTTCCGTTGTAACCATTCCCCCCAGTTCCCTGCAAACTGCCATGAAACTTGAACGTGCGTGGGAAGGAGTGGCAGGGGAGGGCGAGGATGATGATGAGGGGAGGAGGGAAGATTGTGATTTAAGGAAGATTGCGGAGAAGGAAGTTGAACAATAGGGGAGATGGAAGCCACAACTGTGGAAGAAGCAGGAAGCCCGGAGCGTTTCCTATTTCGAGCTGGGCTTAAATCACATTGGGCCTGCGGGAAACTGAGCTCAGGGACCCTCCATCAGATGTGTCTGGAAAACCTCGAGCTGGCTTTTCCGCAGCGCTGAGCTGGTGTTTTAAAAAAAAAAACAACCCAAACCCAAAGTAAAACAAATCCGTGTTCCCCTGGAAGGTGAGTCCAGTTACCTTGGGGTTTGTAAACCCCCGGGAAGGCAACTTTTCCGTGCAGGGCTGGGGATCTGCCCCCCGCCTCCCTCCTCGCCCGGCTGGGGACCATCCTCGCCCAGCTCTGCGCTCCCCAAACTCACCTGTCTTGGGGGGGTTCCTCTTCACTTTCATCCAGTCGAAGGTCTGCGTGGCGCTGGCGTTGGGGCACGGCTCGGAGGGGCACGCAGGGTCTTTGTCCTCGTTTAAAGAAGGCGAGAGGTTGCTGTAAACGCCAGGCAAGTAGCTGGGCTGCTCCTGCCCATAAAGGTGTTGTTGCTGGTACTGCCCAGCGGCCCCGCAGTAGCTCTCTGCTAAGGAGCTGAGGTTGGATCCCGCGTTGGCGGAGTAGCCGGCCGCTTGGAAGTACACACCATCCGCGTCCTGCTGGCCGAGGTAGAGCTGGTGGTGCCCGTAGCTGGGGCTGCAGGTTTGGGCTGGGTACCCGGCGGTCGGGGCAGCGCCCGCGAAGGGGATGGGGCGCCCAGAGGAGGGAGGGTGGTAGCCGGGGCTCTGCGGGGGGAGATGGGCGCCCGCGCTTCCTCCCACGCCAAAACGCCCGTCTCCGTTAAAAGTGTCACTGGCGGGGCTACCTGAGCAGGAGGGGAAGGAAGGGGAGCTTTGCTCTAAATGGTGGTAGGCGCCCGTCCCACGGTTACAAATTGCATACTCTAAGAAGGAGTTCATCCTAGTATTGTCCATCTGCCACTGATGGAGGAGGGTCAGCCTGTTTTGGGGGGGATTCCGCCTGCCCTACAACCTTTAGATAGTATGTCAAAGCTGTAAAACTTCCTTCCATGCATCGCTGGCCCTCGAACCCCGCAGCCTTCGGCGGGGCCGGGGTGGGGGCAGGGGGAGGCGGCCACGTGGTCCGCCCCCAGCCCAATGAGCAAGGGGCTCCTGAAGTTTGTCACATCTCTGAGCTCATCCATCAAGGCCCTGACATTTGCATGACAAAGGGGTTTCAATCAAACCCTGCCCATCAATCTGATAACAACACGAATACGTCAAAATCTTTCCTCAAAGACTTTAAAAGAGAGGAGGGAGGTGGGGTGCGGGGAGGTGGAGGGAAGAGGGGCTGGGGGAAGAATTAGAATTATCCACGACTATTTTAAGTGCTAAAAAGGCCCTCGAGTTATGCGATTAGCCAGTTCCAACAGAACTTCCCCTTGTCACAACTTAAAAAGAAGGTTTTCCCCAACCCTAGCTCCATGTGAGAAAAAGAAAGACAGAGGGAAAAGAAGTAGAGAGGTCTGACTACTCTTCCCTCCAAGCACAAAAGGATGCTCTTTAATTCATTTCGAAACTTTGCCCTAGCAAGCGGCTTGAACATGTTTGGCGTTTTCTGGGCTGAGGAGTCTAATAAAAGCTCCGAAGGAAAACACGCTCCATGTGTTTTAATTTTGCCACACCGGCTTTGTGTCTAGGGCCAGTGTGGGTAAAAGCAATGTAATTAAATCAATATTCTAATGAGGCAATGAAATAAAGTTAGGAAGACAGAATGTCTTTTGTTGGAAAAATACCATGCCCAGCTTAGCAGTTGGAGGAACGGAACAAAAAATGATCCATGTGCCTATCTACGTATCTTCCTATCCATTCGCTTGCCTACACACCTACCTATCTTCACATTTGCTACTGAAAACGGGAGACGTTTTAAAGGCTTTAACCAATGCTGGAACTTTAAGCTCTTCTTTTCCATGGCAAACCTGGTTTGATCTTTCCCCGATTCTGTCGCCAGACTGGAGCTTTCCCCTAGCAGAGTCCAGCTGATGAGTAGGTGGAAAGACACTGATTTCAGGCCGGCCACTCCACTCTGAGAGAATGGAAACATAGGTAGGCAACATTTATTTACTTGTTAGCAGAAGGGAGACAAGAGCACCCAACAATATGACGCCCACAGTCATTTGTTACTTGTCAAGATATTTACTGGTTATTCAGCC
Source organism: Burhinus bistriatus (assembly GCA_013397275.1). NCBI lineage: Eukaryota > Metazoa > Chordata > Aves > Charadriiformes > Burhinidae > Burhinus > Burhinus bistriatus. Next base: position 242,582 of record VYXH01004952.1, read on the forward strand.
TCTAAGAAGAACCAGGAGGGCTTTTTTTTTTCTTCCCCAGGCCAAAAGTTCACTTTGAAAGGCATAAACACGTCCTTCAGTTGGTAGGTTTGGCTGATGCAACACGTTGGGGTAACATTTGTTAAGAAACTGCAACACAGGCAGCCATGGCATCAACCTTCCTCCCTCCTTTAAACCCCCCCGAGAGAAAGTGTGAGTTTTAGCCAATTACAACTCTCGTCCTTCAATAAAAAGAAAAAGGAGAAAACTATTTCCAGAGCTGCGTGCCTACTTATTCATTTATTCTGCTGATTTTGCTGATGCTGAGATATTCAAGAAGAAAATCTTTTAGGTTACAAATGTTCTCTGAAACTCGCTACCTCCTTTTTTGCATAAAACAACCGAAAGTGATTATAAAGATTCAAAGCAACTCTCATGTCATTCTCCTTGCAAGAGAAATCGTTTTCTAATTTGATTCCAGGAGTGCTTTTTATATTATGTTACACTCGCGTTTAAATTGAATGTATTATATTTAAACGATGCCTACAATAGATGATTTATGGGTGTAAAATGAAAAAAGAAAAGGATAGATGTTTATTTCATCCTTGAATCAATTGTTTCGTGTTGTCTGATAATTTTCCACTGTGATCTCACTCCACTGTTGCATTAAGGGAATGCTTTATGTCATTAAAATACAGCTGTCTTCTGGAGTTTCAGAATTAGCTCCGAGAGAGCTCACTGCTGCAGAGTTAGGGAGGAAAAAGTTTTGCTCTACATCTCCTCTCAGCGAAGACTAAAACAAAGTTTAGACCTGGGGCAGCTCTGGGGTGGAAGCACGGACTTTCTTTGGTAGACGAAAAAATCGGACAGGACGGGATCAAAATTTTAGCAGCAAGCATCCCGACCCGAGCAGGGGATGAAATGCCGTCCTCGGGCTCCGGGGAGCCACTCCAACCCGGCTTTTGGGGAAAGCGAAGATACGGGTGAGATGGGTGTGTGAAAGTGAAGACAGACCCGAGGAGGGCATGTGCGGAGGTGAAGTCACTTTGGCAAAGGCTTTTTTCGTCCCTCTGTTGAGGTAACTGTCAGATCACGAAAGATGGGGTGTTGGAACGGAATTCCTCCCAGAAAGGAGCCGCTGTCTTCCAGCCCCTCCCTGCCCGTGGGTACTGCGTGGCCGCTTGCCATCTGCTCCCCTCCGCAGCCTGCTCAGGCCCTTCACTTCTTACCTGCTGTGGGAGACCAGGCAGCAGAACACCGGGCAGATCTCGGGGTGTGCTGGCTTCCCACCCCCCGCCCGGGGCCGGCAGCCCCGGGGCTCCCCTGGCCACCCCTTCCCGGAGGTGCCAGGCTGGTGGCCCCGGGCAGGGACAGCGGGGTAGCTGCGCTTCAGCCCACGCTGCCCTCCGGCTCCGGTTTACCTCCACAAAGTGACACGGTCTTCCCCAAAATGCATGGCTTGTGGCGACTGCGCGGTATTTTCGAAAGCCGCAGCGTCAACGAGCGTGCAGGCACACTGGGAATGGCTTAGGAATCGCTTTTCCAAATTTCCCGCTTACCCCTTGCCCTGGATCCGATATCAAATCACTGCTGTTATTATTATTGATTTTAATTCCTCTTATGGAGAAGGTGTGAGACCCAGTTTCGGTACAGACCTTCATAATCTGCAGGAGGAAGAAATACCAGATTATTGTTAACAACCAATCGCCGGGTGAGCCTAATTCTATCACTTACCCGTTTATTTCTGTAAAACCTCCTTTATGGAAAGTTGAGAGACGGAAGGCGGTCAAAGAATAGGTGTAGGTGGAGATTCTCGAATTATCAGACCTCTGTCTTCTATCCTCCCCAAATGGTTACTTAGCCTTTCATTATATTTATTACCTAATTTTCACTTATGTATTGAGGGAGACAGTAATTATTCCTACCCCTAAACCACAGACGGCACCGTTTTGGGGATGCCGTTGTCTTTCACTCAACAGGATTAAAACAAAATATCTGGAGATGGATGAGGCCAGAGGGTAAGCGGGGAATTTTTAGCTCTTTGATTCCTGGAAAAAGAAACTCTGCTGTCCAGGAGCGGGCTTGGCTGGTCCGTGGGAGGCAGAGGAAATCACTTCCTTGCCTGCTGGTCCCGATTTCTTGCACGGCACTGAGCGTGCAGCACTCCGCAGACAGCTGCTTTCCCGCTCCCCGAGAGCTGGTGCTGGCCTAAAGCACTTCAGGAGCTACCGCCCCTAAACCCCAGGCTTTATTTGATAAGCAGATAAGAAATGAGGATGTCACCAGCAGAATAACATTGTTCTTCCGCGGAGCTCTTGGTGGCGAGGGACCTCTCAAGCCCACCAAAGGCATCCCGTGCCCTTGGCCTCTGGGGCAGCTCATCGGCTCTCACACCCACACCTCCTCACTACTAAATTAGCAAAACGGGGCTTATGGCCCCCTAGGGAAAACCACATCTTTTGCTGCAAACCCGATGAAGACGTCTTATTAAAAGAAACCTTTCCTTGAGAGCAGTTTCTCCCTTTTAGCGGCATAAAGCGAGTCCACTCGGGGCTGCAGCAGCCTGGGAGGGAGAGTGAGGGGAGATTTCGCCCTTCCCCAAGAGATGGTTTGTTTGCTTTCAAACAGCTCCCCTGGCATGGAGGATAGGGCCCTTCTGAAGGTGGTTTGTGCGAACACCCCTTGTAAGAAATCTTTACCCCCGGAGTTTTCTGTGCAGGCGACACAGAAGGAATGAAGAATTTCCAAAGGCTCCAGAGTGCTCAGAGTCTTCGGATGCTTCGTTTTGGAGTTAAATATAACTCTCCGCGGAGAAAGTTTGTGTCGTGCGTAAGAAATGTCACTTCTGGCTCCTGGCGGGGTGATTTATAAGGATCACTGCTGGCGCTGGGGGTGCGTGTTTGGCTGCGGACTTCGTTATCACCAAAAAGGACTTGTCCCTAGAAATTGTCAGAGAAATTTATAACCCCGGCATGTGTCTTGGTTAGATCATAGCCTGCTAAGCTATATTTGGGGCTAAAAACTGAAGAGGGAATAGAAAATAGCATATGGAAACATGCTTCAGAGTTCGGGAGTCCAGAGAAACGCAGAAGGAATCCTTTTAATGAGTTACAAGCACCGGGCTATCTCCGAGCTGCAGAATAAATACGAGACAATTAAGATAAGATATAATAATCCTTATCTACCGCTCTCGGAAGCAGGGCGGGCGCAGCGGCGGGGACCAGTCGAAGGCCGGGTCGGGTCGGGGACCGGCACCGTGACCAGTTCCAGCACCATGTTCGTGAGGGTCCCTGGATGGGGACGGCCCACAGGTGGTCAGCATCCCCCGGAGGGAATGGGAGCCTTCTTAGCCAGGGAGAGGGACAAGTTTTATATTCTCGGTCTCCTGAACAACACTTTGAATGGAATATTTGGGTGAGAAATGGCTCTTTCGATAATTTGCCCTTTCAGGGTGGCACAAACCCCTCAAATCCCATCTAATTCTGCGCCAAAAGATCAAATTCCTCCTCCGATGGCTCCGGGGAACCTGTTATGTGAAATCGGCTTTTTCTCCGTGGTCCCCAGGGCAAGGGTGTGTCTGTAAGCCGGGTCGTCTCACTAATGAGGTTCATTTAAGCCTTTCTGCTCCGTGAGGGTGGAGAGGAGAGGTCTGTATCTGCTCCTCCGGTGTGCAGCGGCGCTTTTTCTCGTAGCAGGCAGACTCTGTGCGCTCCTCATCCCGGCCGAGCCCCGCTCCAGGCCGTCCTCGCCTACCCCCCAGGACAGCTCGGCGACCCCGAGGGACCCTCTCCCGGGCCCGGCTGGGTCTGGGCTCAGGGAGATGCAGGCCCGGGACTGAACCCGAGGGGTTCTAAACCCTTCGCGTTTCATTCAGACCCAGCACATGCCAGGCACGGCGTGGGCTAGGTCGAGCTAAACCCGCCGTTTGATGCGTGCATGAATTTATTAACAACTTCATCAACGTTGCTAATATGAGCAGGTCAGCATTATTAGTATCAACCAGCGTTAGTTTAAGCAGTATCCCGCTGGGGTTGAGGTTTCACCTGGGCGAACTGCAGCGTTTCTTAAGTTAGCTTCTCCGGACCCAGCACTCTGTATTTTCCCCTTAGACGTATATAAAGGGGAAAAAAACAACCGGCAAAGCTGGAATGGATGCGGGAGATGCCAGGATGTGGAGCAGAAGGTGGTCCCCTCTGCCAGCTCCTTCCTTTGGTAGTGGTGGAGCATTAGGAACGTTCCTCACGCTCCGGCCATAGAAGACTGGGATGCGGTTAAGTGCTGGAAAAGGATGCTGCAACTCAGCTGGGAAATGGTCACTGGAGGGATATTCCCAGAAAGCCGGAGTCTGGCGACGGCAGCTGAGAAGGAAGGCCGGGGTGATTCCCCAGGAGAAGTTAAGTCTTCCCACCTCACCCATCAAGGCTCGACTACTGCCGCGCTCTCTCCCCTGCGGTTCCTTCACAGAAGGTTTTCCGCCTTGAGCCTTCCCATGGCTCTAATGGGTTGGTTCAACATCTTCAGGGCTTCGAGTAGCTCTTTAGCAAACACATCCCCAGACTAGATCAGCACAAGATAAATATTACTTTAACATCCCTACAACACGTGCCAGCGTATCTCATTTGCATATTTCTAGGTTAATAATCGTGAGGCAATTGCAGTGTTTTGACAACGATCAAGAGCTGAATACGCTTAATATGCTTAATATATGCCCTCCAGTTGCACAGAACAGAAGGGCAGGGTTGCAAATATGCGTTCCCCATTTGTTTGACATTTTGAAGAAGGTAAAGAATGGCTGAACTAATGGCAAAATCTTACAGTCATTCAATAATTTAGATTTTATTGAATATTCCCCTTCTTCCCTCCGACATTTCAGTCTTGCTAATTAGGACAAATAAGAAGGGGCCTGCTGTTAGCAAGGATAATAACTGGCGAGGTTCCATTTATTAAGTCACTTTCCGTGGGTGTAGAATTGATCTGTGGCTGTGACTGGCATGCTTTCTAGACCTGCAGCAACTTTGAGAAGTCATTATGATCTGCAGAAGGGCCCTTGTTAGAGATTTGTATTGATAAGGTGTCAGGGTTTACGTTGGGGGGTTCGTGGAAACCCCTTCCCCGCCCCCGTCCCAGCCCGGCGCTGGGGGGGCGAGGGGAGGCCTCACCCTCCCAGCCCCCTGCAAGGGGGGACCCTGCAGAGGACGGTGTCCCTCTTGTCCCCTCCCCTCCGCCTCTCCCTTCCCCTCCTCCCTTCCCCACGGAAAGGGCGTGTGTGTTTGTGGAAATCCGCAGCAAGATCGATTTGCGGAGAGATATATCTATGTGCACGTATTTTTAAGTTGAATAAGAAGTGCCCTTCTCTGGAGAGGCATGTGCAGATCCGTGATCCGAACCGGGACCGGGCAGGGCTGAGCGGGCCCCGCCGCTGCGAGCCCGGGGCTGCCCGGCGGCGCTCGGGGCTCTTGGCGTGGGTCAGTACCGACCATCTGATTCCCTGTTCCTGCCGTCCCCCAACAAGCCTGTATTCAGGATTGCGAGGGGGAGGAGGCGAGAGGGGAAATATGTAAAGCACTGGAACAAATGGCGCTTTGATAGACAACGTCTGGCAGTGCCAACGCTGCCGCTGAGTATGTTCCAGAAGCTGGAGATATTAAATAAACTTAAAGATAATGAATAGCCTTCTGTGGTACTTGGGCTGTGCCTGGGCTTGCTTTCCCCCCGCATGGCTCTGGGACTTCCAGAGCGGAGAGGAATTGGTGAGAGAGGGCAGCGTGATGGGGGAGGGCTGTGATGACTCCCAGGCTGGGATGAGAAGGCAACTCGTCTGCAGGCAGTGCGAACTATGCACTAGGCGCTTCCTTTTATTTATGGGAAGGTGTTAAGTAATGTTCACTTGCATATTTTAATTGCAATCTACTTCGATTTTCAATATAAACCTACTCTTTCCCGGAGTGAGATGCTAGCAGGTTTGAAACGTCTGCTCGTTTGGTAGGGAAAGAGACTGACAATATTATTAAGAATAAAAAGGTAGCCGTAAAATCAACCCCCCTTTGTTACAGCGGGAAGAGATAATCCAGATCTTCGCACAGCAATTTCAAAAACATCTGTCGCGGGCTTTCTTTATTTCATTTTATTTCTTTTT
>VYXH01004953.1:9706-23770 GCA_013397275.1 Burhinus bistriatus
GATGGGCCAAGGCCAATGGTATGAGGTTCAACAAGGCCAAGTGCTGAGTCCTGCACTTGGGTCACAACAACCAGCCCATGCAACACTCCAGGCTTGGGGAGGAGTGGCTGGAAAGCTGCCCAGCAGAAAAGGCCGTGGGGGTCCTGGTGGACAGCCAGCTGAATGTAAGCCAGCAGTGTGTCCAGGTGGCCAAGAAGGCCAGTAGCACCCTGGCCTGTATCAGGAATTGTGTGGCCCGCAGGAGCAGGGAAGTGATCATCCCCCTGTACTCAGCAATGGTGAGGCTGCACCTTGAATACTGTGTTCAATTTTGGGCCCCTCACTACAGCAAAGACATTGAGGTGCTGGAGCATGTCCAGAGAAGGGCAACAAAGCTGGTGAAGGGTCTAGAGCACAAGTCTTATGAGGAGCAGCTGAGGGAACTGGGGTTGTTTAGCCTGGAGAAAAGGAGGCTGAGGGGAGACCTTATTGCTCTCTACAACTACCTGAAAGGAGGTTGTACCCAGGTGGGGGTCAGTCTCTTCTCCCAAGTAACAAGCAACAGGACAAGAGGAAACAACCTCAAGTTGCGCCAGGGAGGTTTAGATTGGATATTAGGAAAAATTTCTTCACCAAAAGGGTTGTCAAGCACTGGAACAGGCTGCCCACGGAAGTAGTTGAGTCACCGTCCCTGGAGGTATTTAAAAGATGTATGGATGTGGTGCTAAGGGACATGGTTTAGTGGTAGACTTGGCAATGCTAGGTTAATGGGTGGACTTCATCATCTTAAAGGTCTTTTCTACTAGACGATTCTATGATCTTAAAAATTTTAGGATATAAGAGATTGTGAATTCCCATTTAAATATGGAGTAGCTCAGTTTTTTGAGGAATCTGAGAATAATTGGAGCAGTAGCAAAAATGCTTTCAGGGCTCTTGCATGGAAGAAGTTTTACTTTTTTATTTTCAGATTATGTAAGTTCTTTCACTTTAATCAGAGGGAAAATAATTCCTGCTTGAGGCTTTGGGTCAGGTGTGATTGCTTTTCAAAATATAAAGGTGACTGGCTTTCCTTCCTGCTTTACATATCATTTAAAGAAAGCTGCCTAATTACACTAAGTTGTGGGGCTTTTTTTGTCCTTGGGTTTTATGTTCAAGGTCACATTTTCCACCTTCAGAAGCAGGAGGGTGCCTGAGGTTCAGAAGAACATCACAGAGCAGCTGAAGGTCAAGGAAAAGAAATAAGAGGAGTGATGAGACAAGATGGTCTCATATATATATATCAGAACAGTAATAAAAATTTATTTATTTAACAGTCTGAGCCACCTAACATTTTTCTCATCTAAATCTGGGACTATAAGAAGGTAGTTATTAGTGTAGCTGAAGAACTGTTTTGTGAGCAACATATTGCATCAAGTCATGTATGGCTTACTAAAGCTCAAGAAATGCTTGTTAGCTCTCTTCTGCTGACCTCATAGGTAGTGCCACCTGGCATTCCTGCCTGTGGAGAATACAGAATGAGGACTCAAGGAAATGTTCTTTAATTATAATTCTTACTTAATAACAGTAAAAAAAAAAAAAGTTAAAAGGAAAGAATCTGTTCTCTGTTATGTGTTGTTCCTTAGTAAGTAAGTAAAATGTATTTGTTTGAAGCAAGAATTAGCAACTAACTGATAAGGGAGTTAGAATTTTTTTGACTCCTTTTACTCTTTTCTGTCTTTCTGTCCCTTAAAAGCTGTTCTTCTAGATCTATTTTGAATCCCGATCTCTGCTGTTCTGGGCAAAGCCTCATATGCAGTACATTCATTCTATTTTATTTAGTAAGCTACAGTAAATCAATGAAAGACCTCATCATTCATACAGTCCAGCATTCATAGTTACAAGAAATATATCAAGTCTGTTTAGGTCACCTCTGAATGCCAGTGACTGGTAGAAGTCATGGGGTGGAGGAGGAGAAAGTTACACACTCATGCATTTCTCTTAATTTTTAGAGCACAGAAAAAAGCTGCAAGCTCTTCAAAAACTGTGCAAGCATTATCTGTAAATTGGATTTAAATATTTATCTGTCTTAATCTGATCATATTGGGGGGGTTTGTGTCTGTGTGTGGGTGTGTGCATGTAATGACTTTGCTGAGGGAAAAGTAAGACTGAAAAAAAGAGATTATTCCTGTGGAGACTGCGGGTAGCTCCTTACCATTTCTTTAGTCTAAAGCCAACACCATTCTTTTCCTTGTTGTCAGTTTCTTTGAGCTCTTGGTGTGTGGTTACTTTGAAGATGGTTACGATGGTAAGGGTGAGTATTGCCTGAGGTCAGTCTAAATCTTGTAGTATAGTATAATACCACGCTTCCTGAGTAGATTTATATATTCATGCAGCTCATCACAGTTCTCTGCAGAGATAACATACGAGGTCTTGGAAGCAATTTAATGTTGTAAGCACAGCCTCTCGGCAAAGCTAATTGCATTAGATAAAGCAGTGAACTGATGAGATTTCATGGTGTCTGGTGCCTGAGCAAGCTTGTTCACTGTTAATGCCAGTATCTGTACTTCTAGTGTAGTGCAGTTAATACAGGAACAACATCTATGCAGGACGCTTAATATCTAGCATTCCCTGGTCCTCAGCTGAATAAATACACTTGAGTACTGAAATGAAAAGCTTATGGCTCTCTTGTCAAGAGACTGTGTCCTGGTTTGAGGTAAAACAGGACCAATTTTGTTCAGTAACTTTACTTTTTAGCTAGGCCTCTTCTAACTGCTGAAATTAACAGCATGTTGTGCAGAAAACTGTTGGTTCTCAGAGTGATCAGACCCATGTTTATGGTTGATGCCAAGGAATGGGATGCAGAGAGGCTCTTGCTTATACTTATTGCTATAACAAAGTTGGCTGCCCTTGGTTGTTATTTGCCCCGTTGGAGGGTCGGAAGCGGAAAAGCATAGAGGGGTCACACCTGCGGGGAGGAGCGGACAGGACAGATGACCCAAAACTGACCAACAGAGTATTCCATCCCATCTGCCTCATGCTCAGTGCAAAAGCTGAGAGATGAAAGGGTCAGTCCTCTTCTTTCAATGGCCAGCGTCTAAGGAGGACTCTGTCCATTCATCTGCCTTTGATCCTGATCCAGAATCCAGTTCCTGTCCATCACTGAGTCCAGTCTGGGACTTCCCCAGTGCTTGCTGGTGATGTGGTTATCGTCCTGGGACCTTGATCCAGTTTTGTATATATTTCATTATTTTGTTTTTATTATTTTATTATTAATATTTCATTAAAGTAGTTTAGTTCCTTCTAAACTCTTAATTCTCTCTGTCTTTCTCTCTCCTGCCTCCCTTCAAAGAGAGGCAAGAGGGAGCATCTGTTGTTCTGCCTGATCGGGCCAATCCAGCCCAAACCATGACAGGCCATTTTGTTTTGTAGCCATCAGCGTTTCCTAAAGATGCCTGGTTTTCTTGCTCGCTGTGGTTTCAAAATCCAAGGCGAGAAATGTCTGGCTGAACCTACTGAATATACTGAGGAGCTCTACAGGCTAAAGGATATTCATCTATATCTATAGATCTGTTTAAACCTGCAGAAGCCCTTTGGAGGTCAAAATGATTCCAAAGTTGCTGATTTCTTTAATAACTGAAGATAATCTACCTTTAGTGCTAAGGTTTGCTGTAAAATAGGCTAATTAATTTGCACTGTTAGGAGCAAATATTTGGTCATATACTGGTTCCTGTTATGCAACAACAGGAAAATGACAGTGTTTTGTTTTACTAGGCCTTTTTAGATGGGCACACTAAGTATATTTGTTGCCATCTCCTCTTGCACTGGCTCACCCGCTCTGACAGCTAGAGATATTTAGTGGTATCTAGTTTGTAGTTATGGTTTTCCTTAAGAGAACTTCACTGACTCCGATGCCCACTGCAGTTTGGGAAGGGTCCTCTGTTGTCAGCTCCTCCGGTATCTTGCTTCCTTCAGTGTTTGTAATTTCAGTGGCTTCTTCATAATGTTTCCTTTTGTTGAGAATGACTAAAGAACCTTTTGATTTTGTTTGTCCCTTTGTATTCTGTGGGGTGAGTGAACAAAGTCCCCTTTTCCAACCCGTTCATCAGCCAAGCAAATGTATGGTCAAGTAAATTTCACAATTCCTTAGTTCAGCAAACAGGTAAGTCCTGATCTTTGTCATTGACCAGCATTTTAATCCATTCTGCTATCTGAAATGAATATCATACCTCAGGTGCAACAGTCAGACTGTGATAGGGATAACAAAGTTCATGTAATGCCTTCTCCTATGCCCACATAGCCTGCTAATTTATTTATTTTTTTGGCCAGCTGTAATGGCCAGGAATAGATGCAATTCATTTTGCATCACCAAATGTCATGTGATTCTGCTTTATTCACTATTTTATTGATGAACTTACAGAGCTATTATAGACCGATCAGGCACAATTGTCCTTGTTAGATGTTGGTCTTGGTTACACCCCGTCTTACTGTAACCTGAGTATGCCAGTGTAAAAGTTGCATAAAACATTGGTACGAGAGAGACATAACCTGATCTTTTTGAATGAAGCATTTATCTTCTAGGAAGGTCAGTCTGAGAGGAAGATGCTTAGGCAGAAGAACTTAAAGAGGTTGCTTTTTTTAAAAAAAAAAAAAAAAATCTTGTTTTCAGGAATAATTTGTGCCACTTCCTTTCCTACTTTTAAGTACAAGTATTCCATTCTGAAAATTATGATACTTGTTAACTCAGTTTCTGCTCTCCTGGCTACTTGCTGAATGGGGTTTAAGTACAAGTCCTTAATAATCAGGCTTTTCTTCTCTAATGGAGAAAGAAGAATATGTTTCTTGTTTTTTTTCAGAACCAGTATGTCTTTGTGATCCATTAAAGAAGATCAGAAAGATATTAACAGTGGAAGAGTTCTATCCACGATTTGCTGTGATATTGAGATGATTTCAATTTAGATAATAGGGCAAAATTAATTTCCTTACTCTGACATTTGTAGTTTCACAAGGAATAATTATTCATTAATTTTCATGGATGTTTTTTTTCCTCTGTGCTTCATACAGTTTAGAAAACAGTGCTTTTTTTAAAGCTGTATGTATATATTAGTATTTATCTCTTGTATTAAATGCATGACTTGTAGCAACCTCTGTTAGCAGTAAAAATTCTTTCTTTTTTTTTAGCAAGGAGAGTATGAAGTCTTACTTTTCAGGTCATTATTACATTTATTTAAAACAATTCACTGTTAATTATATGCCAAATAAAAAACTATCAGTCAGCGCCTCTAACACTGACTTTCAAATATTCTGAAAACAAATTGGAGGATTGCACACAGGTAGTATGCTTAAAAAAAAACCATTTGATTTCAATATGAGGAGTTCTGTTATATTGCTGTGTTCTGAGTTCTTAAAGAATATCAAAGCTGTTATTCTTTGTATATTTTTGTGTGATATCTTTCAAAGAAAAGCATTTTAAGACCCTGGAATACTACTGAAACGAGCATTTGTGAGGAGAGAGGCACCAACAGCCTCTGGAGCTGTGTGTGCAGAGCTGTGATCTTACTCTGTCTTGGAGAGAGCCTGAAGAGTCCCAGATAAGTTGTCATTTTCTTTCCTCCCCACCTTCTTGCTAGTCACTTAGCAGATCAATAGGATCTTTATCCTCCCCTCCAGATTTTTCCTTGCTGCTTGTTTATCTTTGTGGGACTAGACTGAACATTTTCTTTATCCCTCAAAGTACTGCCAGGGACTTCTCCGTTTCTTCTCTCTTGTGATGGTTTGAATTTGACCTCCTCCTATCCTCTCTGGAGATGGTGAATAGCTTTGTAGGCTGTTTTTTCCCAGCCATTTTAGAAGGTCTTCATAAATTTTTGTGGACATTTGTAGAAACAGCTTGTATGCAAGGCAAACTAGCTATCCCTGAGCAGCTGGGTACTTATGACCCATTAACATGTGCTGAGTTTTGAGACTTTCTCATATGATGATACAGAGCTTGAGTACTGATCATGAGGGAGGTATTTGCTGCCTCGGTGCTTAGCATTTCAATGCAATTTTTTCTGCTTTCATGTTCTATTTAGTGGTATGTTGGGAAGTGCTTTGTGCTTACAGGACTGGACTCTGCTGCGTTGTCTTGTGCTGCTATTGCATGTAGTATCTCTGGCTGGAAACATTATTGTTCTTTGCATTAGCAGCTTCTCCATCAAAGAAAACTCAAGCCTGTTCTTCTGTTTCAGAAAGCTAACCAATGATAGCTATGTAACTTAAGATAACTGTATGTGACCAGAGACTTTGACAGCTTGATATTCTAGTCTGCACTGCTACAAAATAGGGAGGGAGGGAAAAAGGGTACATCATCTGCAGATGAAGAAACTGAAGGGGTAGGGTCACTCATATGACTTTTCCAAGTGTAGAAAGCTGATCAATTAAGAGATGGTCTAATGCCAACATAGACGTTACCTCTTATCTAGACTGGTAAAGTCAAAATATTATTTTCTTTGGGACTGATGCTTTTCTAAATGATTTAGCTTTAATTTACAATTTTTCTCCGTGTTATGAACTCAGCTGCAAAGTCACTATGCTTATTATATGCTGACCTCTACAGTATCATTTTTTTCTTAAAACGAATATTTAAAAATACTGTTTGGGGTTGAGGGAGGTGAGCAGCGGAAGAAATAAAAATGTATTCATGAAACATATTTCTAATTTTAAAAAAGTATAACTGCATTTGTTTTAAATAACAGATATGCAGGATTCCACTTCTTTCTTTTACCTGTCAAATTTGGATTTAGCCAGGGTGCAACTTCTGGCAGAGAAAACAGACTAGTAGTTGAGAGTTATTTAAATTAGGAGCTGAGAAAGGCAGACAGGTGTTGAGGAGCATTTAGGTCAGACAGACACATTAATAAAACAGAGATGCTTTTCAGCCTGGTAAGGAAGAGGACAGGAACACACAGCTGAACTGGAGGAGGAACAGATGGAGATCATGAAGTTAAAATGTCAGAGAGCACAAAGGTAAAGTGAGAGTGTGTCAGACTAGAAGCTAAAAGAAAATGACTGCCATTGTCTGTACACCTGTGTGAGAAGCTAGAAAGCAAGAAGAGATGAACTCCTTTGCCCATTGTTACTGAGTTATGGCAGAATGACAGGAGTTGATGGACATCTAGGATTCCTGACTGCTGCCTGCATGTAGGACAGATTAGGTCATAGATCTGAGGGGGAGCTCTTCTCTGCTTCTACAGAACCTGGAAAGGAGATGTGTGACAGGCATACCGCGTTTTTAATGTTCTCTCATATGGTTATTCTACCTTATAATGTATGTTTTCACAGAAGCAGGGTTAAGTTTACAGCTCTAGCCTTAGGTTTTGCATCTCTGGAATATTGCAGTACTGGCTTAATGTTCAGTTAATACAGTATTGCTGTTTTTCAGTAGGATTATAATAAATGTATTGTGCAGAAGGCTGTGTGGTAAAGCCTAAGCAAGAGTGCAGGAGTGCAAGATTTTCTGCCCTTGTGGGGGTAATCTGTTCTGTTCTGTAATCAGGTTGCTGACAGTTTTCTTGATCAGTATTTCATTTTTACAGAGAGCTACTCTGCCTCTGCCATGGAGTTTAATAAAGATGTTTTTATTGTGACACTTTTGTCATCCTAGCAGCACAGTGTTTTCCTGTTACTGGATGAATTTGGAAGAAGTAGTTACGGTGAAAGAAACCCTAGGGCAGGAGATGCTAATTGTGCAATTAATGGGAGATGCTGTCTTATACAAATTACTTTTTTTTTTTTTTCAGAGGTGTTGCATACTCTATAGTTCCATATTAGAGAATAATACAAAAAGAGTTGATTTATCTCCCTGTTGCATGGGGCATTCTGTAAGTGCTGTTTGTCTCTTTCATAGCAGGTTGAAAACCTTTGCCATAAGGAAGACAGTAAATAGGGGAAAGAATCTGATCCCTCTAGATGCTTGAGAAAACGATATTATGCTGTTTTCCCCTGATTCATGAGGCTGGTGGCTTCTTAGTGCTAACTAACACTCATGTCTTCAGTCCTTAAAAACAAACAACAGCAGCAGCCAAAAAGTCCCAAAATAATACTTGGCTGGAACTATAGGTAAGACTCTCCATTGCTGTCTGAGACAGTCTGGTATCCTCTTAGACATGTGAATAGTCTCCAAAACTGCACACCCCAGAAGGGCCCTGTTGTGTAATATCACTCCTTGTTTATCTCTCCAGTTGGAAATAAGCTGGTATATTTCAAGTGTATTCTGTAGCTAACCTAGCAGCTGTATTTCTAGCACGTTTCTGGAAGAGTGGGGAGGGAGCCTGATATTAAATAAGTGAAGAGCTGTGGAACCTGGATGGTGCTTGTCAGATAGCTGTTGCCTGTTGCTTTCCTAAGACTGAGGGGAAAAATGGGAGTCCTGGGATCTAAGTCACTAGCAGGAGATGACTGGAGCAATTACTTGGTGTCAGTCTTGTAGTGCCACAACTTCCTCATAGTGTCTGACAGGGAAGGAAAAGAGTAATCCTTTTGGCAATCAGAAGAAGTGCAAATAAGGGTACGGTTTATTTGGAGTCCTCAGTAAATGTGTTATGGCCCATTTAGTTGGGGGAGAGGAGAGTGAACCTTCACTCCCCATGGATTCCTCAGTGAAACAAATTAAAATACAGCAGCGGAGGCAGCGGGTGGGGAGGACGGAAAAGAAAGCAAGGAGAAGTTATTGTCTGTGCCAGGTTTATCCATACCATCTAAGAATAAGTATTCTTGGAATTAAAAACCAATAGGAATTAGTATGGGATTGTGCCAGGCAGTTTGTGATGAGAACCAGGTGCACCTTTAAAGCCCTGTATGTAAAGACAGTGGGTCCTGCAGAGAAGGTTCTGGGAAGCTTGGCTTAGCAAAGGTAGCATGCAGCCTAAACACTTATTACTAAGCAGTAAGACACACAAGAAAATGTCATTATTGATGCTTGTGTGGTATTTGAGATGATGCTGGTTTCTTACCAGCATGAGTTCTGGACTCTGCTGTAAGGTGGTCTTTCCTCTGTGGGCCCATGTGAAAATGGGGCAGCTACACAAGCAGTGTGTAGCACGGTGGATTCTTTCTTACTCTGGAATTCAAACAGAGATGGAGTGTTGATGGCAAAAAAAGAAGCAAACCCAGGTAACCTTTTATTCTTGCATTATTCATATACACATTAAACCGTAAAGGGTAATTTGCTGAACACAGACTCTCAGTTTCTGGGTAATGTGTGAGTAACACAACAGCCACAAGCAACTAGGTTGATGCCTCCAGCTAGCTATTCAAACATGAAATGTTTGGGGTTTTTCTAATTGTAATTGAAGCATCATTTTCTAAATAGCTTTTCATTTGAACATCAGCAAGAATGTTTGAAATCAAGTAGGATCTTCTTGGATATTAGGCAGTCCTGACAGCAGTATTAATACTAAATAACATTTAGCAAACTAATCTGTTTTAATGTGTCCATAAGAAAACAAAAGCAGTAATAATTTCTAATTGCTATTTTTACTTAGTGATGATAGTTATAAAACTTATGTGGCTTTAAAGAAAACAGGTTAGCTACTAATGCAATTTTCCTACCTTCAAATCCTGGAGCAATCCATTGCGTTGGTAGTGTGAATGAGGTTATTTTTTCATGTGTATCCTTGTGCGTGACTCAAAATGAATTTTAAAAAAGGTGAAGTATAATGTTGTTGCAAGTCTGTACAGTGTACTGGGTAGTCAGCTCCTGAGACTGTAAAAGAAAATACAGGCAGGATCTCTGGAAAGAACTGGCCTTTCTTCTGAAATTGGCTGATTTTTACCATACAGTAACAGATAATCATACTTCTGTGGCTACCTGAGAAAAACTTGCGTACAGTGAATGGCCATTCATGTCTTCAGGAAGGTGGATGTGATGGGTACCTGTGTGTGAAAGGAAGGAAGGATATTGGTAGATTTTTAACCTTGCTGCACACAGTGATACCAGGCTTCTGATCCTGAGAAGGAAAAAGCCTTTTCCCAAATCCTAGTCAGGCTAGGCCTGACTGGTGCCGGCTTCCTTCGTGGCATGTAGATGAAAGGCTGCATGCAGAACGAGACCAGAACACCAGAGTGAAAGGACCCTTCAAGAACTAGATAAGTGACTGTGGTACAGATTGAATTTCATATTGTTATAGTTTCCTTAAGTAAAGTGCTAGTGCAAGATGTGGATTTGATTTGCAGAGGTTCAATAAATCTCTCAAATCTATAGGTAACAAGTTGCTTTGTACACTAACTACTCTTATAATTTGATGCTATTCATTCTATAAGTTGCTTTATCTTAGTAGAGCGGGGAGCTAGGCTAGCTAATTTTTTTTTTTTTTGGCTGAAGAAATTAGTCCCTATGTACTATTACTGTGTCTAGAGTAAGTGCACTGGTAGCTTCTTGTAGTTCTATAGAGAAAAATTGTAATTATGTTTCTTTTCTAACTGGTTTCATTTTTCTTTTCCTGCTGATCTGCAGAGGATTCAGGATTTTTAAATATACTATCAGTCATTACAAGACCAAACAGATGACTTTTCAAGGATCAATGTGTCTTGCAAGATTTAGAATCATAGAATCGTTTAGGTTGGAAAAGACCTTTAAGCTCCTCCAGGCCAACCATTGACCCTACTCTACCAGGGCTGCCACTAAACCATGTCTCCAAGCACCACATCTACACGACTTTTAAACACCTCTAGGGATGGCGACTCAACCACCTCCCTGGGCAGCCTGTTCCAATGCTTGATAACGCTTTCAGTGAAAAATTTTTCCCTAATGTCTAGCCTAAACCTCCCCTGGCGCAACTTGAACCCGTCTCCTCTTGTCCTATCGCTCGTTACTTGGGAGAAGAGATCAGCTCCCGTCTCACTACAGCCTCCTTTCAGGTAGTTGTAGAGAGCAATAAGGTCTCCCCTCAACCTTCTCTTCTCCAGACTAAACAATCCCAATTCCTTCAGCTGCTCCTCATAAGACATGTTCTCCAAACCCCTCACCAGCTTTGTTGCCCTTCTCTGGACACGCTCCAGCACCTCAATGTCCCTCCTATACTGTGGCGCCCAAAACTGAACGCAGCACTCAAGCTGCGGCCTCAGCAGCGCTGAGTACAGGGGCACCATCACTTCCCTCCTCCTGCTGGCCGCACTATTCTTGATACAGNCCCTTTGCCCTTCAGAACTGTCTCCCAAGGGACTCTCTTAACAAGTGTCCTGAACAGGCTGAAGTCTGCCTTCTGGAAGTCCATGGTAGTTGTTTTGCTGACCCCACCTCCTTAGTTCACCAAGCAGGAAGCTTCAAGAACAAATAAAAATCAGACCGTCAGCTTCTTTTATTTTGCACTTTCTTTTAATGTTGTTTGTGCTTCATGCGTGTAAATGTGTGATATCAGATAATGTAATTTAGTAACTGTTTTAGTATATCTGTTGTTATTCACTTATTTAACAAGTGGTGTTCCCCAGGGCTCAGTATTGAGGCCAGTTCTGTTTAATATCTTTATCAATGACCTGTATGAGGGGATCAAATGCACCCTCAGTAAGTTTGCAGACAGCACCAAGTCAGGTGGGAGAAGGGTCTACAGAGGGATCTGGATCAATGGGCCGAGGCCAATGGTATGAAGTTCAGCAGGGCCAAGTACTAGGTCCTGCATTTGGGTCACAACAACCCCATCTAGAGCTCCAGGCTTGGGGAGGAGTGGCTGGAAAGCTGCCGGGCAGAAAAGGACATGGGGGTGTTGGTCGACAGCTGGCTGAATATGATCCAGCAGTGTGCCCAGGTGGCCAAGAAGGCCAGTAGCATCCTGGCTTGTATCAGGAATTGCGTGGCAGTAGGACTAGGGGAGTGATTGCCCCACTGTACTCAGCACTGGTGAGGCCCCACCTCAAATACTGTGTTCAGTTTTGGGCCCCTCGCTACAGCAAAGACATTGAGGTGCTAGAGTGCGTACAGAGAAGGGCAAAGCTGGTGAGGGGTCTAGAGCACAAGTCTTATGAGGAGCAGCTGAGGGAACTGGGGTTGTTTAGCCTGGAGAAAAGGAGGCTGAGGGGAGACCTTATCGCTCTCTTACAATTACCTGAAAGGAGGTTGTACCCAGGTGGGGGTCAGTCTCTTCTCCCAAGTAACAAGCAACAGGATAAGAGGAAACAACCTCAAGTTACGCCACGGGAGGTTTAGATTGGATATTAGGAAAAATTTCTTCACCGAAAGGGTTGTCAAGCATTAAAACAGGCTGCCTAGGGAAGTAGTTGAGTCACCATCCCTGGAGGTATTTAAAAGATGTGTAGATGTGGTGCTTAAAGACATGGTTTAGTGGTGGTTTTGGCAGTGTTAGGTTGATGGTTGGACTCAATGATCTTAAAGGTCTTTTCCAGCCTAGACGATTCTATGATTTAGAAGTGGGTTATTCACTTGACGATGTTATGAAAGTTCTGGGAGGGAGGTTTAAGTAGGCCCTTAAGCAGATCAGTTTTGATTCACATAAATTTTTTGGTAGTCCCAGGCAACCCGTGCTTGAAAGGAAGGTTCTGTGGCAGGTAGCAAAAAAAGTCTGCTACTAGCAATGCCATTTCCCCTCTTAAGGCCCAGTGCAGGTTAGAAAGTGCTCAGAATGGAAGTTCATTATCTTCCTGTTTCAGTGAACAGGAGATGTACAGCCGCCTCTGGGTGTACTCTGTTTGGACCAGTGTGGTGACTAAAAGGTTGCTATTAGGCTGTAGTCCTTGTCCTGTTTTCTATATTCTGTGCTCTGCAACTTCTAATCTAACAGAAGAGAGGAGAAGGAGGAAGGGTGTGAGCAGTGCTGATAAGTGCCTGCAATTACTTTTGCAGGTTAAATCCCATCTGGAACTTGATTAATTTGCCCCTTCTAGTGTAGTGTGCAATGGGACTTGCTCATATGTTATCTTTTCACGCTGTTTTTCATTCACATGTTGTATCTGATTCCTAACAACCAGGATGCTTTAATGACAGATTTCTGAATACGTATGCAGAGAGTAGCTATTTCAAATAGAGTGTAGCAAGCATGAAATAAATTTTGAAAGTTTTTAACAGAAAACTTTTTTTTAAAACGTGTAATATAGTGTTTGGGGGAGGGACTGATGTTGGGTTTGGTGGTTTTGTTGGTGCCTTTTTTCTTGGACAGACACATATTGGCAGCTTTTTTTGTGATATTTGAAGAAGCAGGGAACATATTTACGGTATATAAAGCAGCTTCTAAACAACTGTCGCAACTACCAAGACTAACTTTTCCAAGCTATTTTTTTTTTTTTTTAACTCTTAGGTAAGTATAACCTAACCAAATATGCCAATTGAAGTTTCTTGATATTTTGATTGAGAGAAGCCTGGTAATATATCCCGTGTTGAATAAATTGGCTGACTGGATTCCATAGAAGATCATGGTATCAGGATTGGCATGATTGCCAAGAACCGGCAAGTTAAGTTTTGGCTTGAATTGGTGATTAAAGGGGAGTCAAGATTACATTTGGGTAGCCTTGGGAGAGGAAAATGCAGGGAAGCCCACAGCGTTGGGAAATGTTGAAATGTGGTTTTGATAAGTGCCTGAGACTCAAGATATCTGTTTGG
The DNA here is from genome assembly GCA_013397275.1 of Burhinus bistriatus. Taxonomy (NCBI): domain Eukaryota; kingdom Metazoa; phylum Chordata; class Aves; order Charadriiformes; family Burhinidae; genus Burhinus; species Burhinus bistriatus. Next base: position 23,250 of record VYXH01004953.1, read on the forward strand.
TTTTTTGACTGTGTATCTCTATTTGAAACCTGCCCATCAATAGCTTGTCCTCTGACCGTTAGAAATGCATCACTACAAGTAGAACAAAACTTAATACTTTTATTTTCTGTGCTGATGAAATTCTCACTTCCGTGAAATTGCATACCAGAATGCAATGCTTTCCATTTAAATAACCATGTGCTTGTGCTTGCTGACTTGTATTGCCAGAGTCATGGTCTCGGGGTTTTATTGTGAGTTAGCTATACTGTTAGGCTGTGGGTTCTTGTGTTGTGTTGCCATCAGTGTGTTTATACTCACTCTCTATTATTTCTGGATAAGTGAAAAGAAACAACCTCAAGCCACGACACAGCAGTTGCTGAGGGACACTGGCTGTTAACTAAGCTGGGGAGAGAAGGAGAGAAGACTGCCTGTGTGATGTGTGAGAGTGTTGCCCAGTGCTCTACAGTGAGTATGACTTGAAATGGTTTCAGGGAAACATGACATTAGTTTTTGGGTTAGGTTCCCCGCCCCGATTTCCCCCC
>VYXH01004953.1:31231-46717 GCA_013397275.1 Burhinus bistriatus
GGGGGGGAACCAAAAACTGAGTACAAAACAGTTAAAAGTTTATTCAAAGAAAATAATTTTTAAATCCTTCAAGAAAAATTGTATGTCTGTCAAAATGGAGTAAAAGAGGAAAATACAACTTGTTTCTCCAAACCAACTGTACATTTTCAAACTCTCAGTCAAGTAATTCTGCATTTTCTGTGTTCAAGATGTCTCTTTATCTGACAGGGCTGAAAGGCTGAATTTCTTCAGATAAATAGTAATTTGATAAGTATTGTCATAAACTAGCAGCAGAGCATATTTGACAGTGGAGCTGTTTTATGCTGGAAGCAGATTTGTTTGGAAAATGCAAGTTCATTTAAGCTTACTGTCAGCAGTAAGAGGTTTTTGTAAAGGAGCTTTGTCAAGAAAGTTTCTTCATTCCTGAGTGAATTTCTTGTCAAAAAAAAGTTCTGTGATAGAGAAAAGGCTTTTCAGAAGGAAAGAGTCTTCTGGTTATAATATTGGAACAGGAATCTGAAAGATGGCTTGTATTTCTAATTCTGCCACTGACTTTCTTTGTGGTCTTGGACAAATCACAAATGCCTTGTTGTTCAGAAGTATCCATGAAATCTGAGCATTTTGATTTTTGGGTAGTTGTTCAACGGCAATAGACCTGTGCTGTTCAGTGCTTTAAAGCTGGGTGATTGACCCTAGGTGTCATATGTGAAGTAGTTAGGAGACAAATTCATGGACACTTGAAGGAAATACCTAGGCCCAATTCTTTGCTTGCTTTCCCATTATGAAATGTGAACAAATTCTGGTTTGGAGCTAGAATTAGCAATTTGCGAGAAATTCTGGGATCTGGAAAGAAGGGCTGAAGTTGTTAATTAAATGCAATCTTTAAGAGAATTTGGATTGTAGAATCTCTGAAATGTTTCATTTTAATCTCTTACACTGTTACATTTTACGGGAAAAGTCTTGGGCAATAAGAAAGACTATTTGGGTCCAGCCTAAACACTCTGCCATTTTGCTCTTGCTCTAATGACAGTTCTTCAGGTCTTTTATTAAGTGGTAATATGTGGAGGCAAGTCCAAGAATTCACTCGTCAGGAAGCTTCTTGGCTTCAAAAGAACTGAGGGTTAGGAGAGCAGAACTGACTTGTAGTGCCTCAATTTTTCTTGCTTGTGGGAAAACGTTAGATGGCTGCAGCTCTTCCAAAGGGATAGCTATGACTCAAGTATCAAATGAACTTGGTGTTATTAATGACCTTCACTGAAAAGCTTTGCTGAATTACCATCTGTTAGCTCATCACTGCCAAAATGGTGCAATAGTGGTCTGGCTGAATGTAAGGAGGCAGGACATCTTGTATTTTGTTACAGCATGCAGAGGCTGATAGCAGTGACATTGGGAGTGACCCAGCTTGGGTGTATTACTTTGCAGAGTTGTATAGCTTTAATGTTGAAGTGACTTCTGCTATCAATAGCAATATTAGATCGGCCTATATAAGGACTAGTAAGATTTACAGGAATCACTGTAATGTCCCAGTTCTAGAGTTGTTTACACCTTTGCTAATGCAATTGATGAAGTAAGTAGAAAAGCAAATGTTAATGCAGAGAACTAAACAAACAAACATAGCTTAGTTTGTTTCTTCAGCACTGAAAATGAAGGAGTGGAAAATTTACAAGTTTCACAATGCTAACGCTAACAAGAACTGTAAGTTTCTATAAAAAAAATTCATTGTTCTATAATCTAAATGTGATTGTCTTTCCTTTCCCCTATTGGCTGGAGACTTGCTTTCATAATTTTTCTGGGAGTTTCTGTTAACTAAGCTCTTAATTTTCTTTTGAAGAGGATGATGCTTGAGGCAAGAAATTAGTTTTGGTAGCCTATGTCTGCTTCCATGGGAGAAGCTTTTCATGTGTGGATAGGATGGGATGGGGCGTCAGTCACCTGAAGGGCTGCCCCTGGCAGGCCAGAAGTTAGTCCAATGTGTTACTGCCAAAGTCACAAAACATTTTACTTATGTATTCAGTATGGAACAAGTGGAGAGAGCAGGGTGTTGAAATATGCTCTGTCAAGTGGGGAAACCGCAAAGTTTGCTGTTGCCTTGAGTGATCATTTTTTCTTGGTCCACCTTAGTTGGTGGTATAGTCTTTTGGCTAGCCAGATATGATAACAGCAGTTTTCCATTCAGCTTATTCATCATGCTTATGACACTGTAAATCTCAGAGATACCACTCCCCACTCGCCTTTTCCTCTCTCAGCCTCTAGTGTCTCCATGTAAAGCACTCACCCCCTGGATCCTGTCATCGATCCTTTAATTGGCAAGAGGCAATGAGCATAAATTGAAACATATGAGAATCCATCTGATGCAAGAAAACACTTTTTTGGTATGAGGGTGGTGAAAATTGGAACAGGTTGCTCAGAGAGGTTGTGGGGTCTCCATTGTGGAGACATTTTAAACCCAAGCAGACATGGTCCTGGGCAACCTGCTGTGGCTGAGCCTGCTTTAGCAGGGTAGTTGGACTAGGTGATCTCAGGAGGCCCCTTCCAACATCTCTGGTTCAATTGTGTCCTTCTTGAGATGAGAGCTGCATGCAGTACACGAGATGTGGGCATGCAGAAGTGCTACATAATGGAGGAGTAACATGTCTTGTTCTCACTGCAGTTTTCTCACCTGCCAGTTTTTTTGTCTGCCCGCTTCGTTCTGTGAGCTCCTTTTGAAGTTCCTTGCCATCAACATAGTATTCGACTTGAATGCTTGAAAGCGTTCAGTAGCATTCACAAACTTAGAAGTTTAACTGTTCATTCCCCTCTCCAGGTTGCTGATGAAGATACTGAGTAAAACCAGTCTCAACTCTGATTGCTGAAAGATTCCACTGCTTACTCTTCTTCATCCTGAAATGTGATTATTAGGCTTGAAGACTTATCCTTTCCTTCTTGTTTCAACTGTTTTTCATATGTGAAAGAGCCTTTATTATCCAGTCTTATATCATCTTAATTTGGTGTGGTAGCTTGCCTAAGGCTTTTTGAAAATCTAAATATGTTATATCTGCAGGATCCCATTTATCCGTGTGCTTACTGGCACCCCTGTAGAAGTCCAGCCAGTTGATGAAGCAGGATTGCCTTTTGCAGAAGCTATGGTTACTCCTTGACACAGACTCAGTTTACTTGTGTGTTTGCTGGTCTTATTTTTTAATACAAACTGTATATGTCATACTGCTGCTGGAAATCACTCTCCAGTTGTTCCCATGATGTCCTTTGGAGCCCTTCTTGTAAACAGGAGTCCACTGGCAGTCCTCTGGTATAGCAAATCTTTATGGTTATCAGCTACCAGCCTTGGCCAGCAGTTCTGCAGTGCCACGTTTGAGTTTCCTCAGAGCTCTCAGGTGAATGCCATCCACTCCTGGTGATGTACAAACCTCCAATTTGTCTATTTGGCCTAATACTTCCTGCGTACTTGCTTTAAACTGATCTAGCTCCTCCGAGCTGTCTGCTGTGATGAATGTGTAAGGTGTGGCATCTCTCCAATAACTTCTGAAGTAACAACTGACCAAAAGAGTGCATTGAGCTTCTTGGCTGTGGTCTTATCATTCCTGAGCGCCCCTTTTATAACATAGTCATCAAGTAGTCCCACCAGCTCCCTTGCTGGCCTCCAACTTCTAGCGTAGTTAAGAGATTCTTTATTGTTTAGTCTTGAGTCTTTACAAGGCACTCTTCACGTTTTTTTTCAGCCACTTTATTTTCTGCGATAATTCATGGGATTTACTGTTCTTTTAGTTTGGACAAACTGTATTATTTTTTTTTGCATGGTACCTTAATTTGAAATTATGCTCTACAAAAATCTCTTGTTTATTGTTACAATCGTGGACAATAAGGTTTGTTGCAATCCTGGAGCACTCAGAATCAGGCGAGATCCTTTTTGGCATCTCCCCGACACATACTTTGTGTTATTATTGCCTTTGATTTGGGTAGCTAAAGTGCCAGTGCTCAGTGTGCCACTTGGGTGCAGCACGTCTGTGCTGGCTCTGGAATGAACAGCTGTTACTGTTGTGGTTGGTTACAAAATGAGCTTGTTATAATAAAATGGCTCAGTGCAATTGTGTTCACAGCATACAATAAAGGAGGAATCCCTGGGAACTGGAAAGCAGAGAAAATCTGAAAGCAGAGGACTGAAAGGTATTTCAGATCAATTTTGTGTAAAGCCTGGACAGTAAGTTGATGTATCACACCTGTCTTTCACTCTCTTTAGTTTCATGGGTCCAAGTGGGCTAAAAGCACCACCTGGTAAAACTGAAGTCTTCTGCGCTTGAACAGGTCAACAGTGATGGCTGCGTAAGAAAACTTAGGGTCAGTATATATGAAGAATCATCATTAAGTGTCCAAATCCTGACTTTTTGAGGGAACCTTCTGGATTTTACCTGTGGTGACAAACCCTGACTTCCCCAGAGTAGCAATGGAGAACATATGAAGCAATGATGAAAAACCCTGATATTCTACAGGAAGAAGAAATCTAAACGAGTTGTGTCAGGATCTGTGAGAGAAGAGAGCTGTGATAGACATCGAAGCTATGCTTTAAGCAGAATAGGTGTTGACCAAATGGAGGCATTAAGTTAGTCTTCAATTTTTTCTCTTTTAGTTTCCAGTTGAGATTTTTGTCTGTGCTACATTGCTTAAAAAACTTACATGTGTTCTGTTATAACTTACTTAGTGTTCTGTTATGTATATGCACTATTTTAAACAGAAATGTTAAGAGTAAAAAATACACATTGACTCCAGAGAAAGTAATTCAGCTTGTACCACCAAAGTAGGCTGACTCCTCCCTCACAAGATATGCCAGGACCTAACCTCACTAGGAGGAGTAAACGCTGCTGGATGCTTCTTTTGAATGCTTAGCATCTCAAGGTGTTGTTGAAGAAATTAAGTATAAAACTAAAGAGCAGTTTTGGATCTGGCTCTGGTTCTGACTTTGTGTGGTGACTCGTGAACTTGCCCCAGTTTTGTAGGCCACTGTTGCTATTTGGTGGCATTTGTAGTCCTTCTCAGTTTCAATGAACAGTTTTTAAATAAAACCTTGGCTGGATGTGTTGTCGCCCATCCAGATATTCTTCAGTGTTTGAAGCGTACTTGTGTGCCAACTGTAACTTACTTTGGAGTAGGGCTCAGTGGCAGCAACTTTGGGTGCTGGTTGATTAAGCGCTAGCCATCTGGGTCCATCTGAGGTAAATTCCTTCCTGTGTTGTCTTCTTGAGGAGCTGAGGAATGGATGGATTCTTCTGACATCTTTGCCAGGAAAGCCTAACACTCGCAGCCACTCTTCCAGGTTTATATAGCCTGTGAGAGATGGGGAGTGGGGTGGAGAAGCTTAAAAACCCTTTTAGACTGTGAAATCCAGTGTGGGCAAGGGGGCAGGGGTTGGTTGGTTGTGGTCTTTCTTTAATCTGCCAGGTGTGCATACGTTGCAGAATAAAGCCCACGTTTTTCTTGGACATGAAATTGAGGAAACAGCTTTTATCAGACCTTACATCTGTTGGTGCCCCAGGATATACATACAGTAACTAATGCCAGGAAGCCCAGTATGTGACAAAATACTGGCAAACTGTGTTTTATCCGATTTGTTTGTTTGACACTGTGGTAGGAGTATCAATTAGCAGAATGACTGTATTCTAGCCAAATGAAGGAAAAATTATGGTAAGCCAGTATCCACAACCCTCTTTGCTCCACTTAGGGCTGTGGTCTGCTTCACAAGGTCACCCCTCAAAAGGAGTCTTTTCCTGCAAATCCTCTGCTTCACTACCACGCATAGCTGGTGTGTGGAGGAGACAGGACAGACTTTTAGTCTGTGCATCTCCAGTTACAGTGTACTTGCTTTCCCTGCAAGCAGACTTGAGGGTGGCTGTCTGCCCACAGTCCGGCAATACAGTCAATGACTTAAGGACCCAGAATAGTCTGGAGGATGGGGATGGTGGTCTCCAGAACTCGTTCTCTAGGCATGGGTGTATGTGTACGAAGAAGTAGCAAGATTTTGATTTCTTTTTTTTTATCAGACTTTTGGAACTGGCTGTTTTAGAAACAAAAGCATTGTTAAAGATGTGGAAATACTACTTACAATTCAATTGAAACCATACAGAGAGAATCAGGTTGAGAGATGTGCATTGGGGCAGATAAAGTAGTGGCGACTGGACTTAAAACTTCTTATTCTGAAACAATGAAATAAAATTAAGTCCTGAATCCCATTAATTAGCCTGTATTTATGGCAGCTGGGGAATGTATGGCTGCTTCTATATTTGTTAGTTAGACACCGTTTTTAATACTTTTTGCCTGACAGATACATCCCCCTCTATCCCAAGATTCCCCTATCTTCACTTTGCTCTCTGGAATGAACAGAAAACTCTTGCACTTGTTGAATGGTGTATTGGGGTTGACAGCCTCTAGAAAGAGCTTTGAAAAATGGGTATCTTATTCAGAAAAATCTTTGTTACTTGGTATACCCATTATTATGGTCAAACTTCTTCATCTTGAAATAAGGGTTGTCAGCTAAAGCCAGAATAATTTAACTGATTAACTGTTAAACTTAAACAACTCACCCTTCTGCATTCTAGTTGGGCATTAACATGTTTTGGCTTTTTCTTTGTTAGAGAGTGGTTACTGGTTGGTCATTAGCATAAGAGAGTGCGGGAAAACATCAGTCCTTTTTCAGTAAAGACAGAAAATTATTTTTTCCTGACTGAAGGAGGGAAGGATTCTGCAAAGTTTACCTTGAAGGTTAGATGAGAGTCTGCAAGAGCGAGGCAGAGGGTGCAACAGCTAGCTGTAAGGATTTTGGGGTTTCACAGTTCACCCATGTCAGTGATGAAGGAACTGATCTACTTGGGCGTTCTAGGAAAAGGAGCCATGTATTTGATAGACTTTGTAAAAAAAATCTCTGCTTGATCACTTTCTGTCGCTTTTGGCCATAAAAATGATGGGTAGTTATATCTTCTCCATAGAGAGTTCAGCTGACCCACCCTTTTTATTGTTGTAAAAGACAGAGAGGGACCTGACTGCCTCCCCTAGGAAGGTAAAGGTTTGCCCTTTTTCTGGCTAAATATTCCTGTTTTGTGATAGACATAATCATCTACCTTCTCTCCCATCCTCGCTCAAGGGCTGTTGGAGATGAAGACAAGCCTACTACCTTCTGTAGAGTTTTTGAGCTGTGGTGTTTTTTTTCCCCACGCCTTGCCCCCTTTCCCCACCAGAGGAATGCACAAATGTAATCTTCACCACCACAAATCCTGCAGTCAGGTTTCTTGCATTTGGGGAAAGTAAGTATAAAGGTCGAGCACAGGTGTGGTATGTGTACCTGTTACCTGTGACAAGTCAGGGGTACAAAAGCATAATTATGGGCAGCAATCAGATTGTCTTTCTGCCTCTGTAGCACACAGCACTTTCCTTCCAACTAGGAGAGTCATGGCCATGCCCAAGTCTCTTAGCACTGCTAGTTTCCTCAGCCTTAAAATACAGAAGCATCCATATATTAAAAAAGCAGTAATAGTGGAGTGCAAGAAGAAAACACTAACTGATAATTACATACCTGCAAACTAATATGGGTGTCACTTGCCAAAGAATGGCTTTGTAGTAGTTAGGGTCAGCCTGTTGTTCCTGGGTTGTTTGTCCTCTGCCAGGAGGTTTGTTCCTGGCTACTAATGTTCTCAAAAGGTACAATTTTATCAAAGGTATAACTTGTAGCTCATACACTGCACTTCTGGAAAAAGTCTGACCTACTGCACAGGTATAGACTAACTGTACAGTGCATGTACTGTGGCTTTTGTGATGGGAACAGAGCTATGTGATCGACCAAACTGGAAACTCTGAACGCTGACCCTTGGAGGAGTTTACCATTCTCACAGCAGGAGAGCAGTAAGTTCTGGAGAGTCTGTTTCCAGGAGATGGAAGTTCAGAGTGTTTTTATTTAGGAGTTGCAGGTTGTGGTAGCTGTAGCATAGTAGAGGGATGTGGCCAAATACTTAAAAATCACTGATTTTTAAGTATGCAAACATGAAGGTTTAATGCACGTCTTGTCACTTTTTCTGTTAAGTGATAGTAAATGAGAGTAAAACGACGAACTTCCTAGCGGTTTGGAAGTAACACGTATAGCTAGTAATACATACATCTTTGAGCATCCTCTGTGTTGCTTGAGAATCTGAATGGCTTTAAGAGGAAATGGGCATTCAGAAGTTTCACAGCATATTTTAGAACTGATAATTTAAAACCAGATAAAAATCAATGACTTGTATAGGAAGGCAAATAGAACAAAGAAAGACCTTTGGAAAAAGTCAGCAGGAAAAAAGCAGTGCTAGTCATCTTTTTAAAATGTATCTGTATATCTATGTGTTTTCTTAGTTTTTGCAGGGTCCCTTTTACTGTAATAAAACTTCTCCCATGTGAATGGAAAAATCTGGAATTAATGACCATTTAAACATAAAATTAAATTAAGGTTCTTCTTCTCAAAGAGACTAAATTGTCTGACATCTGTCATTTGAGGATGGAAAGCAAAGTATTACATTACTGGAAGGGAGTAAATCTTGGTTACTTAGATGCTTTTACAAATCTTTTTTATTGATTTATCCTTTCTAGATAGACATTTAATGGTAGTACTCCTTCTTATGTCGTTAACTGGTGGATATTTAATTGAATGAATTCTCTAGATAGTTTATAAGCATGGACATACATTAATCATGCTCTTTTACTTAAAGGTATTTTAATTGCATGTTGTCAAAACATAACTTAGATCAAAGCCCATAGAAAAAGCGTGGTCAGATATGAAGCTTTTGCCTAATGCCAGAAAAAAGAGGAAAGGAATTGATGGGAAAAGATTAAATTTGCTCGGAGCCAAAGCAATCACTCAGTGTACAAGTTTTGCTTCCCTAGTGGCTGGACTAATCTGCTTTCACCAGATTTATATTTTCATGTTTTATCTTGAAGAGACTAGTGAAACTGAAAAAACCATGGAAATACAGTTTAGATAGCTGTTCGGAGTTTTAAAAAGCTATTCAGTCTAGATCAATCTAGAGAGTGAAGAACTGTTGCTGACAGATTCAGCTGTAGTGGGAGTCTCATTTATATTACAGACAGGCATTTTCTATGTTTTAGGACAAGTTATTCTGTAACTGATGTTAGTGAGAGGCATGACTTCCATGTCTGGTGGGAGAGAGACCTCAGTCCAGGAGAGAACCACAGCATGTCAACATAGTGGATCCAGCTATGAGGTGCACAGTCCTGGACTGGGCTGGAGGTCTTCTCTGCCACTCCACAGTTGCTCCTGAGGGCCTCTTCTGGGCCTCTCCTGCAATGACTGCAGGCCCCCTCCCTTCTGGGGTCAGGTAGCAAATATCCAACTCTGACTTTTTCCGGTTGCCATGACACCTAACCATTGGCTGTTGCTATCACTGGTGCTTGTCCTCTGCTGCTCTGGAAGGCTCTCCGTAGCGCTGTCAGCAACGGGCAGGCTATTACCCTGTTCTGGTCTGTCCTGTCCTTGCTGCCACCCATTCAATCTCCTTTCATGTTGGCTTGAAACTCGCCCATGGGTTTGTGGTTTATTGGGTTGAAGGGAGGTGAGTGGGACAGGAATGACAACAGCCAGCCTGTTTTCCATGGTCATGAGGAAAGCAAGAGTTCTGTTAAATGTCATTCTGACCATATGTTACATATTTTCAAATGTAAATGTGTTTAGACCATGGTATCCTTTATGGAAAGAGCATGAAAACTGAGTGAATTGAGAGACAGCTGCTCCTCAGGCACTGTATTTCCTCATGTTCGGTAAATAGCAATGACGATAATGACAATGTCTTTATGGAAAAAGCAATGTTCTAAGCAAGAGAGAAAATGCTTAACAGACCTGCAGGTTCTCATAATTTTTTGAGGGTAGCTTATACTAAAAGCTTATAATTGTATGCTAGGGAACAGTCCCAACCAAGTGCTGGCCCATTGAAATTTATCTTCAGCTTCCTATTGGTGATTCATTTGTTATAATGATATTATCCTCCCACTTGGCAATCCCATGCGCAAATACAGGCTGCGCGGTGAATGAATTGAGAGCAGCCCTGAGGAGAGGGACTTGAGGGTGTTGGTGGATAGAAGCTCAACACAAGCTGGGAATGTGCACTTGCAGCCCAGAAGACCAACCATATCCTGGGCTGCATCAAAAGAAGCAGCGTGGGCAGCAGGTTGAGGGAGGTGATTCTGCCCCTCTACTCTGCTCTCATGAGACCCCACCTGGAATACTGCGTCCAGCTCTGGAGCCCCCAACATAAGAAGGACATGGACCTGTTGGAGCGGGTCCAAAGGAGGGCCGTGGAAGGTGGTCAGAGAGTTAGAGCACCTCTGCTGTGAGGACAGGCTGAGAGAGTTGCGGTTGTTCAGCCTGGAGAAGAGAAGGCTCTGGGGAGACCTTATAGCAGCCTTCCAGTATCCGAAAGAGGCCTACAAGAAATCTGGAGAGGGATTTTTCACAAGGGCATGTAGTGACAGGATGAGGGATAATGGCTTCAAGCTGGAAGAGGGTAGATTTAGATTAGAACTCAGGAAGAAATTCTTTACTGTGAGGATGGTGAGGCGCTGGAAGTGGTTGCCCAGGGAAGCTGTGGTGGCCCCATCCCTGGAAGTGTTCAAGGCCAGACTGGACAGGGCTTTGAGCAACCAGGTCTAGTGGGTGCTTGCCCATGGTGAGGAGATTGGAACTAGATGATCTTTAAGGTCCTTTCCAGCCTAAACCATTCTGTTCTGTTCTATGCTTCTATGATTCCCATAGGAATGGAGGAGGAATGGCAGAAAATGGGACTTCTCCAGGTTTTTTCATTGGCAAACCATCACATCATGTCAGTTTCTGGCCCAAAAGCTCTATCTGGTCCGCTCTTACGCTAGCAGCTAATTACCTGGAGGCTAGCTATGACTAAAAGTGGATAGGTGGTGTTGACAGGTTTCTCAGAATACAAGTCCCACCCTAAGGTGCTGGCTAAGCTTCAAAATGTCTATGCCCAAAGCAGGTGGTGCCCTGGCTGCTGCAGGGAATTCTTACTCAATATGGCAACACTTTCTTGTATTTTCCCATTGGCACTGTTATTTCAAAAAAAAAAAAGGCATAAAAACTAAGAGACATTTCCTAAATGTGAACAAAACTGTAATTCTCTTTAAGGTGGTAGAGCACACGTGTAGTCATCTGACTCTATTGTTTCCCTTAGAAGAAGAGATATTGCCCAAGATCTCGTTTAAAGTACTATTCTGAGAAACTTGCACCAGAAATAGTCTAGTGGCTCCTCTAGTTTTGCTTTCTTTTAAAATCCTGTACTTGAGCTCCCATAGAAGAAAAGGAAATTTTGATTCTTTCTCTTCTATATGGCTTTTTCTAAATCTGTATTGAATGTAGGTAGGGTTGAGGCCTTGCTTTGAAATTTGCAAGTGGAATTTGTGATGGGAATTCTTTTGAAAAAGAGAATTTTCAGTAGTGGTATTCTTTTTTTTTTTTTTTTATCTGAAGTCAAATTACTGCAATCCTAGATTACTTTGCTGTTTTATTAATAAGTTTAATAATTCTAGTTTTTTGAAAGGTGTTATTCAACACATCTAGTGTGCTTTTCAATCTATGGCTAACTCTCATGGTCATCCTTCGGGACAGTCAGATAATCACTCTTATTTTACAGATGGGGGAAGAGAAAGGTGAACGTTAAAGATTTGCTCAGTCTTGCACGTAGCGAACCCATGTCTTTTGGGTTTGTTTGGGTTTTTTTGTTTTGTTTGGTTCTTTGGGATTTTTGTTTATTTTGGGGGTTTGGGGGTTTTTTTGTGGTTTTGTTTTGGTTTTTTTTAAGGCCTCTGCTTGGCAAGAAGTCTCTGTAACATGCTGCTGGCTTTTTCCGTTGCTTTAATTCAGGACAGTTCTACTTTTTTGAGGCACAACAAAACTTTTTAGAATATGAGGAAAACAGCCATTTAGCATCTGAGTGATTTCTCTGTTGTCGTACACTCAACATAAGGTACCCGTGACAAATCCTCTGTATCTTTGGCATGCGGAGTAAGAACTGAAGTTTACTCCATCTAGGATCCTATCACCTGTAGTGGCCAGTATTTGATCGCCACTGGCTTCATGAGCCAGTGCTGCAGCAGGCAGCTGGAGTACACTTAATCTTTCCAATTGCAAAAGGAATAGAAAGTTAATCAGTGAGTACCTGGGAAGTTTTACATGCAACTGAAATTCAAACATAACCTGGAGCTCTAGCTTTTGATTTTTTGCAGTTACAATCATTCATGATTGTTGTGTGTTTTAATGGAAGGTGCAGCCAGATGTTTGGACTTAGTCTTAATGCTGGATGAGCAGACTAGAATCAGAGATCTCATCTTCTGTTCAGCTCCATCTGTCTTTCTCAGTCTTCCTACTGGACTATAAGGCCAAGCCAGATGAGTCTTGGCTGGTGAGTTGGTTGCTCAAAGCTCTTCTGGCTTCTGAAGCACTGAGATTTGGGCTAGCCTGTATTTGAGTTTTTCCAGGTACCTCTCAATTTTCCTGCCAACACTTTTTGTTCAGGCAGGTGTTATGGACTGTAGATATTTTGCTGAGACAGAGGAAGCCTGGCCAGAGCAGCTGCATGTTTGCATGGTGTTGTTGTAGACCTACCCTCTTTTGCTCCATTGTAAAAATATACGGATTTCTGTCCAGGAAATCTGAAGATAGCCTTACAGTCTAAAGACATGATCTGTCTAGTGCTTTGCTATATTTGCTCATTCAAAACTTTATGTTGTCAAATCTGAATTTACAATTTAATCCTGTTACTTAAGTCATGGATATAACCAATTGAGTATGGGGAACAGAGGATTCCCTCGCTCTTTGAAGCAGCCATTAATGAACATGGAAAATGTTACTCTGTCATCCAGCAAAGGAAGTTGTCATCTGCTCCTGAGTATAAGAGATTGTCTTTAAAACCATCTTTGCATCTACACTTCTCTTTCTTACAGGTCTAAGGCATAAATATCTCACTTCTCAAGGAAGTTCTTTCATTGACAAAAGTGGGATCTACTGTATTAATTGCATGACATATCTTTAAGATGAATATATACAAGAGTTCAGTATTAGCTGAATATTGCATGGTTATATCACTAAATGGATATGGAGGACCATGCATATGTGGTCTCTTCCCTTGACAGGGTTGTTTGTCAAATGTTTGAGGTGTCTTTTGGAGGAACAAAGCAGCTGCCATCATTTTCATCTCTGCTGGAATTAAGGTGGCTTTGCTCCCTTTTCTTTTGGAACAGGAACAGTCTTCTCAACTGCAAGTTGTTTGTTTTTTTTTGTTTGTTTGTTTGTTTTTTTCCTGTCAAGGTACAAACAGTCAGTTGTCATTGACTTCACAGTAGTACCAGTGTGAGGGAGAGTATATCTTCCTTGTGAGACTGAACACTTCTCTTTGATACCAGTAACAAAAGGGTGTATTTTCCTGTGTCTGAAAGAGAGAAAATTTGTAGAGGATCATGAAGTTGTCCTTCAGAGTTACACAGATAAACTGACAGAAACTACAGAGGTGTTTATGGAGACAAGTGCATGTCAAGCCTGATTATATGCACACATCAGTTGTGTATCTAAATAGGTTTGTGTATACTGTGTGAATTCTGTGACACTGTCCATGTGTACAGGCAAGTGGCCTGGTGGCCAGATATATGTCCAAAAATAGTAGGAAGCCAATTGCCCTTCGAAACCTAGTGCTGGCTGTCCATAATTAAGAGCTATTGGAAAGTGCTTTGCAGTGTTGAGTGAGATGCAACTGATAAAGGTTTTGTTGCTGGTTTTATGTGTTTCCTGTGTTAAAGCTTTGCAAGGTAAAACTAAAACTAATGAAAATGATAATGAAAAGCTGAAACAAGCAAAATAAATGGCTCCCTTTCCTATACCTCAAGAGATGTTTTTTGTTGGTTTTACTATATCAGTATTATTGGTCAGTTTTCTCTCATGGATATTACAGAAACAGCCTATGGACATATTTTCTGCTGTTATGTGTTCTGCAACTTCACTGACGTCAGTGCAAATGTATATATATTCATCTGAGAATGAACTAGATGTAGATAAGAAGTGAAATTCTCATAATACATTATTTATTCAGATAATTCACTCTATGTAGAAGAACCACATATTCAATTTATCTTTGACAGCCCTGAAAAGCCTGCCAAATATCTCCATGTAATCCCAACAATCTAATATATTTTCATGATATTTATTGAAAAAAATGAGAGAAGGTGTTTCATCTTGTAAATAGGGTATATGGATTAACTTCTGGGAGCAATGAATATTCCGGAGGAAAAGATGTGATAAACAGTTTTCATCTATTTCCACACAGACCATCTTAATTGCATAGAGGTGCCTTTCTTTGACAAGGATTGAGACAGTGTTGTGAGCCACAGTAACTTCCAGAACAAATCATGGAAACCTCATCACTGGTCACAGCTGGGTCAACTGGTAGAAAGTATTCAAGAGCAGATGGTTGAAAGTGCAGCGAGAACTTGGGTCAGAGAAATGTGGTTCCCGGAAAGTGAAATTTGGCCAAGGAAACAATACAAAATGGCTCGTTCTGTAAAATACTTGTGGGCTTTTTAAGTTCAGGTAAGCCAAATACCATTCACACCTCATAGTCAAAGAAGGTTCCCTCAGCATCCAAACCTGGAGGAAGTTCAGGAGTGACTCATAGAAGACACCATTTCCTCCATGTGATCGCCAGCTCACTAGCTGGGTCGCCTCATTCTCTGTGAGGCTGCTGAGCCAGATGCTGCCTAGCTCATGACATTTGGTAAAATTTCAGAAGGGACTGTACTGCATTTTGAAAGGTGTAGTTGTTCCTGTTGTTAGTAACCCCATTGCCTTTGTGTCCCAAAGCAACACTGGGCTCTGCTTTTGGTTCAAGGGGTTTGCACACTACAATGCAGTCTTGCCCCGCTGAATTATCGTCTGTTCAACAGGCTCTTCTAGCTCTCAAGATCTTTATCCATGCAGTTGCTCCTTCCTTGCAATTTGTTTCTTTGCATTCTTTCTCCTTGAAAGTTGCTCTGTTGTCTCTCTTCTACCTGCTGCTGCTCTCATGCTTACTTATCTCATCAGTGTTTTTATGCTGCAAGTATGTTCCCAGCATCTGCCCCATGCTTCAAGATGCTTTTTGATTTCCCTTGTGTATCAAGGCTTCTTGCCCCCTTTAAATTGCTTCTCTAGCCGTTCCCACCAGAACTACAAAATCGTGTCAAGAAAAGAAAGAATTTAAGTGCTTGCTCTCTGTAGTACAAAATCTTTGTCCTGGCAATATTTACTTTCTACTAGGGGCAGAAGATTGTTGGGTTTTGTATTTATTTATATTTACTATGTTTTTAATGAGAAGGGGAAAGAGACCTTTTTGGAGGAAGTGCAAGGTGATGAATAACATGCACTAGCTATTGCTGAACTGCATAGACAAAATCCTGGGGCCAGGTACCATATCCATAACTCCCCCTCTGTCTTTCTCATGCGCCCACCCC
>VYXH01004953.1:46895-57620 GCA_013397275.1 Burhinus bistriatus
CCCCATCCCCCCACCCCCCCAAAATACAGCATTGAATTCAGATGTACAAAATATCTGGCTAAAATAATACTGGGGAACTCCTTTTATTCCCCTCCCCTTTCCTCCTGGTTACACTAAGCAAGTTGAGGGAGAGGGAAAAAAAAAAAGAAAATCCTGTTGCTTTCCTTGTTCTAGTTTACACATCATCAGATTGAGTCCGTAACTGGTATAACGTAGCACACTGAAGTTACCTGCCTGTGTGTTGCCTGCAGTGAATTTGGTTGGCAGGTTGTCACTGGGCATTTATGACTCAGTAGCACAAGCTGACCAGTAAAGTCAAGCAAAAAAAATTGGTATGGAGCTTTGTTGCCGAAAGATGCAGCTTCAAGTCAGCAAAACCACCTATGGATTTTGGTGAAATGGGAACAGTCTCGTCTGAAGTCTAAATGACAAGAACAGTGAGGAAATGAAAACACTTTTATTTTTCTAAGTGATATTTTTTTATAGAAAGCTATAGTAAACATAATTTTAAGAAAAGGAGAAGCATTCCCAAAGGAAACAAAATGTCACGTTTCGGCCCAAACCAAAATACTTTGTTTTGTATGTCAGCTGAAAGCAAAAAGGATTCGTTTGGTCATCCTGAAACTGATTTCTGTGCTCCACACCCTCCCATTTCAACTGCTGAACCAAGAAGTCAATTTGTTCTGTAGCTCTAGTTCTGAGTGCCCTGAAATACACTTGCTTTGATTAATTCAAGGATTAAACCTTTTAAAACATGCTTTTGAAAAATTATTGCATGTCATTTTCCTAAGTATTCTTTGTGAAGGAACTTTAGATTGTTATAATACTCTGGCTGGCTAAAATCTTTTCTTTTTCTATGTCAATAGAAAGTAAGCTGCTTTTGATTTTTGAATGAAACCAAGCTCAGTTCGCATATACAGATCCTGTTGTAAGCTTGATTGGCTATACATATTTATGATTTGCTGCACGCTCTTGAGACTGTTGAATTATGTTCTGCATGTTCAGTGTGTCAGTTCTGCAGTTGGCTTGGAGTGCTAAGGCAGAGCTGCTGTGTCTACCCCTAAGACATTACAGACTTGGTGATGTGTCTGCTAGAGCACAGGTCGCCCAACACAGTAAAATTACTGACTATAATGTTTGGGAGTCGAGCTCTGAGTGTTGTTTTTATCGCTAATCTTAATTACGGGAACATCTTCCTGGATAAGAAATAAATCAATGCAGCTTCGTAGTCTTTAAGCGCATGTTTTTGTGAAACAAAGCTCCTTGTCTTATTTTTGCTCTTGTAATTGATTCTGAAGAGATCATGACTCCTAACAAGATGATTAAAATAAAATCCCTAGGACTTAGCTTGTTAGGCTTTTGTTTAATAATGGGGAGGTGGGGGGTCGGGAGAGAGACAGAGGCATATGGTTTTTTGCTTTCTTCAAACCATTTCCTTTTTTTTTTTTTTTCTTTTTTTCTTTTTTTTCCCTTGTGTGTCAGGAATCAAGCTGACAAAACTGTGCAACATTGAAATCTAGAGTGACAGAATGAGGACATGGGGATATTACTTTCTTAGGAGTACGAGACTGAAGTCATACGAGTTGCCAAATCAAGAAGTGGCTTGTGTAGACTTGATCTGAATCTTGCTGATTTGGTACCTTGTTGTTACAGACTTCAGAGCTAGCACGTTTTAAATTCTCACCGTAGCTTCATCCTTAAACGCTTCTTAAACGCTAGTGCTTTTGGTTGTAACCCTTTGTGCTTAAGCCCTTTGTTAAATAAAGACCGCATTAACTTTCTGTTAAGAGTTGCTCTAAAAGCTGTAATGAGCAAATGAATCCGCTGTTCCCAAATCTTACGGCTTTGATGAGCTCCAGCGAGGATCTTTGCTTCAAAGGATTTGTTTTGCTGCCCTGGGGGTTGGGTTTGGGACTTACTTGACCCTGAAAACTCTGAAGTAGGTTGAGATGAAAAGTGGTGAAATTCGTAATCTCTGCAGCGACCATCATGTTCGCTGACCTGGTGTTTCCAGTTGGCACTGGGCATCCTGCTGTGACGTGCAGGCACCTCCTTGACCTGGTGCAAGCCTGTATTGTCAGTGACTGTGTGTGCCTATTTTTGTATCCGCTTGGAGTCCCTTGATCCTATGATTTTACAAGGTGCTGGGTTAGAACAGAGTGAAAACCACCAGGTGAAGAATCTTTGCCAGGAGAAGCAATTTCATGGGATTGTTAGTTTTCTTTCCCATTTTTCATGGCAAAGGTCATAGCACAAAACAAAAACTCGGCCCTCCGTGAAAATAGCAGGCTGCAGATCGCTACCTGTAGTACACAGATCAATGTTAACTGCCTTATGCTGGATAGCATTAATATTGATTATAAGAATGAAATATTAATAATTTAAAGTTGGGCTTGAAGCTAATAATAAAACTCTGTAGTCATAGCTTTGCATCTAGGAAAGGGAAGGCAGGCAAGGTAAGAAGGGGAACAGCGTAAACAAGAAGGAAGACCTGAGAAAGGAAGTAGCAGAGACCGGGCCTGGGTAATGAGCTGCGGAGGCTTCAACTGTTCCAAGATGTGATCCCACATTTCTTCATACTCGTGTTTTCAGGATTGTGGTGGAACATGACCCTTCCCCAAGGAGCAACATCAGAGATGCTTTGTGATTATGGCTGCCTTTGTGAATGTTATAAAGCCCCAGTTCATGGGGGTTGATGCTGATTGCGTGTTTCTTGATGGCCAAATGGTTGCTGAAGACCCAGTTGACCTTATCCTAGTGCCAGCTGCTTTTCCTATATGTCTACCTGAGGATATTCCTACTACGTGTTCAGCAGTTTCTTTTATCTTTACTGTGTCTTTACTATCTTTATGGAGGCTTTGCCATGTATAATATGTTCAAGGTAGAAATTATTCTTGAATTTACCATAGCTATCTAATAGAAGCATCTTGGGTGATGCATTGCCTGAGTTACCTATTGTGCTGTAAAGCCTGTAAAGCACTCTCCATTACACTATCCTGCATCTTAGTAATATCTTCAAGATGCAGTGAATCCTTTTTTGATTTAGAAGGAATGTGTGGTTGACATTGCTGAGAAGAGCTGGTGGATCATTTCTGCTGTATCCTGTGGTTCAGTGCATAAAATATTGATATTAACACATTCTGCTCGATTCCCATCCCCCCCTCGTCCCCCCCTGCCTTGTTCTGCAGTTAGGATTTCTGCTTCTGTAACTGATGGCTTTTATGCTTGTGTATGCTTGGCGTTTGGACACTGATGGTGGACCACATATATAATTAGACTCCTTCCAACTAGTCTATATATTCTTCTTCTGAGTTTTGGTGATTATTTAGCTAATTGTGCGGAGTTGATATAAAACTTTAGCGATTAAGTGAATTTACTCTTCCTTCTTGGGTATTGTACAATTTTTGTACAATGTAAATTTTATGTTCTGGACTGATTCCAATGTGAAGAGTAAGAAGGATAAAATTGATGCTAGTGAGCTCCAGAGCTTCATTATGCTTGAGATTCCATGATGCACAGCGATCTCTCTTCTTCCTATAGCACAAAGCAATGCAGTGATATGGAGAAAAACAACAAAAATGTTTCCGGTGTTCCTGATTCCAGAGTCCAGTGAAGGAAGTTGGTGTAAATACCACAGAAAGATGTAAAGAAACCAATATAAATTGACTTTATGAACCTGGAACTATCACTTTATAAGGCTGCCTGCATGTTCATGTGATGGGGAGGACACCCTGCGCCTTTTAGTTCTTGGTGATAATTAGGAAAATGGATGTGATTGCATGCTATCCCCTGAACTGAGGAAATCTTGCTTGGACCAATTATAGTAGCTTCAGGGCACCTTTGCACTAAGAATGCTTCTTCTGCACTTACCGTACTTTATTGTCTCAATGTATGAAGTCAAACTGGGCAAGAACTTCTAGAGCACCAGAAGCAGTGACGGTCCATTTAAAATTTTGAGTATTCAGCAGCTTTGATCTTCTTCAAAGTAATGACATGGGGTTGGGATCTGGAAATAGCTTCTGCTGTTGGATGAAGCCCCAGTCCAAACAAGCTTGAGAACTGCTGATCCAGAAGCATTTGCTGGATTTCCATATAAAGTGATATTCTTTTTTAAAGTGTTGTATCAAGTTCTGACTTTTCAGCAATCTCCTTTCTCAAATAGTTCAATTTTCCAACTGGAAGTACTACATCTTTTCTTTTGCCCTGATGTCTGCGGTGTTTCTTTCTCTTTCCTGATTTTAGGCTATCTCTGCTTGTTGTTACTTTTTTACTGCGTTTATACATTATCTCCTTCAATTTTCTTCTATCTCTTTGAAGCATGCTGAATTTTAATGAGTATGCAAATTAACATTAGCCTTCCCCATCTACTTGCTGGCCTGCTGCAGTTCTCCTCATGCCCTCTTGACATTTTAAGCTTTACATCCAGATGGTGCTGGCTCAAAAAGAGAATTTCTCTCCCATGCAATTTTCATGGGGAGGAAAATATTCTCCCTAGCTAGTGGGGGAAGGAGGTCGGAAGAAGGAATTATTTTGGTACTAAATTGGATCAAATGCTTATAAAAATAATATATCTAATGTAGTTTAAATATTTGTGAGGAGAAACCCAGTGAAACAGTTCTAGTGAAAGAAAAACAATTTTTTGTTTTAAGGCGTTCCCTAGGCAGCAGCTTCCTAGGCCATTAGGGTGTTCAGGGTTATGGGCACTGCGGAAACCTGGTTTCCAGCTTTGTAGGCAGCTGGCATAATGCAAATTTTCCCAAAATTTTGTCAGCTTTATTTACAGTAAATGCATAGTAACATTTTTGCCTCTTTAAAATAGTGGTGGCTCTAGGGCTTAATGCTCTAAGTTGCCCATAGATCGGAGTAAGGCATACTGACACAGAAAGAGTTCTGTCTGGAGACCTGTCCTATTTTTCTGGTAAGACAATGCCCTTCCTTAAATTTTCTACCTAACATTTTTTCTGCACCAGACCTACATGGAGGGTGGCTTAGTTTAGCTCTATCTTGGAACAGAAAGCTTTGTCTTGCAACAGTGAGGAGACTACCATGAAAATTACGAAGCATCAGTACGCATTTTCAGTGAACAAACTTGCCAAAAACTTACAAAATTGTAACAGTAATAGTTAATGATTTTGTATTTATCAAAGGAAGATATAGCAGGCCCACAAAGTCTCAGATCCAAGCAGACAACTTTTTGTTGGGAGGCCAAAGATCCTGCAAACTTCCCAAGGGATACTGAGCATCCCTGTGTGTCACCAAAGGTGATCCTGCTCTTCCTTTTGGTGTTCAGCAAACATCGGCACTCTCGAAACTGCTTACTGCTTCGTGCCCAGCAAAACAGAAGGCTGGCTTTGAAGGGGCTCTTACCAGTGGTGGTCGCGGTGCACCTGCAGCAGTACGCTCCTCGGTTTGCAGAACGCCTCCGGTCATTTGCGCATATGTAGCAAACACTGTTGGAGATAACTAAAGGCTGTAGCCCACAATCTGTGCGTACGCTAAACTTCCACAGAGTGTATCCTGCGCGTGGAAAAGTTGCAAGAAGCTAGAAGTATGGTGAGTTCCCCACCACTGGAAGTAATTTGCACTTGTGTGTTTGATTGTTTGTGGGGGATTTTTTGATTGTTTTGTTGTGGTTTTTTTGTTCGTTTGTTTTTATAGCAGTCCAGTGGATTAATGAAACAGACTTCACACAGTAAGGAAACTTTACCCCTTCTTCACCTGAACAGTTTGCCCATGTTGTCTTATGTTTCCTCTGTTCACACATACAATTATGCCCTTTTTTCCTTTTTTTCATTGACTTTCTTCTGTGTTTGCACCCCTTTTCCTCACTTTTCCCAGCATTATTTGGGAGTTGGGAACTGAAGGATATGGCTTAGACCAAACATCAAATTTTAAGCTTCGGACAGCTGCCAGGTTTGGGCATGTGTGTATAAGATCATTATAAATTTGGCAAGCACTAGCTTCATTGCCAGTATGAGTGCTTTTGCTCTGTTGCAAGAATTGTACTGGAGTTCTATTACAAACACTAAAAAAAAAATATAAGAACCGCTGTGTTAGGCTGTTAGATGACAGCCACTTTCTGGTTATTTATACATAAGGACAAATACTTCTGAAAATATTAAGTTATTTAACCAAATAAGATTTTGTGCATTTTGAAAGAAACACTTATTTTCTTCCTCCAAGGTGTTTTTGAAACAGGAATTTAAAAATACTTCTAGAAAATACTTGTATTGTCAGAGTTAAAAAAAAAGAAGCAAGTAGGTAGCTACAAGCTGATTAAGACCACTAGCCCAAAGACAAATGTGGTGTCATTAATTTCGACTAAATGTCTAGATAACTTGGCCACTTCAAAATGTTAGTTCCATGCTGTGAGTGGAATTGTTTTGCTTGCCTTGTTTCAAATGCCACAGACTTGACTTTACTGACATCATTTAGTAATGTATTAGCAGGCTAATGCAAAATATTGAAGTAAAATATCAGTGTAAATGCATTTTATATCTAAATGCTAGGTCCCTTTAGGAAACACTGAACGTAGAAGGGTTTTTCTGAAACAAAATAATTTTAGCTACTACTAACTAACTAACAAATCCTTACTGTTTTTGTTGCAGAATAAGTCCATTGATCCCTCATCAGTTAACATAATTTTGTGACAAACCTACTGGGAATCTGAAAGAAGCAAAAAGCTTGGGAGAGATGAATTCCAAAAGTTGAGTGAACCAGAAAGGCTTCCTCCTCTCTAGCAATAATATGTAGCACAAACTCTGAGATGAGTTTATAAGGCTTTTAATGAGGGCAAACCAATTAGCGCATCACTAAAAGCGCTGTTTCGGGATTTTGAGAGTACAAAGCACCCACAACTTCAGGTGAAATCACCAGTTGGGATGTGCGGTAGTACTGTCCTTGGTATTCAACGGGGCAATTGGAGACCACAGCATTTTTCACACACAGGTTTCTGCCACATGCCAGCATGCTGGGGAGGGGTGGCAGGGCTGCAGGGAGCACTGCAGACCTAGGAGAGACTGGCAGGTGCATTTTTGCCGCTGGAGTGTCCATTGCTGCCTTGTGGGAAGTGAGGCTGCTTATTTTCCACAAGTAGGCATGTTCTGGGGTTTATGGAGTAAGCTTTTCATCAGATTAAACATGGATGACACTTCCCTTTTTTAATGAAACTGGTGTTCGGGGAAAGAATAGCGAATATTTTTTAAGAGAATATTGACACACACTGAAGTCTCTTGTCCACTTCTCTAGACAGTAATGCAAAAATATGGGGTGCCAGCAGTGGATGGGTTAATGTGAAAGAAAACAAGTCCAGAAAGAAAGTTTGTTGCTACAATGCAGCAGACTTGTTTAAGACTTCTTTGCTTTCATTTTTAGAGCTGTGGAACAAACACAGAAACATAGGGGCTGCTGTGTGGCACTGCCATTGGGAATATGTCCCTGGAAAGCACAGTGCCTAGCAGCTTGATGGATAACAAAGTAATTGTACCTCACAAGAATTAATGCAAGAGAGGTGAATGTCCCTGCAAAGACTTAAGAAATGCAGTTTGAATACGTGAAGACAGTACATACAGCATGGAGGATGGATGTGCAGGAGCAGACTGATGAAAATCAGCAGCTAGAAGATGTACTAGCTTCTCTGAACAGATATTTACTCCAAAAGATTTGTCACACCAGCGATGAGACTGAGCAGCCAAGGGCACCTGGTTAGTGTCAGTTGGTGTGGTTAGTTAGTTAGCGTGTTCTTGCTGCCTCTTTTTGAATAGTTAAGTTTTTATAGCCAACATAATCTTCCTCAATTTAATCAAGGTCAATGACGGATGGGTGGAAAAACAGGGCAAAGATGCTGGTTAGTGGAGCACAATATTAAATGAGAGGTGGTAGAGCTCCTAAAAGGTTCTAGTTAGAGAAAGATAAAGAAGCAACAGGTGTTGCTGCCTCTACAATGCTCATGATTTGCCAAGACCCAAATACAAAGGACAACATCAACATTTAATCACCAACATGGAAATTTAGTGGAAACTTTTCACATTGCAAATTCCAAAATATGAGACTTTTAATGGTGGGGATGTCTGCAACGCACAGGGCCAAATGACTACATTGAAGTCCATTGAAGACAGGAGTCTTCTACAGATTATAGAATCATAGGATGGTTTGGGTTGGAAGGGACCTTAAAGATCATCTAGTTCCAACCCACCTGCCATAGGCAGGGACACCTTCCACTAGACCAGGTTGCTCAAAGTCCCACTGTAGCCCATTGCTAGGGAGGAGAATGATGCTTTCAGATCACTGTGGTCCTGGGGGATTGTATTTTGGTGTAGAATAGGTGCCTGTTAAACACAGATCATCCTTCTTTATTGAAGTGCTTTCTGGAATATGAGAAGGCATGGTATGTCAGGGTTTTTTTTGGTTTTCCAGGGAGCTGTCTGTCCTTCTGAACTCTTTTTAAGGATATTTGGCATAGCTCCAACTAGTTCTCTTGATCTCCCTGTCCATTTTCTTGCCATTCTAAAGTAGAGTCTGCCTTGAAAGCACTTGCCAGCAGAGCATGACAAGCCCTTCCCAGTGGCTGAATTTAGATGTTAGTCTCTAAATAATATCTTACTGCATCTTCAAGTTTTGTCAGTTTATTGTAAAAAATATAGATCCCTTTGGAATAGTGTAGTCTCTGAAATTCTTACTTTTTTCTTAAGAGTCCATATTATTTCCTTTTGTCTTTACAAATGATTATTTTGTAATTATTCTCTAACTTTTAAGTAGCTTCTGGTCCTCTTCAAGATGTAAGTGATCCTTAATGCAATTTTTATTGTACTGCAGCTGACTTCAACTTTGTATACAAAACCAAGATGAGGCTGATAGTGCTCTGTTGGGAAACTTTCACATGTTAGAAGCATGAGGTTAACAGTGAAGGTGAACTCATGCAAAAGTGAAGTTCCTACAACAATCTTTTCTCCACCTGCTTGCATTTACCTGATTTATCTGTTATAAAAGTGTTCTTCATTTTGACACTTAAGCAAATGGGTAGGGGTGTCTTTTAATAGAACATAATGTACAAAGGAGAGTTGCTCTGTTTGGCAAGTAGAGGTATACTTGCAGCATCTAATAATCTTTTTAACTTTGTAAGGAATATAACCATATTAAAAAAAAAAATCTCACTCTTTTGTAATGTTTGCTCTTAATAGCAAAGGCACATCACAGAGGCTGCCCTTTTCAAAGACTGCTCATAAGGCCCACCTGCAAAAAGCATGCACACAGCTGGCTCCATGCAGGTGGCTAATTCCACAAGGGAAATTACAGAGCTTTCTATGCAGAACCTGAGTTTACCCTGTGCTTGCCGGCATTTCACCAAAGGTGAACTGAGGGTCACTGTCAGCTTCCCTCTGACTGGTGAGCAGCCTGGAAAGCCGATACCACCAGTTGGGTTGTCTTCTTCTCACATTCCCTATGGTGAAAAGAAGAACTGCTATTACTTAGGTGTTGCCCTTCATCATCATCTGGCTTCGTTTGTTCTATACACCACACCACACCACGTGCTCCTGTAGAGCCAGGCATAACCCTAGCAGGCGTATTTGCGGTGCTTGCAAATCTGTTCATCCCCACTTTGCATAGCAGAACCATGGCAACTTTGTTGATGCTGAGGCTCACTAATCGCACATTTAGACTTGGTTGTGTGTGTGCAGTACTGAGCATATTGCGGTGTTGTGACTAGTTTGCAAAAAAACATACACATTTAAAGTTCTTTTTTTTTTTTTCCTTCTTCTTTTAAATTCTTTACTCCAGTGTTACTTCATGAGGGGGCTCATTATTGCGATAAATTACAAAACTCTTTATCTAAATAGTTTGTGATACCAGTAAGAGGCCCTCAATATGCAAATGTTTTCTGTATAAATAAAAGCGTGTGTGTGTGTTCAGGTTTTTGTTTAACTGGATATGGAATACACAGAGGGTTATGTAATTGCTCATACGATTTGGGAAATAAAAATCTTTGAATATTCTTCTTATCATATAACGGGGTTCACTGATAGCACAGACTGTTATCTTCAATGAATAAATGAAGTGATGAGTATGTGAAACTTGTGCCTGATGGCACTATAAATTATGTGGATCATTTTGTCATGACTTTAAAGCATGTATGCTGATTAGTAATTGGATTGGATAATGTGCTAGGTAATGCAGCAAAATAAAAAAAAAAAACAAAAAAACAAAAAACAAACCACAAAGAATGTTTCCTCCTTCATCCAGAGAAAAAGGCAGATGAGCTATCAACAACAGCACCCTGAGTCTCAAAAGCTAAAGAAATGCAAACAACTGGCAGGTGGCTGGACATCAGCTCATAGTGAACAACAAAGGAAAATGCTGGAACAATCGGCCTAGGCTGAAAAAGGCAGGGTAAAAATATCAGAAGTTGTGAAGACATCTGCTTCCCACTGTCCAATACAACTTTTCATGAGTTTTAATATGCATGGTGCTTCTGAAATTATGAGTTCTGTGACTTTGTCACTTTCTTAAATCCCCTCACTACTTTTGTGAAGTAGCAGTCTCTCAATAATTAAGGCATTAGTCAGCTTTTCTTTATGAACTGTTTTTCTTTTCTCTCCCCTTGATATATAGCGCTCAGAAATGGT
The DNA here is from genome assembly GCA_013397275.1 of Burhinus bistriatus. Lineage (NCBI taxonomy): Eukaryota > Metazoa > Chordata > Aves > Charadriiformes > Burhinidae > Burhinus > Burhinus bistriatus. The sequence continues at coordinate 57,518 of VYXH01004953.1, forward strand.
TCTGTCAGCTTCAGCTGTAAATCTCAAGTCCATGACAATGGAAGTAATATTGGGAAACAAACGGCAGTGTGAAAGATATGATGTTGACCAAAAAAAAAAAAAA
>VYXH01004953.1:57660-88763 GCA_013397275.1 Burhinus bistriatus
AAAAAAAAAAAATTGTGGCTAGAGTTCAGATGTCACAAATCTTAGTGAATGTAGAAATGGAGCAAACAAAGTCATATGATATTATCCATATGTCTTTTATTTTTGGTCTTAGGGGTATGTGCAAAAATAGTTGTAGGTCTGTGGCAAATATGAGAAGCAGTCGTGTATTTTGGATACAAACCTTGTTAATACTAAGAGACCTGAATGTTTGAAGGTTTGCTGTTGTTCTCTCTGGTAGCTTGGCTTAACTGTATCTGTGGCTGGGTAGACATTGGAATCCTAAAATAGTCGCAAGGAAGGCTGTTCTTTGTAAACATGTTGTCATGATCAAATGGCTAGCAATAGAAAGAAGGAGGCTTTTCTAGTACATTTATCCTCTCTGTCATCCTCATTTACCTGTTAACTTCTCATGGAAGTGTTCCTGTTCACCCTCTTTGCTGTCATGTGTGAGCCCCTTCCTTGAACTTACCCAGAAGAGCACCATACTTCTATTCCTTTTTGCTAATGAGGAGTTGAGAGAAATGCGCCCAGTTTATCTGTTGAATACAGCTAGCTTTGACTATGTTAAGGAGCTCCGGTCTAGGCAGAAGGAAAGAAATGGGAGAGGTTCCTGCCCTCTGTCGGAGGCTAAGGTAAAGACTGTTGCAGTCCTGCCTGCTACTGACTGTTCTAGGGAGCTGCAACACTTGAGGGGCTGTGAGGAGGTTGAATAACTTGAGCAGCATCTGAGTGGTCAGTGGGATCAGGTGACTCTTGAAATTTGAAATATTTCTTCCCTGGAAGCAACAGGGGTACAGATGGAGAACCTCCCCATTCAGCCTCAGAGGTGAGATAGCGTCCCCAGGAGACACAGACGTTGTTAAAACTTTGGTCTTCTCCTAGTCTGAACAATACTGATTTGTAACTGGAGCACAGGGGGCACTTGCTGCATACCTCTACCTCTGAGAGGTGGACTGAATTTGTGGCTGTTGACAAAGAACCTAGAGATCTTGGCTTGCCTGCTGCAGTTGAAACATCAGTTTGGCTTTTTCCATTTCCTGTTGTCTTCTTCCTTCTCAGCTTCCCATTGAAATTCTGCTTTGTTTACACTTATTCCCTTGCATTAATTCTCTGCCTGTGACCAGAGGGGTATTGCTGATAAGCCCTACCCTGTCCACATATCTAGATTTCCAGTTTTCTAGACCAGAGGAAGCTTGAGACAGTGTTTGTCAGTTGAAACCCCTAGAAATGAACTCAAGTGTTCTACTTCATAAGCAATGCCTGGCAGACGTATGCAGTCAAACTTTAGCTCATTATGTGTATGATTTACAGTGTTTGATTAAGTTATCTTGATACTGTGCCATTGTGCATACTAAGATGCAGTAGAGATCTTTGTGTTGCTACTGAAGAATGAATCACAGGATGCTACTGATCGTGTTTCTTTGCAGTCTGTGTTGGAAAATAGGTTAAGGTAAGTGGTAAAAATGAGCAGTTGTGTAGAATCCTATTACAGCATTTCTATACTTTCCAGAATGTAACTTTTTTCTAAAGGCTTTCCTTAACATAAAATTTCCTTTTCAGTAGTCTATTTGACTTTCTTTTAAAATGATAATTTAAAATGTTTTCCCTGATGCTAGTGATATTTGGTTCCACCTTAACTGTTACTTAATGGTTTAATTTTAGTCTGGAGATAAATGAGTACAGAAAAACTTCTGCTGGATCATTGAAGCTGTCTGGATATTCACAGAGATGATAATAAGATAAGCTTTCTCCTAATTATAACCAAAGGGAAAATCGATGAGTGACCATGGCACATGTTCCTTAGGTGGGGAAAATCAATGGAATACACAAATAAATATTTCACTACCATGACCTGTAACCATGCACACAAGAATGTGGGCCTAGAGGACATACTGAGAAAGTGAAGGGCAAGTTATTGGCCCGTATATATTGACGCTTGTCTGTGTTGCGGCAGCTGCAATACCAAGGGCATCAGCAAAATAATAATATTAAAAAAATAGCAATGAACAGACAAAAGATAGAAATGCAGTTATTGCAAAAGGTTAAATTGTAAATATCACTATAGTTGAGCCAGTTTTTAAGCAATAAGAATTGAGGCATTACACTGAAAATGTAGTTGTCAAACAATGTAGACATACATACATAGATACGCACACATGAAGTAGTACGGTAGCCAGAAAGAAAAGGTTCTTACTAGGAGAATTCTAGTCCTCTGTTAATACCAGGGAGTCTGGCTGTGCCTGTGAAATATCACATAATGGTGGATTATGCATCATCAACATAAAAATTAGAGGAAGATACAACAAAAACATGGTGATACATATTTTGTGCAAAGAAGCCTGGAGAATTCTAGGGACCCTAGAAGAGACTTAAAATCTGACTAGAAAGAGCTTTGTCCTTTTGTGTAAGTCCCTCTGTGTCCCTTGGGCATGGAGAATTGTCTGCCCTACTGAGGAAACATTGGTGAATTCAGTGAGCCTCTCAAATTCACATACATTCGAAATTGTGTAAAAGATTTGAATTAATTACAGGATTCTCCTAGCAAGCTCCTATCACTATACCTCTCTGGTATGAACATGCACGATTCCAAATTCCACCCAGGTTTTTTCTTGATGAAGACAGACTTTTGCCTCTGGCTTACCTGTAACTGTATACCTAATTAACAATGTCATATTACACGGTGTTGTTTGGGATGTGTATATACTGGTACATCTTTCCTTTCTCTAGTGCTCTTCATCAGGAATTTTCTAGGTAGTTCTGAAGGTTCCCATCGTTTAACAAGAACTACACCTAAATTGCCCCAGAATCTCTTTTGTTAGGTATGTAGCATTACCAGTTTCAAGGCTAAGAATTTAAACATAGCTGTTCAGTGAGGAACAGTTTATTTGATGTGAAGTTGTATATATATGTGTGTGTGTGTGATTTTTCTTCTGTGATGTGCTTTCCTATCACTTGAGGGAAATGTGTCACTCTTCTGTCTCCTGTTACAAGGCAAATTGGATTCTGCTCTCATTTAGAAATTATGAGATTTTGTGAGTGCAGTTTGTTCATATATGGATTAAGGATTTATTACCAGATGGAATTCGATTTAGTTCTGTATTTCTAAAAATGGGTTCACTTGCTACAGCTGTACTCTACCTGTTATCAGTGCCTCCACAGTGGTCAGGAAGCATTGGAGGTGGGAATGTATCCCTACAAGGAAAGGAAACGAAACAAGTCCTTCAAAGACTCTTCTTGTTTAGGCAATGCAGTAGACTTTTATCCCTTGCAGTAGTTAGCCTAGCTCAGGCACAGGCTTATCATGGAGCCAGCACATGGAAGGAAGATCTCGTAAGTGCAGTTAATGTGCAGTGACGTAATGTTGGAAGCATACTTGTGAGCTGTGAAGAGCATGTGTCCTCCAGATTTTCTAGGACAGTAAACCCTTTCCTGAAGTGTTTTATGGGTTGTTACTTATGTGCAGCTGCTTTTCTGCAGGACTAGCTCACTCCTCCTACATCTGAGGTGGTATACGTTCCAGCAGACAGTGGTGTGGAGGTCAGTTTCTGAGGTAGCGTAGCATTGCTGGCAGCTGGGAATCAGATTTTCTGGGCATGTATTTCTTGTATCCATGGATCATCATAATGTTTTTTCACAGACAGGCCTTTGCTCATCAGACATCCCTTGCAAAGCAAGCAGAATCCCTATCATCCATCATAGGGAGAATCTGCTCAGGAATATTTATTTTGTAAATAGTTTTGAAAATATGACTGGGTTTAAAATGAGCAGTTCAAAAATCTGTGACATTTGTAATTTGTTCGAAAGCTGACCTTTTAGGGGAAGCTGGGATAAAGATTTTATTTCTAATCTTTGTATCTGTGACTCCTATTCACCGTAGGCTCTAACTACCCGAGAGCTGACTTAAAACTGTTCTTTGGTGGGGCAAAAATAAATACAGTAGGGGAGTGGCAAAACAGGAAAGCCAAGGATGGGAGCAGTTGTTTTCAAGGTAAAACATTGCAGAAGAAGCAAGGCTGGCAGGTAGCAAGACTAAAAGAGGGGAGTGGAAATTTTGTGGTAGGAAGAAGGTCTTTTGGAGCCTCTGCTAATGAAGTTGAGTTAGTGCAGAGGCAGCTGCAAGAAGATAGTGTAGGAGGAAGTGTGCAACACTTTTTTAACATAAACATCATAAGACTGTTGATAGCACACCTCAAATTTTGTATAAAAGATGACTATTCCCTGAGGAATTAAACCAAGAGTTATAATGTCCTTATTTGTGAAAGCATTTAAGTAGATTGTAAGAAGCAGTGCTCCGACCTGTTGAAATATGCAAATGATTCCTTACAACTAAGGTGATCTGACCTTAGTCTGAATTGATGAGCTCTAATTTTTTTTTTCATTCATTCTGACATCCAGTGGTTCTTGGAAAGGATACTTTTGCAAGGGTTTGTGTTGCAGTTTCAGTTTCTCATGTAAGACATTCACACTGGTGAATTCACTGTTTTCCTTACTTGATTTTGCAGTGATTTGATGCTGTTATTTGAAGCCCTGTGTCGGCTGAACAGAGTCTTGGGTGCAGCTGTGAGAGGACTAGGGGAATCAAGGGATTTTTGTTTTCCTCATTTGATATTTCTTTTGAAATGGGTGTCCTACCTTGTAATTTTTTCACATCTAAAATTTTAGTTTCATTATTCTTTTGGCAAAAATGTAGTCATAAGCAAGAATTTTTCCTCTAAAAGCTGTGTTTGTGTTCAGCAAATAGTATTGTGTCTGAGAAAAATTATCGGGAACTTGCAAAAATGTCTTTTCATCTTCCCAGGCTTGTGAAATGAAAAATGTATATGTTTTTCAGCTTTCGGTAAGAGTAAGTGAGACAGAGGCAGAGGTTACCACACTGTAGATTTTCTCTAGACTGCAGAAAGAACACAGCTGGAATAGGTGCCAGAGCAGAATCTCTTTATATAGTTAGCTTGTGCAGTGTGAAGTGAAGAATGAAGATATTATGTTCTTATATTTTAAAGCAAGTATTACCTTCATTCACCTCATGTAGAGATACCTTTGTCCATTAAAAAAAAAAAAAAAAAGTCTGTATGCGGGTACATGAGTTCATGCAGAACAGCCCAAATATGTTTTAGTTTTTTTTGGTGGTGGGACTGTGGAATGACTAAAACGGAAGCAACAAAATGCTTTCCTGCATAGGAGATTTTCATAGAAATGAAGAAACTTGTACATACTGTGAATACCAATGAAGGTCTAAGTGTTCATCACTTCATGGCAAGTATGTGGAGACTGTCCTGGTTTTAACTCTAATGGCTAGCAACATCCAAGTAACAATTCTTGTCTTTGGGATTTGGCTGTTACTTCAGAATGCCTGTTGAGAACTACCTAATTAAGATCCAAATCAAACCCCATCTGAAGGTGATGCTTAGTTTCATAAAAAATATAAAAGAGCAGCTAATAAATGAACGCACGTGTGAGTCTAGTATTCAGGGCTAATCAGAACAGAGTTTCCTCGAGAAGGGGAGATTTAAGCTGTTACAATAGCATGTGAGCATATTAGGAAATCCCTTTTTCAGAGCTGAACGAGTTCTTTGAGCTGATGCTGGTGTGTTGTGCCCATGGAGCAGAGGACTCTCACAGGACAGTGGACGTCCTCCACAGGGAGAGGGAGATGGGAGGGAAGTTTGTAATTGAAAAGTAGTTTTGCACACGAGGATGGGACGTTTGCAGACTATGTCAGCAGTGTCTGCCAGGAGGTAACTCTGGAATGATATGGTGGGTAACACTAGGCAGAAAAGCAGGACAGGAGAGGAAGTCTAGGATATCTTCTCTCAAGTGTCTCATTTTAAAAGCTAACAGCATGTTTTACATTACAACTAAAATTAAGGCATATTGTTATGGCAGTTCAGTTTTCTCAACATGATGTATCTCAACAGACTACTTGGTATGGCCATCATTTCTTGAGCGCTTGGGCTTGTAGTCCCACAGTATGTTGTTCTGGGTGGCAGACTGGTGTGAATGTTGCCATCCCTCATGGCAGATAGTCTCACCCTTCTGTCTTAAAGTGTCCTTACAGCTATAGTGTGGCCATGTTGTGAACCTGTTCTGGAAACTGGTCACTCTTAAAAGTAATCTGCCAAAAGTACAGAGGCGTTTTAAAGCCAGATCATCTTACGACAGAACCACACAAATGCCATCCAAACACAGCTAGCTTAGTTGTGGGAGTGAGCAACGAGGGGTAAACGGGGGGAGGGATTCTCGCAATACCTGAAACCAAGACTGTTGCGAAAAGCTTTGTAAAGGAATATTATGGCTCTTGCTATGGGCAAAGAAAGCGCTGTTTTTTTATATGGAAACGGAAGCAAAGTGGGGCTAAGGACTCTTCTATACCAGATTCTTTTGTTGAATAGAACTGTGTTAAAACAGTTTTGTGTCAACAGACTTGAAGTTGGTTCTAATTCAGGAACCAACATAAGCTGTACTACAGTCATAAACTCTACTATAACTATATCCACACTTGCCCTTTCATAAGGCTAAAACACACAGCGCTAGCAGCACTGTTTCAAAAATACCACCCTCACAGGGAGGACGTAAGTAACAGGCTGAAGATCAGACAGGAGGGTAGGGAAGGAGTAAGCAGGCACTGACCCTCCATTTCCCAGATTCACGGGCAAGCACAAACCATTGCACTCTTCCTTTTAGTTATCAGGAAAGTAATTTTCAAAACTGGTAATGGTGAGATTTTTAAAAGCAAAACCATTGATCAGATATCCAAGCCCATTTGAAGGCTAGGAAAGTTAGGGTACAGGCTAAATTTAAAGTGCAGTGGCAGTTTTCAAGTAACTCTTGATGCAGGAAAACCTTCTCTGTTTTTTATGGCTTTGAAAAATTCTCCTTCAAATCTCAGTATTTAAAAAGATAAACAACCAAGGAAATTATATGTAATTTCTGTCAGCAACATAAATACAGTTAACTTCTCTGTAATCATAGCTTTGTGATTCAAAATATCTAATCTAGATAAGTTACAGCTATAAAAATTATGAAGCAACACAAGGTTTAGGTAGGATTAAGGTTAAATTAGGCCCAAGTGAAAAACATCCCCATTGATAAAGGAGTAGTCGCACTATTCTGTAACCTCTTAACAGTCTCTAACTGCAAGAAACTCTGCCAGTATTGAAGAAACATCTGTTTACTATTAAAGCATATAAAACATAAACAGGAAAAATCTTGACTGATGGAGCGGCTATAAAAACAGAACAGAAATTAGTGTATTCCCTATGTGGGAGACTCAGTCTGTTAGTGTTAAATGACGTCACTGGATCAACAAAATAGTTGCCAGAAAACCTGGGGATGGGGGAGTATTTTCACAGCTTTCCTCTGCAGCAGGCCCCGAGTGAGGTGGCTGAGGGGGGGTCGCTGCAAGGGGGGTGCAGGTCCTGCCGGAGGGCTGTGCCCGCCAGCTCTCACACACAGGGCACTTGGTGTCTCAGCTGCCTCATGATCCCCTCTAGCTCTTACCTGCTCGGACACAGATCACCCTCTTCTCTGGAAAATTGGTGTGTTGTCAGATCCTTAGCCCAGGCTAAAAATAGCCATTTAAAAATAGCAGTAATTATCAGTTCCCTCTGAACTGGAGTACCTTTACTTTGAGAATGGGTACTTAGCATTTGTACTACATGGAATAGGAGACTAGATAAAATTAGATGCTTACCATACTAATAGCTCTGGATCTCCTTGCCTTTTAGCTTCCCTCGATTGTGTGTTCTGTGTAAGAGGCCGAGAAAACTCAGGATCTGAATCACAAGCAGCTGCAAGAGTGAACATAGTTTTTATTAATAGCTCTTCAGTTCATGTTTTAAAGCCAAGAGTGTCTGAGCCTAGTTAACTTTTGGTTTAAAGGCTTCAATATCTGGTTTTTGCATACTTTATTGATATTAAAATAGATCTAGTGCAGGAATAAGGTATATACAATTACAACCTCACTTTGTTCCTATGAATTCATGTAAAATGAACATGCAATAGAGAAACAATTATTTTGAATAGTGTGGGGCAAATGTTTAAATAGCAAATACTTACAGCGTGGGTGTAGTCTCAGCAAAAAATTTGAAGACCCTTTCGTTTAGTGGTGCAACTTGTGAACGGTGCTCGTGGAGTACACGCACATGGCTGAATGAAGATCAGGGAGGAAGAGGTCATAAGGAGAGCCAAGTTCTTCACCATTAAGGGATCTAACAAGCTTTCAGGACAGCATAAAAGCAGGCAATGTAATCATGGCTGTTCCAGTCACTGAGCAGGAATGATGCTGTGCACTGGACTGGCTACAGTGGCAGAGAGGCCTGCTGAGCAGTCTGGCCAAAACAGAATTATAAGAAATGAAAAAGATAAGCTACTGGGTTTCACTTTAGAAGCAACTCGTTCTATAATGCCTGTTTCATAAAAGCATTTAAAAACCTTTTAAGATATGAAAGTCACTGTGGCAATTCCAAAACTATTGCTGTTGATGATCAATAATCTACATTTTAAAGCATTTTAAAAAGTTTTTTAAATGCAGCATAGAAAATAGTGGGAGAGAGAGAACCAGTTGTTGAAAACAGACCATATTGTAGATTGCTGTATGTACAGCTGTAACAAGAAGGGTATGACTTCAATGAGGAGATAGCTTAGTTTAATCCAATCTATTTAAGTCCCTTTGTGTTAAAGGTTAGATGTCAACTCTTCAAATGTCCTGCATGTTCTGTAGGAAGCTTACTTTTGGTGCAATGACCATGGTATCTGTAACATCCAAGAGGAGCTCAGCAGCAGTCTGAAAAATGTATGCCATCATCAGATAACACATTAAATGGAGGATTGTAGTGGGAGAGATACAAAGCTAATGTGTAAAGTGCAGTTTCCCCATCCTGCACTGATATGAAGTCTCATTTCCTTTATGTCTGTCTGAATCTCCATTAGCTGTTTCCACCACCAAAAAAGAAGTTGAAGTCCATTGTGAATCATATTGGGTCTGGCTGCTAGCATAGCAAAGTGTAGCTACATCACCTCCACTTGTTTTGCATCTAGGTTTTCTTCTAAATGAGAGTTAGAAGGATGCTGTTTAATTTATTTAAGTGTATTAGCTTTTGTTGCCCAGCTATGCAAGAGAAGAACGGCTGTTGGAATTCACTTCATGGAAAACTCGTGAGGTGTGCTTTTTAAAGGAATGTGAAATGGCACAACTGAGGCAGCACTTGCATTTTGTATTTCAGATCAGTGTATGAGCCCAAGTTCAGAATTTCCCTGAGTTCATGGCCATTCATCTAGATTTTAGAACTCTTAAAAGGAGTAAAACTTTTCTTTTTTTAGTAGGGTTATACTTTAAAACCCTTTGTTCCCTTTTCAATGCCCATTTGAGAAAAAAATCACAATAATTTGCAGAATGCCATGCGGTCTTTTTTTCCATTGCCAAGGGCTTAGGAAAAAAATGCTTATTAGACAGCTAGGTTTGGATACTGAGCTGATCCTGTAATGTTCCTTCAATAGCGTATCGTTTTTGTTCCAGGATAAAATTAACCCTGCTGCTTTTTCATGAGGGGGGAGGAATAATTACCATGCTTTGTTCTTTCTCATCAGCATATTGGCCTACTGCCCTGGCTTTTTACTAACAGGTGTTACAGGCAACAGTAACTTTTTGTTTCCTGCTACCTTGTCCTTCAGCAACCAGTGTTTGCATGGTCATTTCACCTTGTGTGTTAATGGCCCTGCTTTCTAAAACCCAGCTATCTTACTTCCACTGTGCTGTTGTGTGCTGATACTATACCATTAATCATTTTCACTTCTCCCACTACTTGGGTATTCACCAGATGTCTTGAAGTTTGCTTTGTGTTGCTCTGTTTTCTTTGTGCTGTTTTTCCTCTGATTCTTCAAGGACCCTTATACAAATATTAGCAGATTGCTATCAAACAAGTTGCAATCAAATGGTGAGCTTATGCTTTGACCAAGGGAAATACAAATGTATTCTTTTCCCTGGTGGGACAGCTTAAAATGTTCTTTTATCAAGTGAAGTGTTCTCGCTTCTGTGTAGTATTAATGCAGTTAGGGTGCAGTGATAGTTACTTTCTGTAGGTAGCTATCATTCCTAAGTCACAGAATCATAGAATGGTTTAGGTTGGACGGGACCTTAAAGATCGTCTAGTTCCAACCCCCTTGCCATGGGCAAGGAAACCTCCCACGAGACCAGATTGCTCAAAGGCTCATCTAACCTGGCCTTGAACACTTCCAGGGATGGGGCATCCACAGCTTCCCTGGGCAACCACTTCCAGCGCCTCACCACCCTCACAGTGAAAAATTTCTTCCTAATATCTATTCTACATGTACCCTCTTCTAGTTTGAAGTCATTACTCCTTGTCCTATCAGTACATGCCCTTATAAAAAGTCCCTCTCCAGCTTTCTTGTAGTCTCCCTTCAGATACTGGAAGGCTGCTATAAGGTCTCCCCAGAGCCTTCTCTTCTCCAGGCTGAACAACCACAACTCTCTCAGCCTGTCCTCATAGCAGAGGTGCTCTAATCCTCTGATCATTTTCATGGCCCTCCTTTGAACCCGCTCCAACAGGTCCATGTCCTTCTTATGTTGGGGGCTCCAGAGCTGGACGCAGTATTCCAGGTGGGGTTTCACGAGAGCAGAGTAGAAGGGCAGAATCACTTCCCTTGACCCGCAGAGGCATAAAATTTAATGGACTGATGCAGTGAAATATTGTGATGAAATATTGCACTAAATAGTTTGATCTCACAGAAAGTACCCGAGCAGTCCATGTTTTGGCTAGATCTGGCAGGTTCATACTGGTGGAACCAGTACACAGTTTTTTTAAAAAGGATTTAGGAGTTCAGTGAGTGTGTATGTGTGGCATAGTGTTGCTCTTGCCCAATGTGAGCTGAAAGATGTTAGACTTGTTTTAATTGTTTTATGGGAAATGAGTTGACAGCCTCTCTCATACATCTGTCAACTGGCTGGAAGGGAGGCATCACAATCTTTTCAACAGCCAGCCAGCCAAAGAGACCCCCTTTCCCTGCGTAGGAGAGATAGGAGGTAGACATTGGCACATCTTACTAGGATTTCAGCGTCAGCCTTTGAAGGAAGGCTCTGAGGGTGTGAAGTCGAGCTCTACTATTCTGGCAAGGCTGTGCTGCTCTGGCACAGATGATCAGAAAGGTTTCTTTTGGTTTACAATGAGCACAGCTAAACGTTTTTGCTTGAGGAAGCTGCTGCTTGTGGTGTCCCTGCCCAGACTGAGTTACGTCTGGTTGTAAAATGGTGACCTATTATTTTAGTTATGGGGCTTTTTGGGAAGGAGTGAAAATTGCAGTAGGATGTGGGGTGGAAAACCACAATGGAACCCACAGGAAAACGGTGGAGACAACACCTCAGCACTCACTACCAGGCCACACAGTTCCCGTTTGTGTTAATTAAGAGCCAGAAAGGGTCTAGCTGTTTAGATGCGTGGGTTCTGGCAGGCTGCTGATGTCTGGTGCCAGCCCAGAGCTCCTCATCGCACCATGGCACTTCAGGCTGGTGCTGAGACACACATTCCTTTATTCTTTTTGGTCCCTCCAGCCTTCCCAACACCCCCAAAATACCAATGCCTTTAAAATTTTGTAAGCACAAAAATATTTTAACAGATTACTAGGAGGTACTGGTCTGGCATGCTACATTGTAAGACTGCCAAAGCAAATGTTGAGAAAGAGATTTTTTTTTTTTTTTTTTTAAACAGGGTCTGAGAATGCTGTCTGTCTTCAATTTTTTTTTTTCTTTTGCATGTTTTTAGTAAGCTTTCACCACAAAAATTCTGATGTATTTCTTCTGACTTATGGTGTGCTGCAGAAGTATATCAAAGTGCTCTATTCCAGGGGAAAAAAAAAACAGCAACCAAACCCAAATTGTAACAGTTAGGCATCTTTTATGGCTGTAAGCACTTGACTTGAAGCATTGGCTTGATTCAGATCTCCATTCAGGACTGCATCTCACAATGTCCCTTTCGTGAGTTTGAGCCAAACCATACTCCCTCACCCACGACACTGTTACAGGTTGGGTGGTAATCATGATCTATTGCATAGCTGACTATGGGGCCCAAAATAGAAATCCTGTGATGACCTATCACCCTGAAAGAGTCATATTTCTTCCTAATGGGTTGTCCTCTGCTATTCTGCTGAGACGCCTGTCCACAGTTTGGCTCTTAAAAGTCATGATGAGCACCATCAACCCGTTCTGTCCACGCTCTCACTGTGACTGATTCTGTCTGCCTGTGGTATCTTTGTCCTATAAAGGAGGAGGGGAGGAGTCTTGCATTTTGTATCACCAGGTCAGTGGAGGACCCTGGAGATCTGCTGCATCATTATTGTGTTTGAATATTGGTCACTCATGTTTCCTGAACTGAACCAACACTCTTGTGTCTGGCTGTCCCCTTAGTAAAAACTCCTCTGTAGCTATTTTGCACTTCCCAAGTTTGCACATTCCTTTCTGTTTTGGTGCCTCTGTGCCTTATTTGTTCAGTGAAGTAGCTAACAAAAAAGCAGAATCTCAATTTAACCTCCCCCTTTCCTTTCTGTATTTTGCTCTAGAACTTTGTTTGTGGCCTGAAGCTCAACAATGGGGAGCTTGCTGCTTGCATTTGTTGGTGAGTGGGGAGGGGAAGGACCCAGACCAGCTTTGTGGCATCAGTGAGACAGAGGAGATGGAGGGAAGGGAATAATCTCTGGCACCTGTGAATGTGTGCAAGAGAGAGAAACTGCATATGTCAGACTACTGCACTGGGTTTAGATACAGTTACACTGTCAAGGCTGGGGGTGTGTATTTGTCCTTGTTGAGGAAGTAGGGCTGTCCTGTCTATGCTCAGAGTAGGCCATTGAAAAGCAGAATATAACATACCCATAACACCAGAACCACGAGGTTTCTGGTTTCCTAGAGTTTCCTGTTCTGTAACTGTAAACTTTAGTCAGCATAGGCAAGAGCTTCTTCCTCTGTGGATTTTCTGGCATCTTAAACAGTACAAGTTTCCATTGCATTGTTTCCCTTGCTTGTAGGGCTTATAGGATATTTCTCCTCTACTCAGGTGTCTTTTTTTTTATGGAATCTGCGGGAACCTCAGAGACCTGTACTGTGCTGAAATCACTCTTCTAGATTCTGAAGTTACTGGGGGTATATGCAAGAGCAAGAAAAAGAAGCAAGAAGCTTAGAAGAAGAGAGGGACAAAAGCAAAGATTGCATCAACCTCATTTCCATGGCAAGAAAGGTTAACTGAAGAAAAAAATAGCAGCTCTTGCTTCTTTTTTTTTTTTTTTTTTTCCCCTGGGTCTGCATCAATGTTAGAAAGAACTGTTTAGGTGTTTTCATGCATCTGTTGTTTCCTCCTTGGAGATTCAGTACTGACCCTCTGCGGCTTTGAGGGGGTTGGCAGGAAATAGATTGCTTGTGCTGAAGCTCTGGGAAGCAGTGATTGAATCAAGAGGTGGCCTCCAGTGAGGGACTCCTTTTTTACTTATCAGCAAATAAAAGCATGTGCACTGCAGCTGAGATAACCTTAAGTAGTGCCTTCAGAGCCATTCATCTCTTAGTGCCCAGAGCTGAACATGAACAGCAAACTGCAACTGTGACAGCAGAGTGAGGGATATGGCTCATGCTAGTACTGAAACATTGGTTCAATAGCCACTCACAGCTGTGAGAGAAAGGCTGAAGTTACACGCATTGCCAAGAGATCCTGGGGAAGGGAGTACCTTACCTAGAAGATATTATTGATTTATCACTCATTGGCTTTCCCAAGTTTATTTCGTTTCCCACTCAGCTCTTTTCACCTCCATCTAAACCGTGTTTTTGCTTTCTTCCCTTGGAATTGAGGGAGTGTTGCTGGTAAAGACTCTTAATGAAAGGAGTTAAGTCTCTCCAGGTGTCTGCATGCAAGTCAAACCATATGCTTGGATCATAAGAGGAACCTTTCGATATCTGAACTTGGCCCCTCATGCTGCTGACAGCACTTGGCTAAGAGTTGGGTTTTTTTATTCTTAGCAAGTTCAGCTTACCAAGAACTTTGAAAGTTAGTATTTGAAAAAGTCAGTGTCTTACAGTAGTGAGAATCGGATAGGTCCCAACCAGCTTTTTCTTTTAGACCTTTCTTTTTAAAGGAGGTAATAAATTAGATCCCCATATTTGTTTCTGCATGGTGAAATGACATGGTGGATGCCTTACTGCACCTCACTAGCAGCTGCTCTCCTGTCTCCTTCTCTAGGGCATGCTTTCTTAATGCTTAGAGGAAATTTGGGGAAAGGAGAAATGGCATTTAGAGAAACCGGGAGAAGGAGAGGGCAATAAATTATCTTCAACAAAACATGTCAGCAGTGAAACGATTATCCCTACTCCTTTTAAGGGAAGAGATGGACATTGGCCTATTCCATCCCCTATGGATCTGCTGTACCTGGGTAAATGCTGGAGCAGACCAAGAGAGCAGAGCATGGTGATCCCAAATGGGGATGCGCATCTTTGTTTTGTTAGACACAGACGGGCTTCTGTTGCCTCTATCATCATTTCAGTGACTTCAGTAGACCTGTCCACAGCTTAAGTCTGCTGCCCATCTGTTTTAAGCAGTGCTTTATTGGATTTTTCTGTAGTTCTGTATGTCTGCTGGTGGCACTGATCTTGTTTCTGTACAGTTCCTACTGGAAGGATTTTTCTGTTACAGTGCAACATCCAACCAGCACTAGTGTTTCCCTGACAAACGTTGTAGTAAAATCTTTGGAGACAACCCAGACTGCACAGGGTATTTGTCATCTTTTGCATGTATTGTTTTGTGGTACATAAAGTGCCAACAGGTGCTATTTAAGATGCTGTTCTCTCGGACAATGCTTTTTTTAATAGCTGCAGAATGATCTCTGCTGCCCTAGCATAGCCAAGCCAGCTGTCTGTATGTATCCCAGGGCTGTGACTTCACCGGCAACTTTTAATTTAAAACCCAAAAACTGGTGTAAGTTCACAGAAGGGTAAAGCAGTGAATGTGGGGACTGCTATCAAGGAGAAAGGCTGGAGCATAGACTTTCTTTTTTTTTTTTTCAGCCAGTTCCTGAAGGCCTATTGTTCCTTGGCCAATTTGTTGTTACAGCCTGAGAACAGGCACCCTGCCATTCTCACAGATGGACAGAAGAGCAGGCTGGAGAGAGACTGGCATTGCATGTCGAATGTTTCTGTGAGTGGATTGCAACCTGGGATCTTCAGATAACAGCACTTACACCAGTGGCCTGTAGTTGTATGCTAGTTATGGTGTAGATGAGCATGTTATGAAAAGCTGAGACAAATGTTTATTCTAATGTGGTACCCAGATTTAATAAATCCTGACATACAGCTGAGCTACAGGAGGCTCTGAAACTGTATACCAAAAGATCTGGGGTTACTGAACGACTTCAGAGAATTTCTTCAATTTGAATCTCTCCTTTACACCCCCCCTTCCTTCTTCAGTGCCCCCACAGGGATAAACTCAAAGGCAAGCAGCGCTTAGAAGGCTGTTTAGTTGAGAATTGCATTTGTGAGACACATTTTTCTGTGGAGGACCTATAGTGTTTCTGTGAAATAAAATGCTAAGTTAATAAAAGTCTGAAGAAAATGAGTCTGCTGTGATTGAAAAAGATGGGCTATATTTTCTTTAAGTGCACTACAATCCAGAAAATTAGTTCTGCTCTGGAATAGATATTCCTGGCCATAATGAGGTTTGGGATAGGCTTTTAAGATGTTCAGGTGGTTCTTCTAGCTTTTCGCCCTCTTAGTCTTGCACAAACCCTGTCACAACTCATGTCCGGGAAGAGCTACATCATGTTTTCTTCAGCCCAAATTACTTCACTCACACCCCATTATGGGAGTGGATTACATGTCCCTCCAATAAACTCTTTGTCTCTCTTGGTATAAAAACAATCTTTGGAGAGGGAGGGGAAAAGTGGCCTGTTTTGTTCACATCAAAAACCATTCCACTCTATTTGATCTAGCCCTTTGTGTTGTTAATGGCACCAGAACTGTTTGGGTGATGCTATGTTTTTCTGGCAGAACTTGACCTAACAAGAGAACAAACACTCTTCTGATTGTAATTTGCCCCCTGTGAACTGATACTGGGCTTCTTTGCTGAGTTTGCAGAAAGACAGAGATTATATCTCCCCATGAGTTATCTGTCTTAATTGAACATTAACTCTGATGCCTAATTTTCTCTGAAGCACTTATTACTTAAATGCAATGTCCTGTAGATTTGGAGGACATTGACTAAGTTTTGGTGCAGTATTAAAAAGTAGATGACTTTTTTTTTTTTTTGTGTGTGTGATGAGATCAGTCTTCTTGCTGTCACTGCATTTACCTCTCTGTAGTATTGATTGGATATTTGTATAATAGGAACACTGCGGATGTTCGTGTGCTGTGGAGCATTGTGCAGGCTGAGTTGAATGAGCTGACTCTGGAGTCAGAAGCAGGTGGTGGTGGAACAGTACCCATGTGGATGGTGTTCCACCTGCAGCCTGTCCAGTTCAGGGTGTTTTAGAGTTGTGCCATTTGTGTCAGGTGGGCATGTCCTCTGACCCCTCTAGTCTCCAAGAAGCTGCACGAGAAGCAGCAGCAAGATCTAGGATATCCCATGTTTCAGGAATGCAAAGAGGTGGGCAGAGTTAAGTTAATTAAAGTAACCATTTGGGGACCTTGGGGACCAAAGATCTGGGCACCTTGCCCTGATTATTTGAAGGGAATGAGGAGACCAATTGGCTTGATCCTTGTTACCGTTGCTTCTCTGTGCTACTCTGTGTGTTCCAGGTTATGGGTTGCCTGGGTGTGTTTCAGGTGCCTGTACATGTGACACCGAGAAACACTTACTGCTTACCAGCCTGAGTTGCAATCTGTCCTCCGCTCTGCGCAGGTGCTTGTTGGAAAAGCAATGGAATTAAGTGCTTCTGCTGCCTGACAACACTGTAAGTGTGAAATCCTCAAGTAAGTTTCTTTGTGCCACAGCTGTTGGCAGTCATAGCATTTGTAAACTGAACATGGGGATGCACTACTCTGATGGTCCTCCTGTTTCAGTGCTGTGGGGTCAGTGTGAGTCTTGGAGGTGTAGTCCTGACCAAGCCCTGCTGCAGTTGCAGGGCTGTTCAGCTCTTGTTGAGGTGTGTCCCCCCGCACTGTTTCCTGAGATTCATGCCTGGGTTTAAGTGCCTGGATCTCACTGGTAATTACTTGATATATATTTGTGAAAGAATTAAATCTCTAAACTGCTTTCTACTCTTTCACTTTAGCCTTTTAAAATGCTGCCTTTATAACAGAGTAGTGTAATGGCATTTTGAGGCAATTACAAGTTCAGAAATTGAACTGCTAGAGGTGGTATTTTTTTGACTTTGCTATTAAATAGATTTACCAATGTTATATCCCAGGCTCTGCTGAACAGCTTTGCTGTGCAGTCCTTTCCCAGAGGAGAAGGTTCCAGCTGAACTTTCAAAGGGGCGCAGGGGCCAGGCAGGTCCTGGTGGGTCTCAGCACACCAGATGAGCATGTTCACCGCCCCAAGCCTGGATAAGCCCTAACATTCTCTTTTCGCAGGCTTTCTGGCATGCTTCTTAGGCACCATGACCTCTGTTCACTGTCTATACGTGCAAATGGATTCATGCTACAGCTGCCTTGCTACCTCCCCAGCCCAATGCAGATAGCAGTGTATCCCACGGTTCCTTTGGTGAATATGCCAGCTCCTGAGTTTGGTACAATGTGCAAAAGGAGACAAAAAGAGACTCTGTGAAGGTTCCCAAACAATGTAGTC
The DNA here is from genome assembly GCA_013397275.1 of Burhinus bistriatus. Classification (NCBI taxonomy): domain Eukaryota; kingdom Metazoa; phylum Chordata; class Aves; order Charadriiformes; family Burhinidae; genus Burhinus; species Burhinus bistriatus. Next base: position 75,426 of record VYXH01004953.1, read on the forward strand.
TGTACCTGAGCTACTGCAAGAACTGTACAGTTGAGCACAAAGCAATAAAAAATGCTGCCTCAGCCTCCCTTTCCCTGGGGAATAGTAACTGACAGTAAGCACAAGTTTTACAGGATTCAGATTCCCTTCTGTGTGTCTCATCTGAATTGCATGTTTGAGTGTCTGCTGACAGCTTCTTTCTTTCTCACCTGCTGTTGTAGGCAAACAGTCGCCTCTCCATTTTTCCTCATGTTGCTCAACTTTCCATCATTGTTTCAAGTATTGACCTCCTCCCTGCTCTCCTCTCCTGCCCCCCAACTCTTTTAAGCTCTGTGGTCTCCAAGCCAGACACCTGAGCCTTTGTTCTGCCTCTGTGGAAATTTGAGTCTTTCAGCTGCCTCCAGAGAAGTTAGGGAAAACCAGCTTTATCGAGGACATTGCTCCTCTTTTGTTCTCCCTAGGTAGGATTGGTTCAGGTAGTGATAATTATTAATAATCAGCTGTTTTGAGACATCTTCCAACATTCTTCCCCCTTCTCCAAAGTGTGTGGAGTAGCAGACAGAAAACAGTAAAGGGTTTAAGAATAGAGATTGTTCATAAAATCAAATTGAAATTCATGAATCATACATAGGTAGATTCCCCAAGCTGTCTTTCACACACGTTATGGAAAAAAAAAATGGGCACACAGTGTCTCTCCATAAGTAACAAGTTTCCAACAAGTCATAATGAGCTGTTACCTTTGGTTGTATTTCCAGGTATTACTATTCTGAAAAAGTTAATAGTCCAAAAGAAAATTAAAAAATTATCGTTTACAGTTGACTGATCTTGAGACAGATTTAAAGGATACTTTTAATAATTTCATGTAATTGTTACTCTGTGGTATTCCCTAGAGCTATACTATTATGTCTGTGGAAAGAATGTATAGTCTTATTACCCACAGTAAGAAAAAATGAAAATCCCATATGCTTATTATGTCTTCTAGCTCAAGACCAAATCTTACAGAAATAAAACCCCAGGAGAGCTGAATTATAATATGCAAATGGAACAACCACAGTTAGGAGTGGAAGAAACACAAACATACTAAAACAATGAAAACACATTACAAATATGACTACTTGTAATTCAAGTAGGGGTTGCAGAAAAAGAATTAGGCACAATGAATCAAAACAATGCTAAGAATAATTAATAACATGGACTGTGATGATTTTTTATAAGTGTTATCAAAAGCTCAAGGTTTAGAGAAAGCCTAGAATAGTCTTTCAGCTATTTCAGAGGCAGCTTATGACTCTGCAAATGTAAATGGGTTTGTGCTGTTCATAGAAATCAAACTACTGATAGAATAAGGGATATGTTTCCTGTGCCTTCTCCGGGCGAGTTCCTGCAGAGCAGAAAGGGCAGCTGGCTGAGGAGATGTGCTTTGCCAGACCTGCTTTAGATTTAGTTCCTTATGCTCTACATTGCACGTAACCCAAACCGGAGCTGGGAGGGGAGGCTAATACCCTGAGCCAGAGTATCTTTCTATGCAAGGGAGCATTCATTTTGTTAGATGAGGAACGGAGCAGAAAGGCAAGGTCCACTCTTGGAGTGCTTCAAGACCTGCAGGTACTAATGTGCGATTTATGCGCAATTCACAGGGCTGCAGTCGCAAAGTACATGGCGTTGCTAGCAGTGGGATCTACTGGATAAATAGAAGAAGTGGTAGAAATCTTGTCTCTGATTGCATACTAGAGCTAGATTCAGGCCAAAAACTGATGGCAGTAGTCCGGGGAGCAGTCGTGACTGTGGAGGGAGACTGAGGGAGAAAACAGAACCAAATGTACCTTTAATTTTTCTAGAATCTGTAATTTTTTAGATAAATAAAGTGACTTTGCAGGTAAAAATGGCCACAGAGATTTAGAGAGCAAAAGAAAATTAATTCCTGAGGGAGCAGAAAAAAAATCAGTAATATAGATTTTTCTGCTTGAAATACCGGTTTTAATGACAAACTGTTGGATTAATACACTGCCATCGTATGTTTGTGGTACAAATGCAAACCCTCTGTGTGTTTTGTGTTATCAAGGGTTTACTGACCAAGTCTGAAGCTGGAATCACCTGGGATATGTCCCTTTTTGAGGAATGCTATGGGGATTACGAGAGAATCTTTGGAAATTGTCTTCATCCCTCTCTGTGCACATCCCCGTCTCAGTCACTGAATACAAATGTTGCTCTTCCTCCTCTCCAGTTCCATTTTTTTCCTCTTCTCAGCACCCCTGGGCTCACTCTTCACTTCACACTCTTCAGATCACTCGCTGCTCTGGACCTGGGGAGCTTTCCTGGCTTTCCCCTGGAGGCTGGCGTTGTCTGAGTGCTCCTTCCTTCCTTCCATTAGCTAAAAGGGCTTCCCTGGGGGAACCCATGGGGATCATTTCTCTCCTTTCTGCTGCCTCGAGGTCCCCTGTAGCACTCCTGGCCCCTTGAAATTGGAAAACATTGGAGTGGTAAGGATGAGGATTTTTTAATACAGCTCTGCAAAATGCTAATAGCAGGTAATTTTTTTCATTGCAACTTACTCTTCACAAAGCTCAGCCAAAAATGTTTAAATTCTAAAGTGTTGGTGGCTGTGGGGACATAGTGAAGAAGTAAATTCCAATCATTTTGGTATATGCAACTGGGTTTACACCTTGCGGATGGGAAAGGTTATTTTTTCAGCTTTTTTTGTGTGCTTTAAAATAAGTAATGAGAAAAAGCTTCTAGCTGGTGTTTGTGTCATGCTTCTGAACAGGTTTACTGTTGCTTCGTGTTGGGGGTTGGCTTGAACATTGCACGTAAACCGAGGTGACTTAGTGTAGTGTACTTCATTCATCATGTCCCATCATAATTGAGGAGAGTGTATTTTTTTTTTTTTTTAAAAAAGCATGTTATAGGCTCCCTGTAGGTTATAACAATCAATTTTGGTCTGATTATGAACTCACTTTCTTGGTAGTACTTACATAGACATCAGTGTATTTATATCAGGCTTAAATCTGTGCAAGGTGAAGAATAAGCAGACCTTTACAGAAAGCCGAAATGAAGCAGTAATGCTGGCCTTTTCTTTGAGAGAACTTCATCGGACATATCGTATCCATTTTGTGCTATTTTTGGAGGGCAGGTAGTCCTAGAATGTTATTTCTGTAAATAGGCCTGACCTTCAAAGCTGGGAGCTTCAGTGGCTCCCTGAGGCCACCTGGGCACCTGGGCTGGCTGGCTCTGAGTGTGAGTTCCCTGCTCAATTTAAAATCCTCCCAGCTGCAACGCTCCAGCACGGTTCAGGCTGGGATCCTTGCATGCTCATTTGACTCTGTTTTGTTCCATGGCTTTGAAATTCCTTATCAGAAAGGCATTGGCATTACTCCAGTGGCTCAGTTAGTATTACGGGGAGCTCTTTGCCTGCGACAGCAAATAGGTGAAGGATTACTTCTCCCTTCCATCTTTCCTCACTAGTTATACTGTCTGTTAAGCAGAAGTCTAGAACTTGCTGGGATACATGCATATCCCACTTTTTTTTGAGTCAAAAAGCTGTTGCAGTGAGTAAGAGAATAAACTGCAAAGTTTTGAGGAAAAAATTAAGTAGGGGAATTTAGTGTCTCTGAGTATGCCAGCTCATGTTTATTCTATCAAAATTAAACTATGAACTTAAATCAGCTGCAGTCATCATGTTTTCTTCCCAAATTCCTTGTTTCAGAGGAGGCTGTTTCTGCGGCACAGAAGTGATGGAAAATCAGAGGTTAGTGTGGAAGTCCCTTCTCAGCCTTAGCTTATTTTTAGTGCTGCAGAGTGGAGTGTCAGCCTGCTTCAGCCCTCAGCACTACCCTTCTTTGAAACGAGGGACCAAAGAGCAGACGGTCATGTGGGTCCCACGTGTCTCTTCAGCAGAGAGACGTGGAAGTTGTTATCCTCAGGAGCCATGCTGAGCTTATTCTGAGTCCGATTACCTCTGAAGTGATATTTCACAATATGGATGTGAACACAGGTATCACTAGGCAGTATCTTTTTATTTGACAAGTTTTCTGATTGTAAGGGAATCTGATCTCATTAATAGGTGATTCTGGAGGAACGAAAGAGAAAGGAAGCAGATTTCCTATGAAGGAATTCAGGCAACTTGGTGCAGGCCTAAGACCTCCCAGTGGACTGTCTAGTCAACGTTTTTAAGTTTTTCATTTATTATTATTTTTATATAATACTTGATGTAAAGAAAATTATACTAGCCGCTTCCTTGTCAGTAACAACAACCATATTCAGCTTTCCAAAGCCAATAAAAGGCAGTTAGAGCTATTTTGCCTTTTTTCCTTTCATCACCTCCAACAGACATCTGTTCTTGAAAACTGCCTACTTTGCGTACATTTACAGATGACCCTGAACTGAAATTAGATACACAAATGATCTGTGTGTACATGCGCATGTGTGCACACCCACACACCATTTGTGCTCAGAATTTTATGCACACAGGTATGCAGGACAGGGAATTTGTGAGTCTCGAGTCAAACCCCACTGTGAATACTGTTCAGATTGATATCCAGTTTTGAAAACTTAGCTCTTAGACTTTGGGATTTTACAGGAATTACAAACAACGATTTATGACAGTCCTGGTTTCTGGTGTTCTAGCTTATTTCTTAGACTTCTTTAACTTGTGATTCTTCTTGCAAAGTACAATATTTATTTTCTTTCATACTTTAATATGTTTTGTTTTCTCAATTTTTGACAGCAAAAAATAGCTGTGGTTTTCTGATTTGTCTACAGGTGTCCTCTGTTTTTATTTTCTCTTCTCCTTCTGTGCCTGCCTTACTACACTGTTTTTACCTGGTAGGAATGCAAAGCCAGGAACCCTGTTAGCCTTTGTTGCCTCAGCAATTAAAAACCATTAGCTTATGCTCCAGTCTTAGTCCCCTTGGGTCTCCTCTGCAGTGCTACTGAGTTGTTTCCAAATGTTGTAGATAATTGTCCTATGTTAAGAGATGTATTCATTGTGACAGCCTTGTGCTTACTTCTTAATAATGAGTAGATTTTAAATAATTTATGGACAAAAACACTCTCCCCTGAAATTTCTGGCTGTACCTGTCTCCTTGATGTCTTAATGAACTTTTGGTTAGCTGCGGACATGTTAAATGTGAGCCAGAAAACGTCAGAGCCAAAAATCAGGATGGAGAAAGAGAACAACTTTGGATCACCGAATAAGACTTTTAACTGCTTTATTTATCACAGTGTTTGCAGGAAGCAAAGCTAGTGCGTAGCCAGAACAGACCCTTGTTGGGCATCGGCGTGCAGTGTAAGACAAGCCTTTCCTGCATGTTTTGCACCAAATCCTTATCCTGTGCACCTACCTGTGGTGGCAGAAGCAATAGAATCGAGTTTTATGGGTTGCTTGCATAAACATTTGCTCCATCTGACAGTTGTGGATCTAAACCCTATTGTTCCTGCCTGAAAATTCAGACTTGTGCATATACAGATGTTTTTTTGAAAATGCAGTTTTAAAAAGCTCTCTGGGATGAGTTTTCCCTGGTATATAAAACTCTTCTAGCATTAAATTCAATTAAAATCTGTTATACAATCTTCTTTATGTGAGACAGTCCCAGGATTGCCTTTATCAGCTCTATATGATCACACAAGACTGAGAATATCATTACTTCTAAGCATCCTCTATGCTTTTGGCGAATGCCCGACATCCTCTGAGGTTTTCTAGGAGTAGATTACTGGTTGCCTTTTGTGTTGATCATTTTGCCTTTTTACTGTACCTTCTTGGAAAAGAGAATTTGATCTGATTATACGGAATGTCCTGATGGGACCTGCTGGTGAAATAATGAAACTGAGAATGATTTTCTAGACACAAGATATCATCAAAAGATGAAAGTTATGTACAGTGTAGATAACTTGCCTTGACAGTGCACAAAGAATATGGTCACAAACTTACATGTAAATGTCCATCTGTGTCCAAAAATGAGAGATCAACCATAAAATCAAGAGAACTAACCTTCTCAGTAAATCTTCTGTTTCTTTTTAGAAACCATCAGGTAGAGACCTGATGAACCAGCCTGTTCATCCCATTTCAAGGATACTCTGCAATGTTAAAGAAGTGGAATTTTGACATTTCAGACCTTGGGTTTTTTTGCTCTGAGTCAGTCCAAATTGATTACTGTTCAGAAATTCACCTTTCAAAACTTTTCTTTTGGAAACACCAGCAAATCTGAAATTGTCTGATATCCTTTGTAGTAGCTGATATCTGGCTGCTAGAGAAGCCAGTTGCCAATGTGTAAGGTGAGGAGCTGCTCCCAGTATCAGTTCTTTGTGAGAGAGGCTACCTAAGAGCTCTGCGGCCACCCCAGCATTTCTGAATTGTGAGTTGGGTAGGCTGAGAGGCCTGGTTTGGACCATGGCTTTGGGGCTTTCTCAATCCCAGCTTTGGAATCAGGACTCCCAGAGCTGAAAACTGGTCTGGGACAGTGAAGGTACAGAAACTTTGTCAGATCCACAAAGTTCTGGGAGCTCCCAGGCATTACCAGAACAAAGGAAAATGAGTTGTTAGTGTAATCAGAAGCATTTTGGAATGTCAGCTGCCCTTTCGGGTCTTCTCATCCTCCACTGGATTTTTCTTTATGCCTTTTCCATACGACTAAACTAGTATTTTTCTGCAAAAATACTTCTTTTTTGTCAGTTGTGACATGTTTTTTTTCCCTTGTGGGAAAGTTGTCACCACCCAAAACATTATAGTTATTTTAGTTTCACTATCTAGATCTTGTCAGTCAAGAATGCTCACACTGTGCAGGTACGTTGGAGGGAGGTAGAGCAGTCGGCAGACAGAAGCATTGCAGACTTCTCAGGATCTTCTCAAATTCCTTATAGAGACACAGGTAGTTTCATGCTGTCTTTGTCCCCATAGCTGACCAAGTCACTTGAAGGGTATGCTTCATTCTCCTTACAGTGTCATTGCTGAATCATGTCGTGAGCCCATGCTGCCCAGCGCACTTCATGCATGACTCTGATTTGTTTCTTGTTACTTCTTTGGACAGCCGAGTGTGCTGGTGCTTTCATAAATGTTTGGTGTCATTGGTGACCTGCACAAGCTGGTGTGTTAAATAAGAGACTTGATTTTCTTAGAGAAGAGAGAAATGAGCTGGGTTTTTTTTTGTCCACCTTCATGTGAAATGTTCGCGGTGAAAAGCCCAGACCTTGCTCACACGGATGGAGAGATACTAACCTTAATGCGTGTTAAGCAATTAAGCTGAGAGTAAGAATGAATACGAGTACTTATTCTTGTTTAAATGTTAGCTAGCTCAGCTTGAAAGTCACTTCTGTCCTCCAGTTTTGCTTAACCAGGTGTTAGAGATACACTCGGCTTCTTGAAATGGAAAGTAATGGCTCTTTCCTCATTGTGCAGTTCTAATCTATACTACCCTTGGAGATCTCAGGTTTGCATTTTAGTACTACAAAGATGAATGGAGAAGCTGCTCACACTCAAGTAAGGAGTCTTTGAGCATTAAGCCTAGGGAGCTTTTAAGAGGAGGAGGAAGAGAAGAAACATTGGGCACCCTCCGTCAGAATGTCTTTCAGTAGGGTTGTAGGTATCTCAAAACACATTGCATCTTAAAGCCATGCTCCACACCAGAGAAGTTAGGCTGTGGTAAGAAGAATGAGAGTTCAGTATGTTTCCTTCCATGCCTCTCTGGTCTTGCTTCTGCTAACGTACCACCTTTTAGGCTCCTGTTTCCAGGGCTTATGTTTGTCAGTGTCTGCCACAAGCTACAGCTAGTTGTAGATGTTCCCTTTACACATCCAGACCCAAAAGTTTGTGCCAGAAATGGGAGTGCTTATTTTTCTACTTTGGAATGGCTTTGCTATTTGGTATCAAAATGCAACAGTTCTCCAAAATACCTTACTTACCTTTTTTTCCAGAAACATTGTGATGTCAAATACTCTGTGTTTGCTCACACAGGATCATTGTTTCACAGGTGACTAAGGTTCTCTTGACCTCAAACGCAGGTTAAAAAAGCCTATAATCCCTTATAGGCTTAGGTTGACTCAAGACATTATCTTAGGTGAAGTGTCTTGCCTCTTTTTAAATATAATATGGATCAGTCCCAGCCAACTAAATTAGATGCCGGTGAATATATCGGGTCGATAAAATGGAATATGGAGACTTGAGGTATTTCTGTAAAGGCAAGGTACTGGATGTCTGATTCTGTCAGCTGTTTCTGTTGATGAGCTGCAGTATGTTTCTGATGACAAAGCCGCTCCGCTGTTCTTTTTGCAGCCTTCTATTCAGCTGTTGTCTTTGAGAAAGAGGGCCACACTGCATCTTTAGATACAGTCTCTTTCCCAGGACAGGGAAAGGGTGAACCCTTATCACAAGAATATGAACCCTAAGGGATGCCATCTTTAATTATGCAAATGTACATTCTGATTTGCTTTGTAGGAGGTTGGTTTGTATAGGGAGCCATGGGATCGGTGCTGGAGCATCCCAAACTTAGGGCTTTGAAAAGAAAGGTGTGTCTTGATGTTTTGTAATGTCTGCCATGTGGATTTTCACAGCGAGCAGCTGTTCTACTACTATAGAAACCAAAAATAACAAACAATTTTCTCTTTCAAACTTCATCCTTGAGCATACGCTGCTTCAGTATCTTGCTAACATTTATTGTCTTCAAAGGCAACAGTATAACATGAAGAGGCAAGAAGATCCTTTTGACATTTTGTGAACGTTACAGGAATGTAGTAGCAAGGTGAGGTTTGCAAAATTTCAAAGCCTTATTTGTTCCTTAGTATCTATTTGTCTCTTGCCTTTGCACAAAGAGGCAATGTCAAGGGAAAAAAATAAGCCTTTAAATATTTTAAATTGCCCGTTCAGGATTCATTTCTCAGAGAACTGAATCCTAAATGTCAGACAGTGTTTGATAGTTCTCTGTAAAATCCTCATACTAAGAATTAGCCTCATTTAACATTTTTAAGCACTTAGACCTATCCAAAGAAAGTCAAGTGAAGAATTATCTAGATTTCATGTTTTCTAAGTTTATCTGTAAAAAATGTCAAGTGAAGCATTATGCCATTGCTGGATGCCTTTATGCAGGCTGCTCTGAATATTAGTATATCCAAAGCACACACAAGCTTCCCCTTGACTGCTATTTTTCCAATGTTTCAGGAAACTTCCCATTATTATACCACATAAGTAAAGCTGCTGCTGGTCTCAGTAGTGACCAATCAACCTAAGCAAGTTACTGATGTCTTAAACTGTGCTGTCTAGCACTCTTTGGAACCACAATCAGGGTATGCCTGCAGCATGCTGCGAGGCAGAGAGCAGAGAACCACGTAGCTAAATTTTCTGTCTCTGCTGGGTTCCTGCATCATGGGTTGGCTTTTACAGAGGTGCATTTGGGAAAGTCATCTCCAGCCGTGCCTGCGTGTACGGCAGTGAGACTCAGTTCTCCCTCAGTACACTGTCCTTGCAGATGTCTGTCGCCAACACAGGGAATCTGAACAGGAACTTCCAGAGATCAAAACAGAGCAACTACTAACGCTCCCTCCCCAAACCTGAATCCGCCCACCCCTGCCAACTTTCTGCAGCTCAAATAAAGAGCCTACATGCTCCAGTGTGTGACATCTCATGTGTTCTGCACATTGTGTACAGAAGTGTGTTAGCAGTACTCTCCTACGGATAGGCTGTGCTGTGTTCAGCACCTCTGCAGGCAGCAGATGTAGCACAAAAAGCTTAGCAAAGGCAGTAGCTTAGTTGGGTCATGTTGCTCAAGGAACTGTGAGGAAGAGGAGATAATAAAAAATTTTTGGTCTCTGCCTTTCCTTTTATTTCCTTTCTTATTTTTAAAACAAGCAGGGTAATTGTGAAGACTTCTGGTTTTGTTGCATTATAGAACTTCATTTGGTGGAAAGATTTCATTCAGAGTGTTTTAAATCTTCATGTTATGGGGGCTATGAGTGCCTGCTGACATAGGATGACTGGTTAGTGATATTATTGTTTGGTCATATCACAGGTCATAGATGTGGAGGGGTTCTATTTGGTTGATTTGGAGATTTGTTTGTTTGTTTGTTTTAGTCTGTGGTTAGCAGAGTTTTTTAACAGTGAAATGTCTTCAAGAGACCTAATTCCTGTTTCTTACTGCAGTGATTAGGAGGAGTAAAAAGATTTGGCAGCCTGTCATTGTCCTCTTCTCTGACAGTGGCTTTGTTCCTTGAAGGAAGTGCCTTGCAAATAATATCAACTGTAAATTGAGCTGACAAAGTCCCTTGGTTCTAGCTCAGTATGATTTTTCTAAATCTCATGTGAAAAACTTGTATTGCTCTGACTGACAGGGCAATGTCAGAAAGTAGTGAGTAAACATGTATGTCCTCGAGCAATTAATCAAATTTCTTTTTGCAACTCTCTCTCCCAATATTCAACGCTGTCATTTTAGTTATTTCAGAAGCCAGGTGGAGGGGGATCATAGCCATGGACTCCCCTTGTGCTAGATCATGTAAAACTTGGTGATAGTATTAGGTGCCTAAATGAAAAGAGGTGGCTTTTGAGGTACAGTCAGGGTTTGTATCTTCTTCTAGTACAATGGCTGACGGATGTACAGTGAGGGTGGTATCTTCGTCTAGTACCATGGCTGATAAATGCATAGTGAGGGTGCCTAGTTTGATGATGGTGTGTGGTGTGTTCTCACTTTGCTCAGAATTAATGCTGTAAGGCCAAACCTCTGAGGTGAGAGAGGAATAGGTGTCCCTTAGGATCCAATGACTAGCTGGGAACTTGTCTTGGACTTCTTTTTTCACCTGTGAAATGCGCTTATTTTCCTCTCTTAATGGGAGTCAACTTCCTTCCAGCTATGTCAGAAGGAGGTTTGCAAATGGTGCAGAGATTGGGCTGTAGACCAAGTGCAATTGCTAGCTGCAGCTGGAAAAAATGCAAGCTAAATGTAACTATAAGCTAAAATTCTTGCTCCTTGTGCTCTTCATTTCAGAATGCTTCTGCACAGGCTCAGTTCTTGTCTTTCCACTCAGTATCTCCCCTTATACATGCAATAGTCCTGCCACCCCGCTGGTGTGAGCAGAGAGAGGTCAAACTTTTGCCTGGCTCTGAACTTGTTTGGATCTTTCTTTTCAGTCTTTTTAAGCGGACAGCTGACCTTGGAGGGAGTAACAGAGATCTAAAGCAGTGGTGCAGTAATTCAGCCAGTTCTGCAAGGCAGCTTCCTTCATTAGAAAAGCTGACAAATCTCACTGCCAGGATTCAGGATTAGTCTCTGAAAGCTCCTATCTGGAGGCAGCGTATGAGGGATGCACACCGTCTTTGCTTTGCATCAAAGCAGGACTGCAAGCAAATAGGACAGTTAGTGCTCCTTGGTTTTCCCACATGCTGCAAACACCCTGCTGTTTAATTCTGTATACACACGTGCATGTGAACACATGCATATGTGTATGTGTGCACACACATATGTATGTATATGCTCAGAAAGGAAGAGGGAATGCAAAATATCAAGGGGATGGTAGTGAAGAGCATGACATAGTGAGAATGCCGAGTATCACCTTTGGTACACACTCATTTAAAACACAGTTTATACTGTACAGCTTTATATGCTTGTGTTTATGCATGCTTGTGTGTGTGGGTGAATACATATATTTTTATCTCTATATATATTGCTTCACTCATTTCAACTTGAGATGTGATGTTGAAAAATTAAAGGCTGAAAATGGCAGAGGAAATGAAAACATCAAGAGCAAAAAGATAGCAGATACGCAAGCTACCAAAAGCTCTCAGGAGACATGGAAAGGCACAGACAGCTCCATGAAAAAGGAAGGTAGCTTTCTTTCACTCTGCGACACCTGATCTGGCCCAATAGCCCAATAACTATCTGTTTGCTAGCAGTAATCCAGAAATCTGTCTGAAACACTGGGAGATCAGGGCTTGTGCATTTGTGCTCAGCTACACCCCATAATCCTATTAAAATCAATTTGAAGACAGAAGTTAGCCCTGAGAAGAAAGAGGTGGTAAGAGCCAAATCTGGCTAGGTAGTTTGTTGTGGGATAAAGCATGATTATGCAACTAAACTTTTGTTGTTGTTGGCAGCATTCAGAGCCAGGTGAGCAGACGTATATTTTTGAGAATGTAGTTACCATTTTGTTTTTGTAAGTGGATTTTAACCTGCATATTCTGGGTCTGCATGTCTGTGATTTGTTATGTTAACCATTTTGCTTTGGAACTGCACCCTGAAAGAGGAATGGGTCAGTATGTTGCTATGTTTAGTTTTTGTTCTCTCCAAATGAGGAAATGCTCTCACAGATTGTGCTTTTTGATCATGGGGAGTTTTACACAGCACTGGGCCTGCTGGCGACAGATGGCACTCAGCTGTCTGGAAGAGGGAAAAGGATCCTCGCTCATGAGATGGCAGGGCTCATTGAGAGGGCTTTAAACTAGGTACAAAGGGGGAAGGGGATACAGTCAAGCTCGTTAGAGATGAGCCTAGGGGCAGCATGCCAACACTGGGGGAGAAATCGATAGCCCAGCTCAAGTGCATCTACACCAATGCACGCAGCATGGGACATGAACAGGAGGAGCTGGAAGCCATTGTGAAGCAGGAAAGTTATGACATAGACGCCATCACAGAAATATGGTGGGATGACTCTTATGACTGGAGTGCTGCAATGGATGGCTATAAGCTCTTCAGAAGGGGTAGGCAGGGAAGGAGAGGTGGTGGGGTGGCTCTATATGTTAAGGAGTGTTTTGATTGTATAGAGCTCAATGACCGTGAAGGCCACGTCGAGTGCTTATGGGTAAGGATGAGGGGGAAGGCCAACAAGGCAGATATCCTGTTGGGAGTCTGTTGTAGACCACCCAATCAGGATGAAGCAATAGACGAAGCATTCTACAAGCAGCTGACGGAAGTCACACAATCCCCAGTCTTTATCCTGGTGGGGAACTTCAACTTACCAGACATCTGCTGGAAATACAACACAGCAGAGAGGAAACGGTCTAGGCGATTCCTAGACTGTGCGGAAGAGAACTTCCTGACACAACTGGTAAGGGAACCTACCAGGGGAGGTGCCTTGCTAGACCTGCTGCTCACAAATAGAGAAGATGTGGTGGGTGATGTGGTGGTCGGAGGCCGTCTTGGGCTTAGCGACCATGAAATCATAGAGTTCTTAATTCTTGGTGAAGTAAGGAAGGGGGTCAGCAGAACCACTACCATGGACTTCCAGAAGGCAGACTTCAACCTGTTCAGGACACTTGTTAAGAGAGTCCCTTGGGAGACAGTTCTGAAGGGCAAAGGGGTCCAGGAAGGCTGGACATTCTTCAAGATGGAAATCTTAGAGGCACAGGAGTAGGNAGTTAGTGACATGTTACATCAAGTGGACAGCCACAAG